>JAQJVL010000230.1:232500-735000 GCA_035578905.1 Stictocephala bisonia
TTTAAAAATCAAATTGTCAATGACAGATTTCACAGCTGCTTTCATGCCTTTAGAGTTAAAAGGCATCACAGCATGTACTTCACAGTCTGCGCATTTTCAATCGGAGGAGGAATTTTAAACACTCATTTAAGGTTGTATTTCAGGTATTTAACCAACCTTAAATACTGTTGAATGGATCTATAATGATGGATGTGGCTCGCCAACAGAAAGTGGTGCAGAGCACACATGCCCTGAATGCTGACTGCAGAGCTACAATGAAAAAAAAAAAATACTTTCTTTAATAACATGCTTCATACATAGGCCTACATTAGTAACTGCGGTTTTTATAAATACTTTGGCACTTGGGAAACGTTTAAAAGTTATTTGCTACAGGCAATTTGATCACTGTAATTGAATTTGATCACTTTAATTATGTAATGAACATACTGTCCTGAAAAAATACATCAATGCTCCTGTCATGTTGACAGGCTAAGATTATTAACAAACCTACCTTTCTCAGCAAATAGCTGAATAACAGCGCGAGAAAGCACATTATAAGCATGTGATTGATGATTAGCTTCAGTCCAGTCCAGCCAGCTGTTGTTGGTCCCCTGGCTGGCTAGACGAAGGAAAGGTCTGCACAAAAACTTTGCACCAAAACTCAATCTCCTTAGAGTTTCACTTACTGGGAAGTTATAAAAACATTCATCGTTACTACTTTCAATGTCTGCATCACATACATCATCATCCTGAACCACATCGATATCTAATTTACTGGAATTGGTGTTTTTCAGAGCCATTTTGTGGTAACAACAGGGTACCATGACTAGAGCAGAGACTTCTGGAATGTTCAGGTAGAGTTCCATCCCAGTTACTGCTAGATCTCCACATGCATGCAGACCAATCATGCAAACCTAAAATGACAAAGAAACTTTGAATTTCTATCTGCAGAGTTTTACGTATTAGATATTTTGCTTAATATTATTAACTAGCACAGTATCCGTCCTTCGTACGGGGTTTGTGTTAATTTAAATTGTGCTTATTGCATTCAGTAATACAAAACATGCACATACTGGCATCTGTATAATGCAAAAGTGCGTTGTGGTCATGGTACCCCTAGGAAAGAAGACAGTAGGAATCACACCCATCTCCTATGACGTCACATGAGCGAAATGGTGACAACGAACACAAAAATACTGTTCTAATTCCTGTAGTTTAGAATACCAGCTGATAAGTGATAAATAACTTGCCTATCATTTAGCTGAATACTTCCATGCAATTGGTAGATTTAGTTACCAGTATTTTATTAAATAATCAATCCAGATGATTTTGTCCACGTGACGTCATAGTCTTGGACAGCCTCGTCATGATACTGTTAGGAACTAGTCTTTTCTAGTTACCGTGGTTGTGGTTAGGTTTGGTCTGGTATTTACTTCAGAACTATGTAAGTTGTTTATTTATTCCAACAGCTGATTAATGAAACTACTATAAACAATTGTCAATTTGGTATTGCATAGGGGTTGCATTGATACTTCTAGAACCCCTGGGGTGGTTTCCTGGTGGAATTTAAAAATAAAGATAGGCCTATGTGTTAACCAGAGACCCTAAGAATGTCCATGTAAAATTTTAGATGAATGGGTTCAGTAGTTTTTGCGTATTGAGTAACACGTACCAGACACCATTAGATTTTTATATAATAGTAAGATAGCCATAATATCATAGAAGATAAAAAATAGTAATGAAAGGAAAGCAGTATACCTGGTAAACTGTAGATAGGAATAAATTCACATCAAAATTGATATTTCGGGGCCACTGCTTCCTTCCACACAGTCTGTGTATCCAGTTGAAGAAGGGGCCAGTGGCCCCGAAATATTATTTGTGATGTGAATTTGTTTCTATACAGTTCCATACATTTCAGTGATCCAACACCATTATAGTGTATTGACCCACCCGCCCTGTCATACATGTATAGTGTATTGACCCACCCGCCCTGTCATACATGTATAGTGTATTTGACCCACCCGCCTACCCATACACGTATAGTGTATTGACCCACCCGCCCTGCCATACACGTATAGTGTATTGACCAAGTATGCCACTTTCCTTTCCTTTAATTACTAATTAAATCTATGCCTAGTGCCCCAAAATTAACCTGTGAGAAGATAAAAATAAAATTGACAATACCTTTAGCATTGGTTGTCCCAAATAAAATAATTCAACAGTACTTTACAATGGTAAAAAAGAAGTTTGTTGGGTCATAAAATTCATTTAATGATATATATATATATATATATATATATATATATATATTCTATAAATTATATATATATATATATATATATATATATATATATTCTATTCTATAAAATTCTATATATATATATAGAATTGTATATGTATGTTTTAATACCACTGTATTATACGCAGATGGTAATACTTAACTAATGATGTTATATTCAGTAGAGTTTTGCAAAGATTTTGTTTCTAGTTTTCATCACATTCTTAAGAAAATAAACTTCCTGACCTGAATTTCAAACCAAATGATCCTGAAATGAAAAAGTATTTATTGAAAACTTATTTGACAATGTGTACGAGATTTATTTTTACTTAATATTGTCAATCAATCAATGTGTTAAAAAATCATTTACCACATTAAAAATCATAGTAATTTGAAATCAGCAACCTTGCAACAAAAAAAAAAACATTCACACTTTCAAAACAGAGCCCACTAAACAAATTCTCATTACAGAAATATGGTCTAAAAATTAACAAACAGAAGTCTATTAAACTCACACATAATTATTAAAATGATTTATGACATATTTATTACTTTTAAGCCCAGTAAACATATATAAAATATAAACAAAAATTAAGATCAATAACCATTTTTGAGATCAGTCAGTATTTACTACCTACTGTAATACATAAAGAGAAAAAAGTTAAAAAAATGCAAGCAGTTATTTAGTGGTACTGCAAAACATATATTCAATTTTGTGACTTTTCTAAGTATATTCGATATATTTATGAGGTTAATATTACTGAATTAATTTATTATACAGGGTGTCCCGTAAGTAACCAGCCAAACTTCTGGAGGTCATTCCTTGGGTTAAAACAAACAAAAAATTTCATGTGTACAAATCGTCTATCTCGCTCCATTATCCGGCTTTCTGTCTGTATGTGTTTTTTACTAAAAACTTAATATCTCAAAGGTTATTTAAGATAAAACCATGAAAATTGGTATGAATGTTGATCTTTACAGTATCCATGTACTATTTAAATTTCATTTTTTTACAACAATCTTTTTCAAAATGGCGGCCATTTTAAATTTTTAAAGCCAAATATCTTAATAACCTTAAATTTTACTAAAAAATTTTATGTTACAAAAATGTTTAAGAATTTATTTCTATAAATAATTATATAAAAAGTTTTAAGATTGAATAACTATTAACTGAGAAATTACAATTTTTATCAAAATTGAAAACTAAAGTTTTCAATTGTATTAATATCAAGCATATTTTTATTTGATAAAAATTGTAATTTCTCAGTTAATAGTTGTTCAATCTTAAAACTTTTTATATAATTATTTATAGAAATAAATTCTTAAACTTTTTTGTAATTTACAAGTTTTTAGTAAAATTTAAGGTTATTAAGATATTTGGCTTTAAAAATTTAAAATGGCCCGCCATTTTGAAAAAGATTGTTGTAAAAAAATTGAAATTTAAATAGTACATGGATACTGTAAAGATCAACATTCATACCAATTTTCATGGTTTTATCTTAAATAACCTTTGAGATATTAAGTTTTTAGTAAAAAACACATACAGACAGATAGCCGGATAATGGAGCGAGATAGACGATTTGTACACATGAAATTTTTTGTTTGTTTTAACCCAAAGAATGACCTCCAGAAGTTTGGCTGGTTACTTACGGGACACCCTGTATTTCAATACCTTTGGAACTGAGAAAGTCTTGACTGAAAAAGCGCAATTTGTTGCCAAATTTGCTGCAGCGTGCATGGTTTAAGTTTATATTGATATGTTATTTGTTTTCTCAGGTCGAATTGAAAGTGTTTAAAAATTAATTTTTGTTCTATAGTAATCAGTTTTTCTATATTTTATTTTTGCTATGCTGTAAAACTGGAACAAAAGGTAAATTGATAGGACTATAAGGACAAGTTCTTGATTAAGAAAAGTGTGCATGCTGAACATAAAAGTGTGCATGCTGAACATAAAAGTGTGCATGCTGAACATAAAAGTGTGCATGCTGAACATAAAAGTGTGGATGCTGAACATAAAAGTGTGCATGCTGAACATAAAAGTGTGGATGCTGAACATAAAAGTGTGCATGCTGAACATGAAAGTGTGCATGCTGAACATAAAAGTGTGCATGCTGAACATAAAAGTGTGCATGCTGAACATAAAAGTGTGCATGCTGAACATAAAAGTGTGCATGCTGAACATAAAAGTGTGCATGCTGAACATAAAAGTGTGCATGCTGAACATAAAATCAATAAATGTATACATAACACTACTTTGCTGACTGCTAAGTTTGTTCTCAACTATTTGAGAAATGTTTACAATATTTTTACGATACCATATGTTAACCTCAATTTTATTTTATTACATAAAATTGCATAAAATATATTTGTTTTGATATAAATCTGCATGACAGTTAATCCTGAAATATATAATTTCATGCACTTCCAACACTTTTCATGGGGAGGAACTCGTGTTGGTATCGTCAGTCATTTAATACAAAGGATCAAATGGTGCAATTGGTTATATCAGCGGTTCACTAAGTGCACCCAAGGGGGTGCAATGAAGGCTCAGGAGGGGCCCTAAGCTTGGTTGAAAATCAATTTAATTTACTTCCAAAATAATGAAGGAAATCTTTATTATTAAAATTACAAGTGTATAATTTTAAGTCAACATCTTAAGAGTTTTGCATTAAGTGTTTAGTTGAGTATACGTGTATCGGTTCACAAATTAACTTTATTTGTTGATCGATAGTTACCAATGACTTATCGAAATGAAATGATTTCTTGTAACAAGTGGTGGAAGTGGAGACGCATCAGTGAAGGCAGGTATGAGTAGTGGCATCAGTGATAGTCAAGGTCAAAATGAGGATTCTGGCGACACAGCAAGTTTGATCACTCATTTTCAAAGTGCATCATGCCATTGATTTTACTATACATAGAAGATAGTTCCATCCAATGTTAAATATTGAGGCACGGAAAATGGGAGCGACCGTGCTGCAACCTGTCGTCAATCAAGTTAAAGAGGTCGAAATTGCCTCCAGTTTCGACTGTTCGGTTGCACAACCTGTGAGCAGTAAAGGAACTAATCACTCCCTCTCATTCCCCCATTCTCTCTCTCTCCTTTCTCATGAGACAAGCGTCCGGAAGTACTTGTTTACTGTCGCCCCTCCATCTGTGTCGCCGATAGGCCTTGATAGAGAGTCAAGTCAAAGTGGGATATTATTCCGTTCTGTGGTTTGTCTTACACGGAAAGGAATCGCGATCTTTTATTTAGGACTTAGGGGTTTGTGAATATGAAAAATGTTAGAGGACATATTTTTGTTATTTTGTCAATGTAAATAACAGTATGTTACAGATGTTTAGTTAAAACATTATGCATTATCTAAAATGATGTAAATACTGCGTATTGTAAGTTTATTGATATTTTAAGTAATTGTATATTAAGAAGTAGCAAGAAAAATGGTGGTAGTTCTAAATTGTTAAAGGCTAATTTTTGTTGTTAAGTCCCTTGATAACACCAAACATTTTACATAAATTTGAGACGTAAAAAATTATATAACAGAGAAGATCATATGGCAGTTTTTTAAAATTATTTTGCAAAATATACTACTGAATTAAATAATGTGATCAATTTTACAAAAAAAATTATTATTCAAGATTATTAGAAAACTGTAAAGGTGATGTATCTGAGCAGTGGAAGGTAATAAATAACTTAACAAGTGGTTCCTCAAAGAAAATAGTTGAGCTAATTGAATTGCCAAATGGCGAAGTTACGCGTGAGCCTTCCGTCATTGCTGATAAGATAAACAATCACCTTATCACAATCCAGTCTAGCCGTCCAGACGTACATTCCAATACCCTTCCACCTTTACTTACTTAAAATCAACATTCATTCTTCATAACTCCAACAGATTTAGATAAAATTAAGAGTATTGTTAAGTTTTTAAAAAATTAAAAATTAACTGGCTCTGACCAAATTAATGTAAATTTACTGAAAAATATAATTGATGAGATTACCAGTTTTAGTTCACTTAATAAACAGTAGTTTTATCAAAGGCATTTTTCCTGAGAGCCTGAAGATAAGTTCAGTGGTACCTATTTTGAAGGACAATAACTCATTAAAACTAGATAACATAAGACCAATCAGCTTGTTATCTGTATTCTCTAAGGTTTTTGAAAAAAAAAAAAACAATGATTAAAAGACTCCATAGGTAGTTATTTATCTAAGTTAAATTTTCTTAATCTACGTCAATTCGGTTTTATCAAAGGAAAGTCAACTGAGGATGCGTTATTAGTAGTATCAGAAATAATTTATAACAGTTTAATTATTCATTAACTTATCATCTGTCATATAGTTCACATTTAATACTAGAATTAACCTTTATATTCTTGAAATCATTATTCATTTTATATCAAGTAATTAAAGCTTCTTGTCAATATTACATTGTATAATATTATTGTTGTATTTTTAATTATAAATGAATATTACTTTTGTTTAAAAGTAAATTGAACTATTTGTCATACATACACCACAATATTAGAATCTGCTTCCTTGGCACGCCGTGGACAGTGAAATGTGTGTGGTAGGCCTACCGAAAGTTTTAATATTCGTTGTTTTCCTCGTGTGTGAACTGTGTTTGTTAAGTTTTAATTAATTTGTGACGCGTCCCACTTGGACTTATTTATGTTCTTTAACCTGAAGATGCCGTTTATATAGTTTTGTTAGTTCTTGGCATTGTTTGTTCTATTATAATTAAAAACGCCACAGAGTGCGGCTTTAGTTTATTTTGTTATTATTTAGACTCTGTAGTTACTTTAAACTAGTTATTTCTTATGTTATTGCTGGTCACGCTACTTGTGAAATTTTACCAGTGTAATTCCAGAGTGTCTTTACCAGAGAAATTTAAAATATAAATAAATTGCAGTTTATCCATACTTTCACATCTAGTAAAATAATAGAAACGTGTATGAAAAACAGATATGATAACTTTAATTATATTCGCCTTAGACATACTTTTTACAATGGTCTGATTCAATCAATGTTATAGAACAGAATTTTTGAAAGGGGGACATAAACAAAATTTACAATAATTTCAACCTGATTAAAATAATGAAAATTGAATCTAAATAATCAGTAGTCTAGTTATATTCTATCACGATAATATTTCCTAACCAATTTCAATTGACATTGAGATTGTTTTTCTCAAGAAGTAATAAGAGTCACAACTCTTCATGGTTCCGAAAAAATGAAAACTGACCGTTCACCAACAATGAAATATTTTACAAACAATCATGCAATTACTTGGAACCAAATAATATGTTAATGTTACAGACAGTAATAGTAAAACAGACGTTTATAATAAAATGAAAAATAATGTATTTTAAATTAAATGCCTATACATAGATTGTCTGAATCAGGCCATAAGATGAAAGCTATTTTTATCTTGTATAGAAGTAAATTAGTGGTTTGTTATGATTTTTTCTAACCCTATCATGAAATTTGAATCTCACCTGGGTTTTATATTTTGCCCAGTATTATTCTATATAAATATCATAGGCCTATTTCAATATCTATTTTGTCAAAGAAATAAATAATGTCACATTTTTTTATATTTCACTATATTATATATTCCTGGAATATTTGCAGATTAATTTCATAATTGATGGGAGTCATTAATTGTATTTGAAAACATTAAATTTTTTAATCAATTACCGAATATGAAAAAATTGATGATTGAGTACAACAGTCGATTTAATCACCTAATCGATGGTTAAAATGCAATAAATAAAGATTATTCAGATGGGCTATATAATATGAAAATGTTTACTAAATCAGCAGTAATTATCGCGCAACATTGCCGATAAGTTAGCGGTCTATTCAAGTGTGTCTATTTACAAATACATGGTGTGTTAATCATATAAATCAATATGGTGTTTTAATTTATTCAGTTATAAATATTTCTTTATTCAATATGAATGTCACACTGAGTTTTACTGTAATAGTATCAACACAGTTCGAAGAGAGATGCATTATTCGAAAGAGATGCAAGCAAATATAAAAACAGAGAACCCGGATAAACGTTGGCAATATGGAATAACGTAAACAATTATCTAAGCAGGATGTTGTTCGTGTGCGTGACCTGAGGAAGGAGAGGGCGGGGCGGCTGTCTGGAGAATGGGAGAGTGGGTTAAGAGGAGGGAAGTGAGAGAGAGACAGAAGAGCGTGCGAGAGAGAGAGAGAGAGAGAGAGAGAGAGAGAGAGAGAGAGAGAGAGAGAGAGAGAGAGAGAGAGAGAGAGAGAGAGAGGAAATAGGGCTATGCGCAGCGCAGCGTGGGGCCTCAAAACAGTTTTGGGGCCTCGCCACAACTCTCCCATATGGATGGAGTATCTCTTTATATAGTAAAATCAATGATCATGCTTAGCCAAAGTGCGTAAGTATGACAACAGGTATTTATCACAAGGTTTTTCAAAAACAATAATAAATGGCCAAGAATAGTCCCAGTGTGTAATCTGTCTAGCTGGCCTCTGACAGCATGAAACCTGACCAATTCAAAAGACATCTTGACAATAAACATGGAAATATCGGCAAGTTTTTTAAACAAAAACTTAATAGTATTAAATCTATAAAAAATACTTTTTCTAATATTATAAGTTTACCTTCAAAGTCTTTGTTGGCATCTTATCAGGTTTCTCACAGAATCGCTCAGAAGACAAAACTGCACACTACTGGAGAAGACCTGATATTACCAGCAAGCAATTGATATAATTTTAAATATGTTTGGAGAATCCATGGCTCCACAATTGAAAGCCATACCAATGTCAAATAATGCGGTATCAAGACGTATAGTTTCGGAAGATCTTTTCGTGCAATTGATGGAAAGGGTGAAAAATTCCTATTTTTCCATACAAGTTGATGAAGCTACCAATCTTCAGATATACATATTTAATATGTCAAACAAAATTCGTAGATGGTGAGGCTATAAGGGAAGAATTGCTTTTTGTAAGACATTTTTTCAGCCGTTACCACTGGTGAAAGCATTTTCTGAATGATTGATACATTTTAAAAGGATAATTACATATCTTGAATCAAATGTGCAGGAATTTGCACAGATGGAGCTCGAGCTATGTCAGGAAAGTACACTGGACTTTGAGGGTTGATCAAAAAGGTAGCTTCAGAAGCTATATGGACACATTGCATAATTCATAGAGAGGCTTTAGCAGCAAAAGGCATGACACTAGAACTTGATGAAGTTTTACATGTGGTCGTTTATTGACTGTTTTAAGTCTCGAGTTTTTAAGATTCTGTGTGAAGATAAAGGATCAGAACACACAACTTTGCTGTTTCATACTGAAGCTCGCTGGCTATCGAGAGGAAAGGCTTTGACCAGAATATTTGAGCTTAGACACGAAGTTCTCGCTCTTTTGCTTGATGAAAACCATCAAAACTCTTACGTTTTTCACTGACTCAGATTTTTTGCTATAATTAGCATACATGGCAGATATCTTCGAGAAAATAAATGTACTGAACAAGTCTTTACAGAAAAAAAGATGCAAACCTTCTGCAATGGACAGAAAAGGTAAAAAGCTTTGTAAAGCTAAGTTTGTACAAGGGTGGTATGAAAAGTGACGACTTGGAGCTACTTCCTAATATTAAAATTATGATTGAAGAAATGAATCTCAAAACTATTCCAACCAATGCAAAGAAACGCTTTCTCAAATACTTGGAAATGATAGATAGATAGATAAGCATTTTTATTCCCAAAAACATCAATTACAATATACAGATCATATAAACGGTGGAAATAGTTCCCCTCATGGGCACATGCCTGTGGGAGGGGAACGGGCCACTACCAGCCAGACGTAAAATAAAATTAAAATGTTACTATTATGTCAACAAATAAAAAATAAAAACGTATATAAATAAACTTATGTTTCATAACAATTATTACTTAAATTACAAAATTACAAAGATACACTTTTATTAACTATATTTCGTAACATTAGAAGCCACAGCAAATAAAATTAAAATAAAAACTAATAATAATAATAAATCCTAAAATATCGTTTTGAAAAATATTTTGATGAGAATTTGGATGGTTTGGCATGGATTTAAAACCTGTCCAAACTCTCAGTCGGAGAATTGTTAGCAAATCAACATGATGGAAGAAGAAAATCTCACTGACCTCCAAGGTGACACTGGACTTGAAATGAAGTTTAAAGAATCTTCTCTCAGATCCTTCTGGATTAGTGTATGAAAGGAACACCCACTTTTGAGTGAAAAGGTATTAAATATACTTACTACATTTGCCACCAATTATTCTTGTGAAACTGGATTTTCTGCTCTAGCTGCCATAAAAAGTAAATGTCGCTCAAAACTGGGTGTGACCAAAAAACTCAGAGTAGCCTTATCATAACTGACACTACGTTTTAACATGCTATGTGTAGAAAAAAACAAGCATATCCTTCATATTGAAGCTCTTTATATTATTATTGCTTTGAGTTAAAAATAGAAATTGTGTACAGTACTATACTGTACTATAGCTGAAATACCTAAATAAATTGTAATTGTTTGTATATAAATTGTTGTTTGATTACGATTAAACCTATTGCCCCAATAGAGTATGCATAGAGTGAGCTAAACTTAAGAAAATAAATATTGATTGTAAATTGTAAAAAGTGACTCACTTATAATATATAGTACACTTACACATAGGGGAGCCCCCTAAATTCTAACCTAGATTCTAAATTAGAAATTTTAAACATGTAACATATTTTAAATCAATTGTATGCCGCTATGACTGGTGAAGCCGACTAGTCTCTACAGGGTCAGCTAACAACAAGCCTTACAGCCTGCGTGAGAAATTACATTAACATTGAAATGGTAAGTATATTACAAATTTTCTTTGTTAAATATACTCACAAACGCTATACAATTTTCTAATTGGTAAGTACATTTTTAAATTTTGCATAATGATGAAACTGTAACTAATACAAGAAATCTTGTTGATCCATTAAGAAATAGGGCTAATTATGAACCCTACTGATCTAAAACATGCATGTCATGTTTTTTAATGTATTATTTCTTTTTACATAAAAGTCCATGTAAATTCCTGATTGCAGCATCATTATAACATTTTTCTACAGTTATAATTCTTATTTTTTCCTGCTGTCATAAACAATGTTAGTGCTCTTGCTTGCCTAGTGTTTAGCACGTCTGCTTCATAAGCAGAGGGTCCACTTGAGAGATTGGACCACTGTCCCTTAACAACGGATCTATACAAAGTAAAAATAATAATAAATTTACCCGGCATAGATAAATGATAACAACCAAAAAAATAATGTGTATAACTTAAAATTAATTTTCTTGGTTAAAGAGCTGTTGAAATGAAGATGTTTTTTACAGCTGAGTTCAGCCTATTGTAGGAGTTTTGATATTATTAAGCCCCCTCTCTCTCCAAACTCTTCTCTATCCCAATGTATTTTAAATATACAGTCCCTTTAAAAAATGTATACACACTTTGATTGGATGTATCTGATTCTATACAAAAACATAGTTTTGAAACTAATATCAGCTGATTGCTTAAAACAGCTATTTTCCAACAGTAAGTGTTTTGTTATTTTTTTTAACATTTACTCTGAGATAAACAAGGCTGAAATTTAGTTATCTTTTGATAAACGTAAATTGCTTTTAAAGTGTTAATGGAAGACTTAAAATCTTGTAGAGGTGCAAAGATGATGGAAAATGAAGTTTGGAGCACAACCACTGACCAAATTACTGATTTAAAAGATCTGATAAAAGTTTGAAACGTATGGGACAGTGAAGAATATAAACAAGGAATGGTCAGAAGAAAACTTCTACAAGCAATGAAAATGTCTATGTGATATGTGATCTATCTCCTAAAAAATCTCAGAGACAATTTTTTTTAAAGACTGGAACTAAAGAAGACAGTGTACACAGATTTTAAAAAATAAATAAATAAATAAAACAAATTAATGTGTATGTAATAGTTTTATTTAATAAAATGTATCTTTAGAAAATGTGTAAACATTTTTTGAAATACCCTGTATATATATGTTTACATTTTCCTTGGGTTACTTTAGATCTACTTCCGTCAAATTTTAAAATTATACAACCTTTGGAAGTGAGCACACATTCTACGCATATACACAGACATATACATTTATAAAAATTCAGTTCCTACATACAAACATAAGAAGATGTTGTCATTTTTTAATTGGACCAAGAAATTATTTAGCATTGGTCATGTTTATGTAAAACCAGAATAACATAAAACTACTATCTCCAAAGAAATTACTATATTAAAATATGAATAATTGTTCAGTCATATGGATAACAGTATTATAATCTGATAGTCGCTAATCATTCTAAAAACAAACTAATATCATATTGTACTGTAGAACATAAATAACAACCATATAAGAAATACATATTACAATTACCTTTCCAGAACTGGTATTGTCTGAAATGTTTTTGAATAAGGTAGTTAATTTTTCCCAATCATATTTATTAGCATTTTCATTGGTCTTCCTTCCAGCTGATTTTACTTTTCCAATATCGGTAGAAAACAGTTCACTCAAAATGGCGCTTCTTACATCAGATGACATATTTCCTAAGATTTTAATGTTATGATAACTTAAATGTTTTGCAATGGTTGGAGGGAAGAAATTGTCTTTCTGTATAGTAGCAAAAGTAACAAGTTTAACCTGAGATTCAATTCCCAGGATTTTGTAGCCTCGTAGAAGTAACAGTCGATCAATGTAGCCCTGAAATAAAAGAAAAGATCAATGACAATAAGAATTCTGATAACACTTTTTACTATGACATAAAACTAATTAAAATTCAATGTACCATCAGGAAATAAATGACCCATTCCATTTCTTTCATTACTATTCACTGACTAAGAGTTAACGAAGAAAAAACTGAAACAATATTTTTTAGCTTAAATAACAATACAGAAATAAGTAATGTAAAAATATTGGGATTTTACTTGGATAGCAGATTGAAATGGGATACTCATATTGATAATCTTTGTAAAAAACTCTCTAGAGTTATATATTTACTTAGTAAACTTAGAATCTGTGTTAGCCAAGATCTCTTAATAACATCATATTACGCATTTTTCCATTCTTTGTTGACATATGGGATCAGGATATGGGGTGGAGCCAGCACTGCAGAACAAGCCTTCATATGGCAAAAAAAGGCTATAAGATTGATTTGTGGTCTCAACAGTACAGATTCATGCAGAGAAAGCTTTAAAAAATTGAACATTTTAACATTACCAGCACTTTATATCTACACAAATCTAGTTTATGTAAAAGAAAATGAAAACAACTTTTTTAATAGAGCCTCAGTACATACTTACAACACAAGGAAAAAGCTAAACTTGGATACACCACAAATCAGATTGAGCAAAACAAAGTCTAGCCATAAGTTTAATCAAATTCGGTTTTATAATAAGTTACCGATTACGATCAGGTCTCAGAGTTTATCTAAATTTAAATTACGCATCCAAAGGATATTGAAACAAAATGTAATTTATACAATTAATGAATTCTTTAACCTTTCGTTTCCTGAAGAATGCTGACTTCCCCCCAACTCATATCGTAAAGATTGTATTGCTAACTTTTATATATTAGATAATACCTGTAGTTTTATTCTTCATTTTACTTTTGAGTACTTTTGTTTGTTTTTAGCAAATATGTAATTTTACTACATTTATTATGTAATTCTTACCATGTGACAATGCCTATTGTATATTAACATGTATTTACTGGCAATAAATAAATTGAATTGAATTGAATTGAATTGACATTTGTCCAGGTTGTATACATATGAGTATTACGTATGTTTTAACCCAAAACTGACAAAAGCTGGCAAGTTTCTGTGCTGACAAAAGCTGAATCCAGCCCACTGACATTTGTCCAGGTTGTATACATACAAGATAATGAGTATTACGTATATTTTAACCCAAAACTGACAAAAGCTGGCAAGTTTCTGTGCTGACTAAAGCTGAATCCAGCCCCATTACAGATTCTTGAAACTAAAATATGTCAGGTATGACTACTGACTCTGTAGGAATGTGAATTGTACATTATTGATGACATGATTGTTGAGATAGAAAGACAATTTTGATGCTTGAAGTTGTTTATGATAATATTGGCGAGGAGCCTGTAGTTGTGGAGACAGTTATGACAATCTCCCTCCTATTTTTGTTACTATCAGTTATACGAATACATACAGTAGTATTGACACACCCCCACATTTACATGGAGGGAGTATTGATGCATTTGTTGAAATGAGTAGTTGTGTAGAAATAAGATTCATATAAAAATATGTAAAAAAGCTGGACCAACTTGATATGGTGTAACTGCTGTGTCTCCAATAATGAAAACTGAATTTAAAAAAACACATAAGTAGCAGATAAGTACCCACCCACCCACCCCTACACGTACAGTGGTACTGACCCACCTGTCCGCTCCAATACGTAAAGTGGTACTGACCCACCCATACACGTACAGTGGTACTGACCAACCCACCCGCCCCTACACGTACAGTGATACTGACCCACCCGCCCACTCCTACACATACAATGGTACTGACCCACCCACCTGCCCACCCATATACGTACAGTGGCACTGACCCACCCACCCACCCCTACACGTACTACTACTAATAACACATACTGTCACCCTCACACCCAAACATGTATACTATTACCGACCCACCCTCACACCCAAACACGTATACTATTACTGACCCACCCTCCCACCCAAACACGTATACTATTACTGACCCACCCTCCCACCCAAACAGTATATTATTATTGTCCCACCATCCCACCCAAGCACGTATACTATTACTGACCCACCCTCCCAACCAAACACGTATACTATTACTGACCCATCCTCACACCCAAACACGTATACTATTACTATATATTAGTATACTATTACTATACTATTACGTATAACATTTTGCACAGCACAAGGCCTTATTTATCTTTTACAAGGCCTAAAAGTTTGTGGATTGATTGGTAATGAAGCCATCCAGACGAGATGCTGGAATAGTCCTCATTATATTAAACTGGAAAAAGGAGTTGTCAAATTGAAAAAAAGTGTCTAGTTATAAAAATTTATTAAGATGTGCTACCAAACTTCTATGTAAATAATAGTGAAAAAATACTATACCAGGCTCTATGTAATAAAACAAATAAATGGGTAACAAAAGAAAAAAAAAATAATATTGTTTTCACTCTTTCAAATGGAATTGAAATTTAGGCTAGCTGCTAAGTGTTAACATCAGCAATAATCATCGTATAGTTATGAATTTAATTTATAAAGAAAAATCTAGCCTACATGGAATTCATCACTTATTGTTTTCCTTGATTGCTATTATAATGCAATTGTGGTTTTTGTTTTACTTTCTTTAAAATTGAAACAGATTTTTTATAATTTGGTTCTAAAAATTGCCATATATTTTAGTCGAATAAAGAGTGCAGATTTTTTCAGGTTATAGTCCAAGGTGCCAGATACAGATTGTCAATTTTACATTAAGGAGTTAAAACAAAAATATTTTTTAAGATATCAGGAATGGTTTTATATTTCCTTTTCTTTGTTAGGTAAAAATTTGCTAAATAAATTTTACTCTCCAATTAACTAAATTTAACTATATTTTGAAGATTGGGGTTTGAAAGAAGACTTGTTGGTAAAAACTAAATAAGCCTTAATTTTTATAAAGAAATAAACATTTTTCAGAGAATGTCAAGAGTGAGTTATCATTCTCACTGATGTAATATTTAAACCAAACAGACTAAAGCTAAGTGCAGACGTGAAAGTTTGGTACTCGTAGAAGTCTTTACACTATCAGCACATTTTCTCAGATTTCTCTGCAAAATCTATTAAGAGCTGTGGCTGATGGAAAGTATGTATCTTGTGATGAAAGCATTTACACGCAGTACAGTGATAGTGCCTCGGACAGGCCAGCCAACTCTCGGCGATAGTTTTCAGTGTTGTCATCTGGACAGCCATTACAATGGAAGAGCGATGACAAGCAGTAGCTGCACTTTTAATTCTGAACTTGTCATAGAGGATCCATACCAATATATATATATTACGCAGGATTAACTGAATGTGAGATGGAGGATGACCTTACTATGGACTAAAAATAACTAACAAGAAACATTGATGAGAAGATTAATTAATGCTACAGATATACTATTAGTAAAACTTTGATTTTTAGGGGAGACAATTGCATTTTTACAAATATAATCAAAGGTTGATATAAAAACGCTGCTTAATAAACAAAGACATTGTACTCTCTGTTTCTTAATTGAATAATATTAAATATGACTACTAAGTTACTGACGGATGATTCAAGGTCAGTTTTTTTACCGGTTAACCTCTGATTACATTTTTACACTGCTAAATAAATTATATTTAATAATTAGTTCACTTTGATTCAACTTTCTACATCATTAAATATTTTATTTTCTTAATATTTAATCCATTTTTTTCATATAGCATGTTAAACGAGTTTCTAATATAAATAAATATTTATAAGTGTAATTGAAGAATGTTGGTTGGAGTTAATATAAGTTAAAGGTATGCAAACTATACTGGTTGGTCAAGGAAATAAAAATAAAAAAAGAAAACTTTGTTGATTTATTTGCAAACTTTAAAAAGTGTATTTATATTACAAGCTTTTATAGTTTACTGGGTGGAAATAACAATAATACTAAAGTAAATAGTAGATAATTGTGTCAAAACTTGCCTGACAGGAAGATACAAATTGCATGGTTAATAACTATTTTAAGCACATACAAAATATGGTGATTAAATTAATTTCAAGGCCATCTGAAATAACAGATTGACCTATGAGAAAGTTCATTCCTTGTAATTAAAATAAATGTTTCATTATCATAGCACCTACTATTTTTTATTTAGTTGCTCTGCATAACGTTATTTTTCAACTGAATTTTCCAACAAAATTTATTTACTATAATAATCTACCGTATGCAAAATAAGTTTCTTCAAACTGTGGATCTTCCTGTACATGAGTTGAAAACTGTTGATATTTCTGCTAAGAATGCCTGCTTTTTACTTTCTGCCATATACATTAGCATAGAGAAAGTATTGTGATCATCCAAAAAAGATTTGTTAACAAGTTGGTCTAAAAATATATTTTAAGGCCCCCTGAACCCAAAAGTGGTTTAAACAAAAAAAAATTGTGTCTGTATGTGTGTATATGCACTTCGCTGGAGACCAAACAGATGGATCGATTTTTATGAAATTTGGTGGGTAGATGTATTTAGTCAATAATTCCAGACAGTTTTTTCACTTTTTTTATTTTTATGGGCAAAAAACATACAAAAATGGAATTTTCTCAAAAACGCCTCTAACGATTTTGATTAAATTTTCAGAGAAGATGTTTTTACAATTTAAAACATTTTTGTAAAAACCGCATGTCTTACTTACTTACTTGTCTCTGACATTAATAGTTTTTGAGTTATAACTTTTTTATGTAAGGGCAAAAACATTAAAAATGTAAATTTTTCAAGCTTTATTCCAACAATTTTGATTACATTTTCAGAAAAGATGCAAATTACAATTAAAAATATTTTTTTAAATTTAGTTTTATTTATTAGTTACCACCCCACTAAGTTGGGGCTAGAGGCAGAAGGCTAGAAGCCACAACTCAAGTTGTTGAAGGTTGTTTACATAAAATCTGGCTATGTGATTAATTGAACAGCTGTTGTTGAAGATTATTTTTCTATACTTTTATTTAAATAAAATAAATGTTTCATCTGTACCCTCCTTAGAAATGTTATTAATTAAACATCTGTTTTTATAAATAATCTAACGAACAAAGGGAAAGGGAGAAAGTTTGAGCCAGTTACCTGGTACCATTTATTATATTTATTTCAGTAATCCAACAACTGAACATTCCACTTTGTAGGCATTTCTGTGTACATGTTAATCAACTGTACTACCTCTTTTTGAATCAAAGATAATGTCATTTTTTATCCCTATCAAGAGCGCCAAAATGTTTGGGAGGAACACAGTTTACTGGTGGTGCAGTGCTGTAACCCAGCTACTTGGGGATAAAGTGTTTGGGAGATTGTAGGCGATAGGTTCCATGCTCAGTTCTCTTAATACCGACACGGCGTCCGCTCAATGGTTGTCATCAACGTAGACACTACTAGAGAAGTCTGGAGTGTCAGTGTTGAATGGTAGTCAAGGTTCGGGTGTTGTGTAGAGAAGAGAACTAAGTGTCAAACTTGTAAGTTAGCTGAAAATCAGACCAACACTACGTGGTTCGGATTCCACGTGAAGCTGTAGGTCCCATAGTTGCCCTGGCTATTTGGCTATTAATAAATAGTCCCTTCTGAGCTAAGTCGAACTCAGATAGTAACAATAACTACACTCGTTCATCTACACTCATCACACTCATTCATGCCTCATATTCGCCCATATCTCTACGATCGGCGTCTTAGAGATGAATAAATAAATGAATAAAATTTCAATAATCTTTTTTTTTTAACTTACTCTCTTCTATCAAAGCCAATCTTTTGTTTTTATCGATAAGAACGTCTATGTGCCCTTTTGTGAGAAGAAAATTGCACTAATCACTTATTGCTGATTTATAGATTGGCTGCTAAAGTGTTGTTGAAGTTTCCCAAGTTGATTTTTGCCTTTACTTAAAAATGTTGACCAATTATTCACACCCACTATAACCTAGGCTTCTTTTTTTCCTCCACCTATATCTTCAGGAAAAAGACTGCATACAAAATAAAAAGTAGCATCCTTAACAGTGCTGTATTCACATACTCAAATTCCTTGTAACACAATGGGCAGAACCTCATTTTCTTATCATTAGCTGGAAAACTTGTTAGACGTGGCTTGTGGGGACCAAATTATATCAAATAATGTTTTTGACTCTCTGTCAATAAATTTTATCACTACCCGGGATCATGTTTTTCCACCTCTGATGTTGTGTTACTATCATCAATCACAACATTGCCTTGCATGGAATTCTATTTTGCCAAAAAAGAGATTTGCAGATTCCATAACAATTTCTGCTGTCTTTTTAACCAACAAAGAAGAGTTTACAATTTCTACGGCAGCAATTTTTTCACTTCATGTATGAGACTCCACATAATATTTAAACGTAATTTTACATTATTCAAGTTTATCTATAAAGTTTCCAAAACTTCCCGTCAATGTTTCCACCAGTGGCATAATGCAGCGACCACTTTAAATGTGGTGCCCTAATGCCCTCCATGAATGACTAATCTCATTGAATTGGGAAATGTTCTAGTTAAAGCTTAAACAAGTTGGGAAATTCAAATTGTATTAACTATCCTTCATTTTGTTGTTTTTCCTGACATTTTATGTACAGCAATGATTTTCCCAACTTGCACAATTTTGACCAATAAATTCACAACTTTCAGACATTTGCCAACTATTAGGGGGGTCTTTGCCCCCCCCCAGCCACAACAGCCCTGTATGATAAGTAACAGAGTTGATATTTGAAATAGCCTTACTTAAATTAGGGGTTTCACAGTTTTCCTTAAAAAATAACGAGATTTGAAAAGGTTTTGACAAATACACTTCAAATTCAATTCATAGTATTCCAATTGAAAGCATTTATTTATTAGAAATTATTTTCTTAGAATTAACTACATTTATTTAATTTAGAATTTACTTTTTTCAGATTAAAGGGAGATCAAAAGAACATGGTAAAATAGTTTAAATAAATATTCAAGAAGATGACATATTTATAGGTTAATTACATACATTATTACATTTTATTAACTTGTATTTAAGTTCAACAGAATTAGTAATATAGTTAGTCACAAAACGTAAACATATTTATTGCAAGAGTTTGACTATATTTCATTGTAATGCTGCAGATGACCACCAGTGGTAGTCACAACAAACACATCTGTTGAGACCGCTGTTGCACTTTCAGGACAAGCTACTCAATTCTTCACTTCCCTACACTTATCAACCGATCTGTTAAACACAACTCTACCCAGATATTTAGCATTGAGTACACTTGGTAGCTCACATTTTCCAAAACGCACAAATCTTGGTATTGACCCACTCACACACCCATACACTTACAGTGATACTGTAAGATAAATGCTAATCACGAAAATATTTACTTACTTTATGAAACTCAACAGTTGCCATAAAATAACTGTAGATATAAAAGACATAAAATATCATGTAGATATAAGAGAAAGAGAAGCTTACCAATCCAGATCCAAGGTCTAATACCTTGTTAATTCCCAATAGTTCACATTCATGATGAACAAATGCTGACATTATTTCAACTTCTTCTTTCTTTTTGGGACTCATTCCTCTCCAAACTTCTCGAGGTACAGTCGTAATCCAATTGTCTGCTCCATATGGCTTGTAGAGTGGTTCATCAGATGCTAAAATTGGTAAAGTAAATCTTTGGCAGTCCCGAGAAAACTCTGTCACACTTGGTGGAAAATCATCCTACAAACAAAAATATATAAGTTAAAGTAATGAATAGTCCATAGTATATAGAACAGTCTAGCTTCAAAACTCATTATGTCTAACATTTTTAATTCTGGGATTTGGCAGCCATACAACCCATGTGTCATTATTACTCAACAAAAGTGTTGCAAAAATTTTAATTTCTTTTCAAACAATTAATTCTAGAATAGGAAAAGCAGCAAAACTCGGTATGTGCATCAACTGCATCAAAATCCATTCTGATCTTATTCTTAATGTAAAACCGCAACAAAATTTGTCATTTACAAATGTATACTCTAGTTGATTATGCAATCTTTTGTTGTGTCTATGAGCATTACCTTGACCTCTTCTAAGCATGCTTTTCATAGTTTGTAAGCTTTTTCTTATGATTATATCTTGAATATGATAACCAAAGGTTGGCGACACTGATTCATCATAGACAGAATATTCACAACACAAATATGTGATGTACACCAAGACAGCGATGAAAGGCTAGACTAAGGAGATACAGAAAGGACAAAAAATGCCTATCTGTGAATGAATTTTGCAATGATTTTACAACAAAATTTATTTTATAATTATTTACATGCATTATAGATTATTTTAATAATACATACTTTTGCTATTAAAGTATGTATGAAAATTTAAAACAATAGATGTTAAATGCTAAAATACTGTGATGATGGCTTTTTAATCTGTTTTAACCCGCCATCGGTAGCGTTGCTAGGTAGCACCTAACAAAAACAATCGTTGTATTGAAAAGTTTTTTTGTCGTAAGACTTAAGGTCTTCCGCTTCTAGGTATTCTCAAATGAGAATATGAGTCACATTTTTACCACTGTACGAGTATGATTCATCGTTACTTGACGTGTATAGGAGTGGGGGAAGTGCGCCATGTCTGGGTGGTTAGTCAGCGCCTAGCCACGATACCAACCGCGTCGTAGACATTGTTAGTTGCCGCCTCGTCTCGATACCGTTGACGTTATAGTTTTGTTTTATTATTAGTGTTTTTATTGTGTTAGATTTAGCTTATAGTGTCTTATTATTATAGTTATAAGTAATATAGTGAAGTTATAATGGCTGGTGAATCAGTTATTTTGAGCTGGATTGAAGAAGAATGTGACATCTCAAGACGTTGCTTCTGATTGTGTAAGTGACGGACCTTCTGAACATTCATTACATAACACTGAGACAGAACAATCAGACATTTCAGATAATGACATATAAATAACTGATGTTCCACATATTCAAACTAGACCACCCACAACTCCCATGTTACCCTGTGGACCACAATACACAGGAAGAGACAATTATTCTAAATGGTATGTACATAAACAATCAAATAATAAAGGAAAAACCACAACGCAAAATATTGTCAACAAGCTACCAGGCATTAAATCTCATGCAAAAAATTGCAAAAATGCTTTAGATAG
Organism: Stictocephala bisonia; assembly: GCA_035578905.1. Classification (NCBI taxonomy): domain Eukaryota; kingdom Metazoa; phylum Arthropoda; class Insecta; order Hemiptera; family Membracidae; genus Stictocephala; species Stictocephala bisonia. The sequence continues at coordinate 254,698 of JAQJVL010000230.1, forward strand.
TTGGAAAATATTTCTTTCTGATGACACACTAAACAATATTGTAACATATACAAACGTACATCTTTCTGAAATGGCTGACTCTTATAAACGTAAGGAGAAAGACTGTCCCCAAACTGACACTGATGAACTGTTAGCCTTTTTTGGCATGTTGTATATGTTGGGAGTGAAGAAAGCTAACCATCTCAATACAGCAGAAATGTGGCAAACCAATGGTACAGCTCCCGAGTTTTTCAGAGCAGTTATGTGCGAGAGGAGATTTCACCAATTGTACAGAGCAATACGGTTTGATGATAAACGTACACGAAATGCCCGTCAGAAAATAGACAATCTGGCTCCAATCAGACAGATATTTGAGTGTTTCGTCAGCAGTTGTATTTCGAGTTATACACCCGGAGAATACGTGACGATCGATGAGATGTTGGAAGGTTTCCGTGGAAGATGTAAATTCCGCCAATATATCAGCAATAAACCAGATAAGTACGGGATAAAGATCTATGCATTGGTTGACGCTCGCACATTTTTCACTGTAAATATGGAAATTTATGCTGGCAAACAACCAGATAGAAGCCCATACAGTACAGATAATTCTGCATCAGCTGTTGTAAAAAGAATATTTCAGCCTATTGATAACTCTGGCCGAAATATAACCATGGACAATTATTTTACATCAGTCCCACTGGCCAATGATCTTTATTATAATCACAGAACAACAATAGTAGGCACACTTAGAAAAAACAAGCCCCAATTGCCATTAGAGTTTTTAGATGTCAAGACACGACCGGTTGGAAGCAGTATTTTTGGGTTCGGCAAAGACTCTAATAAGACACTATTACTTTCATATGTACCGAAGAAAAATAAAAATGTTCTAATGTTGTCAAAGTTACATGACAGTGACGATATTGACCCTGAAACCGGATATTCCAACAAGCCAGATGTTATTACTTTCTACAAAGTAATGAAAGGTGGTGTCGACGTTGTTGATCAAAAGAAAAAAGACTATAGTGTCAAAAGAGTGAACAACAGATGGCCTTTGGCAATTTTTTGTGGTCTTCTAGATGTAGCCACTGTCAATGCCCAAATTATATATTTTTCAAATACTGGAGATTCGATTCCACGAAGAACATTCATAACTAATCTTGCCTTGGAAATCGTCAAACCACACTTACTACGACGTGCTTCTGTAGATGTTCTATCAATTGGGCTGAGACAATCAATCAAAAACATCCTTGGGCAAGACTTTCCCATCAGAAATGTGGCACCAGGTAATTATTATACTTACTGAAATGTTCCACTTTGCTGTTAGTTAAATCTATTTAGTTGGTTACTATTGTTTTTATTACAGCTTAGTTACATTTATAGTCATAATATTACCGCACTAGAATATTTTTACTTCTAGTTGCAAACGTTCCTGGGCGGAAACCAAGATGTGCTTTCTGTCCTGTCAGGAAGAATCGTTTTACGACAATCCGTTGTGGGGAGTGTAACAAATCAATATGAAAAGAACATACTGGCCAAACAAAAATATTATGCTGTGAATGTTTTCACCAAGAAGATGGAACAATGGAGTGAATATTTATGTTATTTCATTGGTTTTTGTATTTTATATATAATTCTTGACAACTAATTACAGGCCGTGAGGCGAGTGAAGAAACTCTGGATGCGCGAAGGAGGGGATGTAGCAAGTTGGGGAGAAAGCTCCCCCTCTCAGAGTCGGTGGCCAACCAACCAGAAACCAACTGAGGAGGTTGTTGCCCCAAACAGTTGTTCGGCGCATGCGCAAACTTTCTCTTTGTCACTGCGCATCCCCAGGACAGTTTCTTTACTCGCCTCACGGCCTGTATAAGCTCTTTTAACAACCTTTAGCTTTTTTATTTGATTCCTTTTTATAATTTTAGATAATACATTTTAAAAATACAATCATTGAAACTAGTAACAATTTTAAGTTTATTTTCATATACAGCCTAAAAGAGTAAACAGAGAGAGGTACAAAGAGAATTGGACTATTTGCAAAGTTTATCAATGTGTGTAGATTATATTATTTACTCAAATATATATGAATAACAACTATATATTTATATTACTTATATGCCTTATCCTAATAAAACTTTAACAGTTTCGTAGTTTCTCGTAATTCATAACAGATATGACTACATAAAATTTGACAGTAAAAGTAACAATTATAAGGTGTGAAATTTATTTTTTCAATAGTACATATGACAAAAAAAATTAAATGTGCATACCTAGAGATAAAGTAAACACTAAACAAATAATAGAATGCAATTTTAATAGTTAAAACAAACGCATAAAAAACAAAAACTCAAGAATAACAGATGTTAGGTAGCGCCTATACACACTACCTCTCGTGGCAGTTGAAACAACGCTACCGATGGTGGTTTAATAATGCTTAATATTTTAGTAACTTGTTTTTTTGATATTACTTTGTAGACAAACTGAATCAAAACTCTTGTAAAAAGTTGTCATTTCCATATCACTGCTGCAAAACTTGTTATGTCCAAACATTTTTTAAAATCTCTAGATTAGATTAAAGGGCACTAGGCTAGGAATTAGTATAATAGGGGGATAAGATATCAGCAAACTTATCTAAGAAGTCTTATACCACAAAGCACAAGAGAACATGCAGACACAGCATATAACACAAATGTTCAGTGCCTATAGCACTTTCTTCAGGCGATTTTTAACTCACCTGAAGAAAGGGTCAGGTCTTTTAAAGTAAGTTTGCTCTTATCATACTTTTTTTACTTTGGGATTGATAAGCCAACCCACCTGCCCATACACGTACAGAGGTAATGACCCACCCGCCCACCCAAACACGTAGAGTGAGTGGTATTAACCCACCCGTACGTAATGACCCACCCGCCCACCCAAACACGTAGAGTGAGTGGTATTAACCCACCCAACCGCCCATACACGTACAGTGGTATTGATTTGTGTGAGCATTAATAAATTTAACAAGTATTTTTCTGTACTTTATGAGATTGAAATCAATTCTTTTCTCCTTCTTTAAAATATTTTGCATATAATAAGTTTTGAAAGTTGTTATATTCAAATTTCAAAGTTATGCTTAACACTCAATAAATCATAACATAATATAAGCATAAATCACAAAAATATCTAATAACAACACAATATTTTGTAAGTTACTAAAACAGAGGAGATTAACATTTATTATTTATTAGATTATGGTAAACCTAAAAAAATAAAAAAGAAAGCATTACCAGATTACAAAGTGCAGGTTGCGTCCAGAAAGTAAGTTCTTTTTGGCTGGTAAAATGAAACAAATGGCTATACAACAATTATATTTATTGTATAAGAATCTGCTTATTCTAAAATATTGTTCAACATAGTTTCCACCATTTTGTAAGCATTTTTCGGAACGTGGTATTAGCATTTGTATTCCTTTGTAAAAAAGTCTTGCCGTCTGTTACTTTAACCAAGTAGAAACATGTTCTTTAATCTCATCATCGTCACGGAATATTTTCCCAGCGATATTGGATATAAAGTTTTAAGAACAGGTAGTAGTCATTAGGAGCAATGTCTGGAAAGTACGGAGGGTGGTTGAATTGCTTTCTTCCAAATTTGTCCAAAAGTTGTTATGTGAGGGCGAGCATTGTCGTGCAACAAAACAATGCCACTATTCACCATTCCACGGTGCTTGTTCTGTATTACACAGCGTAGTTTCCTAAACGTCTCGTAATAAGCATTAACAGTAATTAATTCGTACCACGGTAGAAAATCCAGTAAAAGAACACCATGTCTATCTCCAAAAAAAAACAGTGCAGATGATTTGTCTGTTTGTCAACGGACAACAGATTGGGTTTGATTTTTTCTTTGCTGGTGACGATGTGTGCCTCCATTCCATCGATTCCATTATAACCATTGAATCACTCTTTACATTAGGTAAATAAACTTCACAAAACTGTTTATGAATTTCAACTGGTTTAATGTTTCTCGCATTGAGAAACTTAATTATAGATCTAATCTTACAAAATCGGGATTGAGCGGGATTTTTAATTAACTTCAACATTTTAAACAAGTAATATGACATGAAAACTACAAGTACCTAACTAAAATTGACGTCAGCTTCTCCGTAATACGACCGTAATAGAGCGTCCATGCATGGAACTGCGATCACTACTCTGTAACGGTGATGCATACAATAGAACTTACTTTCTGAACATAGTATCTAGATCTTTTTGTTGCTTTTAAAAAAAAAATAATTTGAGGTATTAATATTGGATGAATTTTTGATTACTGAATCTAGTTGAACTCAGTGAACTATAATTGTAAAGTAAATGATGCTATTAAGAAAATCTCTAACACCCGAACTGTTAAGCCTATCTAATAAATAGTTACATATTGTTTGGTATTAATTACTTTTAAAAATGTAAGTAAAAAATATGAGTGTTTCCTGAATCTTCATTCTTTAGAACAGTGTCAATTTTGCATATATTTGAATATTACACAATAGAAAATGTGAATAAAAATGTGGACTGTGAATGACTTGTTATTTTTTACAGATGCTTCAATATCAGACTGGTTCAGTGGAGACTAGGTCTACAAGTTCTGGGATATAGTTTTTGCTCAAAAGATTAATTTTGTTGTAGCTACTTACTTGGAATGTCAGATTGTGCTGAGGTGTCTACTATCATCACTAACAGGCTTTGCAACCTTGTTTTATATGTATTACTGCAGATTTGTAAGTATGTTGAAAAAATCATGTAATTTTTGATTATGTGACTAAACTGATGCTCAGCTAGTTTAGCTCATATCTCTTGAGATGAATTGGACCTAGGAAATTTTTGAGTTCACTGGTCAGTGGGAGGATCATTGGGGTAGGGATGACTGAGAGCCCATTAAAAATAAATCTTTAAAATGTGAAAAAAAGTACTAAAAGGACATTTCTATTACCTTCTGCCCCAAGCTAAATATGACCTGGAAATAGGGGATAGGCTTTGACCTGGAAATAGGGGATAGGCTATAAGAGTTGTGTCAATAGTGTATTCTCTAAATTGATAATATTAAATGTTTTCCTACCTTAATTAAACCTTTAGGTAAATTATTTAATTCGTCATTAGAGAGTTCCAAAAGATGACTGATCCAGTCTTCTGGAATCCTTGCCAAAATTTCACAAGTAAGGAGATGAGTTACAGGAGCCTCGTATAGCCACGAGTACTTTTGAAGAAACACAATTGCTTCTTCAAAATATTCTGATAAGCTTTTGAATCCACTAGGAAGGAGCATGATTCTGAAAAAATAAAAAAATAGCCTTACAAGTTGAAGAAATGCATCGTAACTAAGAATGCATCGTAAGAAAATGCTAAGGATTGTAAACTAAATAAAAACAATAATATTTTTAAATCATACACGGTTCAGATTGCTGAGTTAAAAATTTTAGAAATAAATAATTTAACTGTGTTAAAATCACTATTCATTAATCTGTAAACAAACTAGAGTTATGTTATATATGGCTTATAATAGTGTAAATTTTGTATATATCTTCTATTTTATGCACTATAGCATCTGAAAAGAGATTCATCTCAAATTCTGGTAACAATTATGTTTTTATCAACTTATAGGTAAACTAGAGTGCTGCTTTTGATGACTTTTTTCCAACAAACACATCAGCACATTCCTTCAGCAGCTTAAATGAGACGTGATCAAATCCTGAGAAATAATCAGTCCTGAGGGAACTTATTACATTTAGTACTTCATCGTAAGAGGTTGCAGACATGTACATAGAAGTAGATGTTCTGACTTTAAGAAAGACCTTATATCTGGTTGGCTTAGTAACCCAACTTCATAATCTGACCCAGCTTAAAACAATTTTGTTTTTATATATTAGCCATAACACCAGCCAGTTGAAATCACGTGTCTAAAACAGCCTTCAGGCAAAACATGCAATACTTGAGAAATGGGATTTACTGGCTGAGTATGAGTGATCATATGCTGTTTTCAACATACTTAGGAACTGGCCATTATTTCTGTCAAAAAAATCTAGGTGATGAAGCCTGTTTGCAATGTCAGTACATCTGACAACTTGATAACACACTCTGAAATATGAGCAAACAAATGATCTCTTGATTAAAAGGTATACTCTGAAACTCTTAGACCAATAGTCTTGACTGAACCAGCGTGGCCATGAAGCACTCCGTAAAAGAATTGCATGTCTGTCACAGCTAGAAAAGCTAATGAGGTTGATAAATTCAGTTCTGCATGAGATTCCACTTCACCAAGCTCTGGATATTTCCACTTCATCCATGAGAGGAATTTCCTCTGGACGGCCTCGATGGCTGCATTTGTCACCACCATATCATCAGCCGACCCCTATTTCATATAACAGTGGCATACTCTAGGTGACTCCAGACCAAGGACTTGTACAGTGTTAAACAGGCATGCTTATCATTGAAATACCTGGCAATCCACATAACGAGACCCAAGTTCCTCCTAGCTCTTGATACAACACAGTTTATGTATTCAGAGAAGATTAACTTACGAGAACACCTAGATCGTGAACAGCATACTCTCTTCTGATTATACAGCCACTAATGTCATAAAAGAATGACAGATTAGTTTTACGCATGAACAAAATCACTACTGTTTTGCTTAGTTTGAGCGGCATATAATTGTCTTTAGCCCACCTCACAGCCAAATCGATACAAGATTCAAGAGTCAGATGGTCTCTTGTATTAGCAATCTGCATAGATATTTTAATATCGTCAGCATAGAGCTGAACTGCACAGTTCAGGAAAGATGTAATGTCGTTAATAAATAACAAGAAAAACAAAGGTCCCAAGAAAGACCCTTGTGGTACTCCTGAACTAGCACCAAAGTTCTTTGAATACATACCACCAAATCACACTTTAAAAGTCCTGGGCAAGAGGTAAGATGTTATCCACTGAATAAGGTCCGGGGAGAATCCAATGAAAGGGAGCTTCTTTAAAATTACATGGTGAGGAAGCTTGTCAAACAACTTCTGAAAATCTAAATAAATGGTATCAATCTGTGCTTGACTGCAGGACCAGTGACAGCAAGGTATGAGGACAAATTCGTAACAGACGAACGATCTTTCATGAAGCCATGCTGATGAGGAGAGATAAGATGACACTCTCTTGTACAAAAAACGATGTACAAGAGATTTTCAAATATCTTAGGTACTACACCAGAACCTATATTGGTCTAAAATTAGACAGTTTCCTTGGTCCTTTTTTTGGAATTTTTTAAATTATAAATGCGAGAGAAATAACTGCTGTATCCACAAAAATACTTCAAAATAATATATATTTGTAAGCAGATGACTTTAATTTGAATGTTTCAGCTAAATCACAAGATTAAGTTGAAATATTATCACTAATTGAAATAGAAAATATCCAGTCTTTCCTAACATGTCATAATCTAACTCTAAATATTAAAAAAACAAATGTTATGATGTTTAAAACTCAACAAAATAGAATAGACTAGAACAAAGGTAATAGATGTGTACAATGTTAATGTTACAATTGTGTATGAGTTGTGTGTCTTCATTACAATTGTCAAAAGTTGTGTGTCTTCCAATAAACAAATTCTTGGGTGGTATAAGTTGGACGCTTCATCAGCCAGTTTTAAATCAAGGAAATTTTAAAGTTCTTCTCTGGCAGGTTCCTAAGGGATTCAGGTAAAATGATGTTGACCAGCGGTCCTTGATATGAAGGTTTCTTTTCAAATAGACTGAGATGGTGTTGATTTAGAAAGAAGTTGGGCCCTGTGAGTGGTATTGTAGGGGTCTCTATCACCAGTCCTTGCATGTCCTGTTTTCATTGTAAATAGGATTGCGTCTTGAATGTATAGTCCTGTAACAGTTAGCATCCTCAGTTCCTTGAAGGCTGCTCTGCATGTGTCCTGCAGTCCTAGTCCTTAGAGTTCTAATTTCCCTCTTTTGTATAGTGAGCACCCTCTGAAGGTTTGATATTGTCGTGCCTCCCCAGACTATCAGGCCGTATTTCAAGTGGGACTTGAATAAAGAGTAGTATGCAGTCATAGCTATTTCATTGCTGCTAATTTTTGTCACTATTCTTATTACGTAAAGGCTACTGTTGAGTTTGCAACATAGTTGATTAATATGGAGTTCCCATGATAAGTTTTGGTCCAATGTTAATCCTAGATATTTTCCTGCTTCTATTGTTTGTTTTGCCTGGAAGGCCATGGTATTGGTTCTGAGTAGTAGTGAAGATCATCTGTTGGGTTTTTGATTCATTTAAAGCTAAGTCATTAAGACAGCAGTATTTTTTAGCCATGTTGAAGGCAATAAAGGAGTCGATGTCTAGTTGGTCTTTGTTCTTGTTTGCTAGGATGAGGGCTGTATCATCGGCAAATATTAGCATTTCACAGTGGTTCTGCAGATATTTTGGGAAGTCATTAGTTAAAAGGATATATAGGACAGGTCTTAGGACAGACCCTTGTGGCACTCCTCTGCTCGCTGGTAGTTGTTCAGATTTTACTTTTCTCACAGTGTTATTTATGGTATAGGTAAGTTCTACTATCTGTTTCCTGGTGCTTAAGTAGCTTTTGAACCAGCCTAGTTCCTTATCGATGTTTCCCAAAGTTTGTAGCTTTTTTACAATGAGGTTGTGGTCTAGACAGTCGAATGCCTTGCTAAAGTCGAGAAGTATAGTTGTAGCTATATATCCCTCTTCTAGTTTGTTAATGATGGTTTCAGTCAGCTGGACTACTGCTGTTGTGGTAGATCTGTCTTTAACAAAGCCATGTTGTCCTGGAGTAAGAAGGTGGTGCTGCTCTAGGTGGTCCAATAGTCTGGTTAAAACTACTCGCTCTAGGATTTTGGAAAATGTGGAAATAAGAGAGATTGATCGATAGCTGGTGGCTTCGTCAGTTGTTCCATTTTTATATTTCGGGTATATTTTTGCAATTTTCAGCTCGGTTGGAAAAATTCCTTGTGGAAGTGATTTGTTTAGAATGCCTGTCAGTGGGGTGATTATTTCGTTTTTGCACTGTTTGATCAGTTTGGAGGGAATCTCGTCCTCTCCTGTTAATGTTTTTGGTTTTAAGGTGTCTATAATTTTTTCAATTTCTTGCTCTTTTGCTTTGTAGAAAATTAGAAAATTAGTTTTGGTATTGAGGGCTTGTGGTTTGATTCTGTTGTAGGTGTTGGCCTTTCTTCATTTCCATTATTGAGGAGTGTCCTGTCAGCAATTGTGGCAAAGAAATTATTTAAGTGATTTGCAATTTGTGTTGGAGAGTTCGAGACCTCTTCTCTTATTTTTAAGCATTCAAGTTGCGTTTTTTTCTCGTCCCTCTTTTCTTTCATCATTTATCACTCTCCACATAGCTTTTGATTTGTTGTCAGATCTTTCCGTAAATGATGAATTGCATTGTTTTCTTAGTGTCTTCAGTTTTAAGTCGTAAGGTTTTTTTTCGAGCTGTTTCTTGTTTGTCATTGGGGTGTCCAGTGATGAGTTCTCTATTTAGTGCCTTTAAGTATGAGTTTTTCAGAGCCTGACTTTTTTCATCCCATAGATTCTTGGCGGGGTTTCTTTTACTTTTTATTAACTTAAGGGGGCATGCTATGTTCATTGCCGATTGAAAAATCCCTGAGAACGCTGTGAAGGCAGCTTCCACATTCTCCGAAATTGTGACTTGGGACCAATCCTCTGTTTACATAATGTGTCTCAGTTCCTCTATGGTTTTTGTGTTGTATTGTCTTTTATATGTTTGGGTCCATGTCTAGTCAAGTTTGTCGAGATAGAGCATAGCTGGGTGGTGTGGTCTGATAGTACTGTTTGTAGCACTTTGGTTGATATTTTAGTTTCTTCAATGTTTGTGCTTATGAAGTCTATTGACGTCTGGCTATGGTTGGTTATTCTTGTTGGGGGTAGTTGAAGTCTGTTTAATCCATAGCCATGAAGCATCTCGTTTAAATTTCTTTTGTCACTGCTTTCAGCCAGGTTGTCCACATTGATGTCTCACATCACAAGTATTGCGTTTTTGACAGGTATGATTTTGTCCAGTTCAAATGATAAAATATCTATTGCATTTTCTATATTGCTAATAGGTGGTCTGTAGACACTTAATAGGTGTAAGAGTCCTTGTTTGGTTTTAACTTTAAGAAGAATGGTTTCACATATGAGTTCTGATGTGGCACAGATAAAAAGAAGCATGAACTAAAAATCTCAATTGAAGACACTCTAATTGAAAGAAAAACTAGGACAATTTTTTTAGGATTAATAATAGATGAACATTTAAATTGGACGGACATGTACAAATATAACTATCAATATGAACTCTGACATTTATGCACTAAGTAAAATTTTGCTTATTTGGTTAGTACTAAAACTTTGCGAATAATTTATTTTTCATATATCCATTTGCATATCTGTGTCTCTATAGAGGTTAACCCTTTGAGGAGTAATCACGTCATATGACGTGACACTTACGATGTCCATAAGGAGTAGTGTAAATTTTACTAAAAATGCGTTTGGGAGTAAAAAAATTCACAATTTAAACAAAATTGTTATTATTTATTCATATAAATGCATATGAGAATATTTACATAGAATGATTTTTTTTAATGTTTAGTACTTTTTTATGGTATGAAAAAGTTCAAAACAAGGCTCAATGCATAAGGCGACTCGGCAGTCTGGACATTCGTAGGAAGTGTCTTTTCGTTTTTTAGGATTTCGTGATGAGTTTGCACAAACATAACACTGCCTTTGTATTTTCCTTTTACGTTCTTGATTACCAGGTAGAGATTTTATTAAGTGCCGTTCAGTCAATCGGAGCGGGTGCTTATCGCCCGTCAAGGAGCGTGGGATTGCCGGTTGTTTCTCTTTCGCTGTGTAGTGAGTTTCAAGGACTTGCCTTACTAGATTGACTCTAAATTCACTGAACTTTTCTTTTTTCCCTCTTTTTATGTTTAGCATATAATGGCAATTCAACATTGTTATATCAAGAAAGTGAAAAAACAACTTCCGGTACCATTTTGTGGTTTTCCGGGTTGAGTCATTAAATGACATAATCATGTCTGATTTGTCTATTTGTCTGTAACTGATACTGGTTTCTTCACTGTTTTATTGTTTTTTGTAACATCAATCATGGTGTGATCATGTATGGTTTTGTCATGATGACATCATGCTAGCATCTTATCATTATGACGTACAACTGTTTCCCCTTTTTGTAGTTTATTCGGTAAACATGGCAGTCCTCTTCTAGATGCCCGAACTGTGCCAAAAGCTCCAGTTCCATTGTCAAACAGCCAGGAAAACAATTTTGGACTGCTGTACCAGGTGTCCATATAAATAATATGGTTTTGGTTGAGGTATCGTCGTAGAAGCGTCTGGATAACATGTCCTGAAATACCTACGTCTTCGTCACTCCGATCAATATTTGTATCTCGACCAGCATATACGATAAAATCTAGAATAACACTTGATTTACAGTCACAAATGACAAACAGCTTGATGCCAAAGCGCTTACGCTTACTGGGAATATACTGTTTTATAGCTAGTCTCCCTTTCCATAAAACCAAACTTTCATCTATTACTAGATTCTGTTTAGTTTTCAAACGAGATGAAAACTTTCTCCTAAGAGTTTTGATTACGGTGCGCAGTTTGTACAATTTGCCACCACTGTTTTCATTTATATTGTAATCAAAATGGATCATACGTAATAGGAGTAGGAACCTATCTTGACTAAACACTTTGTGGTAAATTGGGGTTTCTAATAGTGGGTCAGTTGACCAGTATAGTTTCATGGTGTTTTTTCTAGTATGTGGCATAAGAACTATTATTGCTAAGAAACAGTAAATTTCATCAGTGTTTGTTTCAGACCAACGTTTCAGTTTTGAAAATTCAGTTACCTCCTTTTCCATTATAGTTCGTGCATACTTATTTGTTTCACTTGCAATGTGTGAAACAAAATCAAAATCGAATATTTCATGAAATATATCTATTTCTTTTAGATCTAGTACAGGTCTTTCTAAAAAAATACCACTGTTAGAGGTGTCAAAATCGAACTTTTTTGGTACAAATTCCCAGTTACAAGATTGGCATGAGTTAGGAAGTTGGGCCTGAGAAATATTAGAACCTGCATCACTTTCGATAACACTATTGTCTATGGAATTAGGAGTATTGTTATCGTACAATACCTCATCATCTTCGTCCTCGTCCAGCTCACCCAGTACATCATCGTCGGAACCATAAGCCATGATGTTGCCATCATCATCAAAAGAGCAATATTCATTTACTGCCTGCCTAATTTCCTCACTTCGTAGTAATCTATCTCGATCTAAGTCCATTTTGATAATAAACTGTACACTATTTTATTTACACTTATACAATACTGTATGAATAAAACACTATATACTACTAAAACATATATACACTATATACAATAAAGTCTTGTGAAAACATAAATAATACTTGATAACCACACCGTAGCAATCACAAAACACGTTCAAGAAATAGGAGTGAGTAGCAAGTGACAGTGACTATTATTAGATAAGTGACAGTAGTAGGGGGAAAAACACGCGAATAATCACTATAGGTGAACTAAAAGCGGCAATATGACGTCACTACTCGACCTAGCAGGGGCCGGTAGATGCAAATACATGAGTAATAACAGCTGCGATGCGTCTTCATATTCCTGGAAAAATTATTTGTACGAACTCCATAACGTAGCAGCACAAACTTGGCCATATGGTCTGTCACGTCATATGACGTGGTGACTTCTTTGGGCCATTATCGTCGACCACGTCATTTGACGTGGTTACTCAAAACTGCACATAGTGCGCACTCTTCAAAGGGTTAAATCAATTCAAATCTCGAGCATATTTTGAAAATACAAAAAAATATTAAAATTATTCTTAATTAAAAAAATAATGAATCTGTGAGACAATATTTTAAGGAATTAAATATTTTGACTGTTTATGGACAGCACAATAGAACATGGTGTTATAAACAAAACAAACAAAAAAAAAAGAAGAAAATTACGAACGCCAGCCATACTACCCTTACAACACTAGGAGAAAAAATGAGATAGTTCCATATCATAGATTAGAATTCTTTAAAAGAAACCAACCTACATGGGGTTACATTTTTTAAATATACCAAACTCTATTAAAAATATAAAAACACATTTAAAAAGTCCTTGACACTATTCAATTCTACACACTTTGTAGGCCTACATATACAATGAATAAAGGTAATTTTGACTATAGCTAAGTTATCCCTGGATTGGTATGTTTCGTGATTTTTCAAAACAAAACACTAATATAGTTCTAATAAACAAGTTTTTGCGCAAAGTGTACTGGGATTCCCAAAGTCTTCCCCCCTTACTCCTCAAGGTCAGTGGACGTTCAGCTGTCTTGAAAGCACGTTATTATAACAGTTTTGTGAATATTACGATGTCACACCAGTAGTGTTACTACTGTATTATATTTGTGTTTACTATCAATGTTTGTTTTATTCTTATACCAAATATTCGTTGTTCTGCACTACAAATTCTGTAAGTTGTGTTACTTCTCATAAAATTAAGAGATAAATGCACTTTTGGGCATTCTGATATTCTCTGCTCTTCACAAAGACAATAAACTTAGTACATCAGTAATATTTTACCCTTCCCTAAGTGTACTGTTTATAGAGCATGTTTCAGTAGTGGTGGATTGATTTCCAACCGGAAGAGAGCTTTGGTAATGTTTCATAAAATCTTGCCTAAACAATATGAACCTGACCCATATATCACCATTGATAAGCAGCTGCTTGCTTTCAGAAGAAGATGTGTATTCAAAATGTGCATGCTCAAAAAACTGGCAAAGAACGGTTTGAAAATTGTTATGGTGTGCGATGCTAGTTCTAGCTACTTGTTAGTTGCTTAGCCATATTTAGGCAAAGAAACCACAACTGTCAAAGGCCCTCTTTCCCAATAGCCTACAATGTTAAAAAGTTAACAGCTCCATTTCATCACGGATCAAATCGAAATCACAATGGATAATTGGTTCACAACAATTCCACTATCCGATGAACTTCTTAAAAACCCAAACAAGATGACATTTTTAGGCAATATCCATTTAGACAAGTCAGAGATAACTCCGAGTATGAGATTAATAAAAAATAGGGAGATAGATCATTCTAAAATTCTTTTCAGTAACAACACTACACTACTATCACACAAGGTAAAGAGAATAAGGTAGTTTGTCTATTGTCAACAATGCACCCAAACAAGGTTCAAGTGAATAAAAACAACAATAAACTGGCCATGATTGAACATTCAAACCAGACCAAAGGTGATGTGGACTAAATGTGTTCCATAAAATCGTACTCAAGAAAAACAAAAAGATGGCTACTGTGCATCTTTTATGACTTAAGGAATATTGGAGGAATCAATTCACTACTAATCTTGAACAGAGTTATGAGTTAAAAAATGAACCACCAATGAATAGAAAACTATTTTTGAACCAGTTATATTAGCAATTGACTTATCCATGGCTCGAACAACGATTGTCAATTAAAAGGCTGGCGGGATGGCTCAGTGGCTAAGGCTTCGGACTGCTGAGGGCAAGGTTCGAATACCCACTGAGCGAACGGTCGGTACTTCACTCTTTGAATAAAGTTCAAGCACAGGCCTACAGATGAACTGGCGAGTGAAGTTTAAAAAAAAAATTACTCGGGGGAGCTTGGAAATATGATCTTTAGTGTTCTTGGTTGTAAAGAGACAGCAGGATGCAGTAAAACCAAGAGTAGATAAAAAGACAATAACTTGCAAGAGAGGTCTATCTGAAAAACCAACAAAAAATGACAACCAACTAGTTCAGCTAGTGTGAGAGTGCGTTCTGTATGGAGCACCATGGGGATGTCTGCAAAAACTGCTACACCTGAAGTTGATCTTCATGGCATTACATCCTTGCAAGTAAGGATTTTTTTTAAAAACTAAAACGAATTAAGAACCTTTTCCGTTAATTCACTACCACTACTTTTTCCGTTACTTCACTACCACTACTTTTTCTATCGCAATTACGGTTAGGTTAGGCGAGTTTAGGTTAGGTTAGGTGGCTACTACAGTTGATCACAAACTTGTATATATCCAATTATGGACTTACTGCCGTATGCACTCTCCGTGTTACAGTTTTTGGGGTAATTATGCACTTTCTTGCCACCAAACAAATGTGGAACATTTTGCTTGAAATGGGTCTAGAATTGGCTGTATTTTCACGAGATATGCTTTTTATTCCGCGGAAATAACATATTTTTCCGAAAAATTCGAAAAAACCAATGTCACAACTTTTAGTATTTTTGTCATATTTCCGTTAGTTTAAATGGTATTTTAATCGTCTTTTTTTATTTTGATGTGTTTTTTGCGCTGAATACAAATTTGAAAACTATTTTGGTCTATTACAAATATTTCTCGAGAAATAACGGAAAAACTACTGTCGCGGCGGATCGCGATTAGTGGCGATCATTATATACAACAACTATTAATCACAAAAACCGAATTCTCATATATTCCCGACGGAGTGAAGGCCGGCAGGCCGTCACGGAGGCCAAACGCCCGAATTTAACGCAAATTAGGAATTTTTGTTGAGAAAATAAGACAATTAGGATAAGTTAGGTTATGTTTGGTTATGTTAACAAAAATGCATTTTTCGAGCTGAAAAAATAATTTTACTACAAAACCAGTTATATATTTGTGTTCAGCATAAAAAAACACAAGAAATGAAAAAAAAAATTTGTCAAAAAATAAAGATTTTTAAAAAAGTTGGTTTTTTCATTATTAGATAAAAATCTAGTTTTTCGATTTTTCGGTAAAAAACGAGTTTTCCGCGGATGAAATCAAACTCCTCAAGAGATATAAACTCATTTTTCACCACTTTATTAACATGAAATCGTATTTTCAGAGGTGGCAAGAAAGTGCATAATTACCGTTTTTTGAAAGCGTTAAGATAAGACCAGCGATATCGGATTCCTAGGGGATTAGGAATACCACGGTGGACATAAAAATGGTTGGGAGAACAGTTTTTAAAGCAATAGAATATTTGTCAAGCGGTAGTGAACTAAACGAAACAAAAAAAAGTAGTGGTAGTGAATTAACGGAAAAGATCGCTAATTTATTTTTATGTCTAACCTACTGTTTTAACCTAAAATCACGGTTTGATCTTTATATTTAGTTATTTTAATTTTTATATCAGATGGACGCTTCTAATTGACAGTCACAACATTTGTTTAATTTAATTGATTTTTCCTGCTTTGAAAACGCATTTGAAGCTCTTAATAATATTTTATATAAAAGTACATTTTTCTGATTTTGAATTTTTATTCTCACCATATAAAAGGTTTTCCCAAAATCATTTAAAAAATCATCATAGCTAATAACAATGTAAATTCTAAATATTATACCAATCTAGGATTATTGACAGTTTCAAACTGGTGAAAATCCTTAACTACCCCTGGGCCTTTAGTATTTTATTTGTATATTGCCAATCTTTTATTACAAACTTAACATAAAGCAATAGTGAGGAAGTGTACAAATTACTTACTCAAGATAATAAGACAAAGTTATGCATCACTAAAAGAATTGATAAAGTGCTCAGTTCTCACTCCTATAACACAAAAGAATCATAAACCCACATCACATACACATTACACAATACTCATGCCACACAACAAACAAGGTTTTAGTTTCTTTAGCCTGAAAAAAAATATTGTATTGACATTTACAAAATCTGCATGACTTTTTTGGTTTTTTCTATTTATTTATTTTTTAATTTATTAAAAGTTTTTTACCTAAACCCAATATATTTTCTTGAATACAATTCGTAAGGAAGTATAATGAAATATAAAAAACTTTTTCCACTTTTTAAAATGTTTTGTTCTTCCCACTCCCCTAAAGTATTCATTTGTCCTTATGGATTGCAATTGTAAATATCTTTGGATTGCAATTGTAGACCTTTAGAAGATCATATTCTAGTTCTAAGGTTTAATAGTCTAATAATATAGTTTAATAAGGTTTAATAGTTTTTAAGGTAAAATTTATATTATCATAATATCATATGACACTATTCTTGGTATACTATGCAAACTTCGAATGAAGAATATTTTAATTGAATTGGAAAAAAGCCCTGGCTGTTGGGCTATTAATAAATTGCCCTTTCTGAGGAACAGTCGAACTCAGATAGTAACAAGACTACACTCATCCACACTCATCCTACACTCTACACTCATCTAACCATTCATATTCGCCTTAAAATACCAACATCGTTGTGTCGGCGTCTCATATATAAATAAAAAAATTAAAAAAAAATTCTTTTGAAGTATAGAATGTATTGAGGGGGTCACCTTATGCTTTATGGCATATATTTTGTTTACTTACTATTTTACTGCACTTGATGTGCTTCAGTATGAACAATCCCATCATAACATAACTCAACTTAATGGCAAATATTTTTTTAATTCTTACGTCTACGCTCTTATTTACAATACTTTGACTATTTTCTGAGGATTCTCTCAATTTTAGTATTATACCACAGACATAGCAAATCAGCAAATGTACTGTACTTCCAACAAATTAAGTTATGCTCTGATATCAAAACAAGTCTGTGATATACTGTATGTGATAGATCCGACTGTTTACCTGCACCAACAGGTACACCTACAAATCAACTGATTACACAAATGTCTGAGCTCGTCAAAAAGGTGGATGATCTAATTGGAAAAGTCGATGCCTTGAAAAGGGATGACATTACACCTATTAAAGATGAAATTAAATCTATTAATACGAAAATACATGCACTTGAACCCAGACTATTAAGCTCTGAAAACCGGATTACTGATCTTGAGCGTGATGTTTAGTGCATTAAAGAGCAATAAACGGGAACTTCTAACCACGAACAGATAATCGGGGAGATGAATGAACGTTCTAGGCGTGCAGCCAACGTCATAGTGTTTAACTTGAAGGAAAGCTTAAATAAGGATGCAAAATTGAGGCAAGATCATGATGTCAGTCTTATAACACAAATTGGTGACGCTATAAATCACAAAATCAACACAGAATCCATCAAAGTCTTCAGATTTGGTAAATTTATTAACGATAAAAACCACTCTGTATGAATGGTATTTAAATCTCCCGACGAAGCTAGGGTGATCATGCAGTGTTTCTCAAAAGTTGACATCAGCAGAATCGATCCGATTTTCATTGGAGTCTCCATTTCTAGGGACAAAACGTTCAGGGAACGTCAGTACTTGAGTAACCTCAGGAAAAACTTGATAGACGCACAAACGGAGGAGAAAATGGTCTCACAATAAAATACCTCAATGGAATTCCTTACATCGTTAATCGTTAATCCTTCAAAAACTTATAAACTCCAATAGCCAATCCATGCTTCATATATACTTTCAGAATGTCATCGGGCTTAGGAGTAAATTGAACTGTTTGAAGCATGCTGTTGCTAGAAATGAAATCGATGCTCTGGCACTAATTGAAACAAATCTGACACCTGATATCACAGATGCTGAATTAGGTCTTACAAATTACAAAATTTATAGATATGATCGTTCCTCTTTAACTCTTTTGCAATAATCTCCTCTACTCTATACGATGTTATTGCTCTTACTGAAACTAACTTATCCCACGATATCAATGACGCTGAACTTATATTCCCTTCCTACAATATCTACCGACTGGATAGATCAACGGCAACAAGCAACAAGGTGAGCGGTGGGGGCATTCTGCTGGCAGTCAAGGATAGTCTCAAATCACATCGTTTATTATCATCTTATGATTCTATTGAGCAGCTCTTTGTTTCCTTGATTGCGTCTCCAGGTACCAAAGCCCTCTTGGGAGTGGCCTATATCCCTCCCGATGCCACAATCACCAAATACAATGATTACTCGTCTGCGGTGGAAGAGGTCGTAACTACTCACTCTGTCTCCCATATCCTCCTGATGGGAGACCTCAATCAACCCGATCTTGACTGGAATAGTCCGACACATTTCTCTCCACGACCCTCGCCTTCTAGAACCCTATGTGACTTGGTCTCAACGCACAATCTGAGCCAGTTTAACTCTATACGAAACTCGCGTGGAGTAATATTAGATGCTATCCTCTCATCAGAGGCAAACACCGAACTCGTTAGAGATCGTGACCCACTGGTTAAAGAGGACGTCCACCATCCGGCTCTAAACATACTCTTACCTATGACAGCGGTCTCCAAGTCAGCTACTTCCTCTGTCCCCAACTATAGGAAATGTAATCTCATGAATGTACACTGTGATCTTCAAGCTGCTGACCTGCACTCTCTCATCCTATCGTCACTTCCTGATGTAGAATTGGCTTTTTCGGACGTAATAGGCGTGATTAAAAATAGAGTACAGCGGCATACTCCAATGATAAAAGTTGGGTCATCTTTCCCACCCTGGTTCAGTCCGGAACTGCGGAGACTTGTTTTTGAGAAAAAGAGACTGCATACACTTTACAAGAGGAATTTAGACGATGGTTGCGACTACAGATTCTCACAGACCCGTTCGAGATGCAGGCAACTTTCTCAAACCTGCCTGGACAACTATATTACACACATTCAAAACACTCTCCCTCACAGACCCAACGCATTTTGGAACTTTGTCAAGAGCCTGAAGAAGAACCAAACCACCACGTCAACGCTGACATACAATGGACGTACAGCCAACGACAACATGGAACAGTGTGAATTGTTTGCTAAGTTCTTCGCCTCTGTTTTCACAAAGCCCCAACAGCACCCCACTTCAAACCATCACGAGTCGTGCAATGCAATCAATTCCTGCTTCTTCACCTATGACGACGTTCAAAGAGCTTTGACTAGTCTAGATGAGAGGAAAGGATGCGGTCCTGACTGTATCCCACTGAGTGTCCTTAAGCACTGTCACTCCACCCTAACTGGACCATTACAGCATCTCTTTAACACGTCAATAGCTAATGGAATATTCCCTGAAGCCCTAAAATCAAGCTACATTGTCCCTATCCATAAATCCGGGGCCCTCTCGGAAGCGGGAAACTATAGGACTATTGCTATACAGTCTGCCCTGTCCAAGGTGCTTGAAAAATTGGTTCTCTCCAAGATCTTTCCTTTGCTCCAGCGACATATCTCCTCATCACAACATGGCTTCTCTCCAGGCAGATCCCCAGCTACAAACTTAGTGCTGTTTCAATCCGATGTTATATCTTCCTTCTCAAATCGCCAGCAAGTGGATGCCATATATTTAGATTTTGCAAAGGCCTTTGATCGAGTCTGCCATCCTCTTCTGCTCACCAAGTTGTCCCGTTATGGAGTCCATGGGCCGCTCCTGAAATGGTTCTCTTCTTACCTGGATAATCGCAAGCTCATAGTGAAATACGCTTTTGCCAACTCGCAGGAGTTCATTGCATCATCTGGAGTAGCACAAGGCTCACATCTGGGTGCTGTGTTATTCAACCTGTTCATTAACGACTTGTCAGAGGCATTAGAAGTCAAGCACTTGCTCTTTGCGGACGATATCAAGCTCTACTTGTCCATCAACACCATAGATGATTGTGTAGCGCTTCAAAATAGCTTGTTGGTCGTGGAGAAATGGTGCTCTGATAACCTAATGACCCTCAATGTATCCAAGTGTGTCGTCATAACCTTCCATAGGACTAAGTCTGTGATACATAATAACTATACACTCAACGGTGTCAATCTGAAGAGAGTGTATGAGATAAGAGACCTCGGAGTTCTATGTTGCCCGAATCTGAGCCCCGAGCTACATGTGAATTACATCTGCAAACGAGCCAACAGTGTCCTGGGCCTGATAAGGTTTTCTCGCTTCTTCACATCCCCAACAGCTTTGAAGACCCTTTACTGTCACTTGGTTAGGTCCCATCTTGAGTATTGTTCAACCGTCTGGTCACCGTATCAGGGTTTCCTTATCGAAAGACTGCAATCCATTCAAACTCGCTTTATCCGGCTGGTGGGTCTACGACTGTGATATCGCTTCTCTGAAGTTCCTGTTGATGAATTGGCTGTAACGCTGGGCTTGCAATCGCTGGAGTTGCGAAGAAGGACATCTGATCTTATGTTTCTTTTCAAGATCATCAATAGTGAGATTCGCAGTCCGGAACTTCTAGCACTGATTTATTTCCACGTTCCAGCTTCTACCAGATCGAGAGAGCTGTTTGCCAGAACACACCATACTACATCATATGCGCAGCACAGTACCATGGTTCGGTTGCAACGCACAGGAAACACCCTACCTTCAGACATTGATTTCTTTAACTGTAGTGCTGCTCGGTTCAAGAGGATGATCACCCAGGGGGAGAGTAGTGAGTCTTGAGGCTTTCTCCTGCTGTAGCTCACTCAATCACCACCGCCACCCTTACAAATGTTGTGACTTATTATTTCATCACACTCATTCGCATATTTTTACTATTCGTTCACACCCATTGCAGTCTAAAAGTCATCTTAATTGTCAAACCATTCATCATGTTATGTGTATTTATTTATAGATTCAGATTCGAATTTGCATATTTGTTAGATAATATTTATGTTACATTTACAAAATATTTATCCTTGTTATCGCTTATATCACTTATACTATATCGATACAAATTGTTGAATTTATTGTATATTTATTGCATATCTTTATATGTGCATGTTAACTTGATTGTTCTCAATTGTATATTGTTATCCAACTAATTCTTTAAGCACTGACTGGTAATTACCATATTTATTAGCCTCTGTTTTCTATTTTTCTGTTCTCTATTTTCAGCCTAAGTTTTATTGTATACATTTTTAAAAAAAAAGGCATATGCCGTTAATCATAATAAATAAACTTCTTCCAAACTCAGTGGCGGAGGAGTACTCCTAGTTATAAAAAACAATTTGCTGTCATCTCTTATAACTCCTTCAATTTCACATAATGAAAGCATATACATCTCTCTGAAGCTGTCCTTCAATAGAACACTGTTTCTTGGGTGCGTTTATCTGCCCACAAACAAGCCTGCCAGCCAATATATCAATTTTTATTCTGCTGTTGAGGAACTTCTTGTCGCTCGTGATACAAGAAAGGAAGATATCTTACTTCTTGGGGACTTCAATCTTCCAAATTCTGACTGGTTCCTACCGATACTGCAGATACGGCTACCCAGGCTATTAAAGATCTAGCTCATCTTTTTCACATCAAACAGGTCAATAATGTTAGAAACGACAGGAATGTTTTGTTGGATCTTGTTTTTTACTCTAACCCTTATATTCGCATCACAGAGACTGCTGACCCACTCTTACCATCGGAATATCACCATCCAGCTCTTGAAATTGATGTTACCAGCCGTACCTCAATTGAGGATCTTGATACCGCTGAGAAATACGTCCTAAATTTTCGTAGAAGTGATTTTAAATAAATCTTCAAGTCCATTCATAACCTAAGTTATTCTGTGTCTGGTGATGTTGTGGATT
Organism: Stictocephala bisonia; assembly: GCA_035578905.1. NCBI lineage: Eukaryota > Metazoa > Arthropoda > Insecta > Hemiptera > Membracidae > Stictocephala > Stictocephala bisonia. The sequence continues at coordinate 277,142 of JAQJVL010000230.1, forward strand.
GGGAAGGGGCGTTTGAGGACTTTTGTGAAACCTTGGTATCAATAATTGAACAATTCACTCCCAAGAAAAAAGTTGGTAAGCGTCTATTTCCTTGTTGATTTTCCCAAGAACTGAGGGAGCTTGTCATACTCAAAAAACGTCTTCATAAAAGTTACAAACAAACTCTAAATGATAACATCTATTTTGCTTTTAATAGAATCCGATCAAGATACAAACTACTTTCGCTCTCCTGCTATAAGAATTACATTTCAATTATGGAGGACTCGCTGAAAACCAATCCCAAAGCCTTCTGGAGTCACATTAATAACACAAAAACGTGCAAGTCGGACGTCTCTCAGCTCATGCTGGATGACAGGATTGTTACCTCAAGGATATGAGTAATCTTTTTGCTGATTATTTCTCTTCGGTCTACAGACGCCCATCACAGCCTCCACCTCAATACATCACGGACTCGCTGCTAAATGTATCGCTGCTTACATTTTCGTGCAGGGAAGTCTCTGATGCCTTAGCTTCTTTTGCCATCAACAAAGGCCCTGGATCGGATAATATCCCCCCGGCTGTGCTCAGACACTGTAGCAGGATCCTGGTCCCACATATCACTCTGTATTTTAATGCTTTGCTGCTGAATGATTGCTTCCCGAAAAACCTGAAAATTAGCTACATTACTCCAATCCTCAAAGGCGGAGATGCTTCCGATTCAAAAAAAATATCGACCCATAGCCATCCAGCCTTCCCTTGCAAAGGTATTTGAGTCATTGGTCCTGAGTCGGTTATCATTTGTGATGAAGAATATCATATCCCAGGCCCAGCATGGATTTTTGAAGGGTCGTTCTGTGACTACCAACCTGATTCTTTATCAAGATGATATTGTGTCTGCATTCGGTGACGGAAAACAAGTGGATAGGTTTTATCTGGATATGTCGAAAGCTTTCGACAGGATGAGTCATGACCACCTTCTGGCTAAATTGGAGGCTCTTGGTGTGTCCGGGTCACTACTGAGGTGGTTTCATAGTTATTTGATTGATCGCTCCTTGGTTGTCCGCTACAGAAATGAGCTTCCTAGACCGTACGTGGCTGAGTCAGGAGTTCCTCAGGGATCTCTTATGGGTCCGGTGCTCTTTTCATTATTCATCAACGACCTCCAAGACGTTATAACGGACTCCCGGCTGCTACTCTTTGCTGATGATGCAAAGCTGTACAAGGTCGTTGGTTCTATTAGAGATTGCCAGGCTCTTCAAACTGACATAAATAATGTGGTTTCATGGTGCATTGCCAATGACATGAGTCTGAACATAAAGAAATGCTCCATTCTCTCTGTTCACCGGCTGTATAATCCGCTGTTTTTCAACTACACACTGGATGGTTCTCTTCTCAACCGTTCTGACTCAGTAAGGGACCTGGGAGTGCTACTATCCCTTTGAGCCCAATAAACCACATATCTGCAATCTGCAAGCGGGCAAACCGCTTACTTGGCTTCATTGTTCGAACATCTTGTGACGTTTTCTCCCCCTGGGCCCTGAAGATTTTGTTTTTTCAACTTGTCCGGCCCATCTTGGAATACAGCTCTCCTGTATGGTTGCCCTACCAACTTGGCCTCATCGAGCAAATTGAGTACATTCAATCCCGCTTCATAAGATTTGTCGGACTACGGCTGGGCTACGCCTATGATGAGGTTCCTGTCGACGATTTACGAAGACAGCTTTAACTTCTTCCTCTCTCATTTAGGCGGGATATTGCTAACCTCATGTTTCTAGAAGCTGATCAATTCTACCTCTGACTGCCCGGAGTTGTTGGCACGCCTGGACCTGCACTTCGCTCGGTCTTCTAGAACTCCAAGCCTATTCCACAGACAGTTTCGAGCTACGCAGTATGCTTACAATAGCACCTTACCGAGGATCCACCGTTTGGGAAATGGAGTTCCCTTGGGGATAGACTTTTTCCACATGTCTGAAGCCCAGTTCAGAAGGGAGTTGTTGAAGACCTACATGAGCCTTGATGTTAGCTAGAACTTATGTACATTATAATCTTGCATGTTATGTTTTTGTTATTCAATTATTCGTTATTGTTAAACATATTTTTCTCTATTGTACTTAAGTAATACTTGCATGTGTTTGCGTACTAGTCGCACCAGTTTATATCACACTAAACTTATTCAACCATTAATTATCACTCTTGTTTGTATTTATGATATTGTACTCAGTATAGCACCTGCATGTTGTTGCGTACTAGTCACGCTAGTTTATATCAAATTAGTTATACCAAACTTTTTATCATACTTATTTCTAATTATTTATTAATTTGCTGTATCATCGTCTATTGTCTAGTTAAAATTATATATTCTTTAATCAGTCGTCTATGCAATAACGTTTGTAAATGTAAAATAGTGTATACCGTATATGTACAAATAAATAGTCTATGTTAAAGGAAGGTTTACACGCAACGTCTTATTGTACGTCTTATCGTTTATATTAAAGTTACGTCAAGACGTCCCTTTTCTTCTGTGTTCACACGGCAATATCTTTAAAGGGAGACAAATCCTATCAGCTAAAACGTAGCGTGTAGTCGGCAAAAGGGACGTTCTGTCGAAACGGAATGGAAACGAAAGACGGATATGTAAACTGACGAGGCGAGCATTGTTTTTTGAAAATTGCAATGATAAGATGGAGGTTGTGAACACTTGTCCTTGATTTCATAGCGCCTGAAATAGGAATCACTATACAGTACTAAGTTTACAACCCTGTTCTATTTGGTTGCTAGGTTTTCTAAATTTGATAAGGTTTGATTCTAATTTGAGAGACAGTTATATAGTACTATGCCATTATAAAACAGATGTTAAAAAAAAAAAAAGTTGAATGTTTTGGAATTGTAAGTTTATTCTGTTACGTAAACAATATGATATTGTAACTGAAGTAGTGAAATTAGACATATTCTGCTTGACGAAAGTTAAAGTTTCCATTATGTAAATGGATGGTAACGTTAGGATCGTTGATTACTGGAAGTAATCCTTACAAGACTGGAACTTACGCAAAGAGAAAATAGTTCTAACAGCCCATTTTTGTAGTTTGATTAAAAAAACTGTTCTTTGACATTGATAACCCCAAATAGGTATAGCACACGCTAGAGGGGGTAAATAAGACCGTAGTACGCAGCCAGAAGAACGTCAACATTTGCTAAGTTTTTTAAACTACGAAAAACAACAATTCAAGATGAGTTTTTTTTTTTAACTTGTTTTATGTATCTGTGGAAATTGAGATTCTCGTCTAGGACCAATCCCAAGAAACGGACGCTTTGAGATGGACGAATCTCAGTTTCATCTAAAATTAGAATAAAATCACTAGTTCGTCTATTAGTTAAGCAGAAATTTATTAATTGGGTTTTATTTGAGATAATACTAAGAAAATTATTATCAAACCATTGGCTTCAAGGAAGGTAGCCTGCTCTAGATTATCAATTTTTGAACTGGAAATGTTGAGAGAGGTGTCGTTAGCGAACAGTGTGAGTTTGACAGTTAAAGTACAGGAGGGAAGTGTATTGACAAACAAGAGGAACAAGACGGGTCCCAAAACAGAGCCCTGTGGCACTCCCCTCACGATGTATTTCTCAAAAGAGGAAAAAGGCCGAACGCAACCGGTCTCATCTACTGATCTTATTTCAACATATTATTTCCTTCCGTAGAGACACGAGGCCACCCACTACAGTGCAACACCACGAATTCCCACCTCACTCAATCTATGCAACAACAGCCCAAGTACGACCATGTCAAAAGCCTTACTCAGATCGAAAAATAATCCTGCTGTATACTTTCCAGAATCGAGCTCACCAACTACATTATGTACAAAGTTAAATATGGCAGTTGAAGTGAATTTTTTCTTAACGAATCTATGTTGGTTTTTAACAATAATATTGTTATTTTCCAGAAACTTCCAAAGTCTGGTCAACATAGCTTTCTCTAGAACTTTTGAAAAAACTGACACAATCGATATTGGCCTGTACCTGTTGCAAGACTTTCTGTCACCTTTTTTAAATAAAGCTCTCACTACTGACGTTTTCCAACACTTAGGGAATGATTCAATATTGAAGGAAACATTTACTAAATGGCACAAGGGCTTCAGCATATTTAGAGAGACCTTCTTTAGTAAAGCAGAAGACATTTCTTAGCTCCTGCAGATTTTTATTTTTTAAATTTTTGATGATATAATCAATTTCCTCTTCAGAACTTGGATAAAGAAAAAGTGATCCCATACACCTTTATTCAACATCTGGAGCTACTTTATGCTGGTTTGAAGTCTTAATAATATTACCTACTTAACAAAGAAATTATTAAAGGCATTGCGTACATCAGTGGGTGTGCTGACTAACTCGCCACTGTCACCTTCAAGAACTATTTCAGGTATATCAATATTTTTTTCTTTTCTTTTATTATTAATTATACCCCAAATTGTTTTTGACCTGTTATTAGATGTCTCAATTTAAAAAAAGTGTTTTTGGGACTTAATCTCTCGGATAAAACGCGTGTCTTTTTTTCAAAAAGCACCTTTTTTATAACGGCTTTTTCAATATAGGTTAGATTTTTCAATAAGTTACCTGTTAAACTCAAGTTGGAGCCAACATTCAAAAATAAGTTTAGAGCCATACTCGTAGATATATCTTACTACATCGTTCATGACTTTATTGCTGGTGGTTCAATGTAAATAACTCAGCACATATTGTGCACGTTAGATTTATATTTTTTAATTTTAAATTGTAAATAGTATGAAATAGTATACACTTCACTTATACAACCATAAACAGTTACTTTATTTTTGGTTTGTAAGATTATATACTAAAAACTATAAATATTGACTTAGTTAGTGCTCTTTCACACGATCCGGCGAGCGCCGTGCGGCGATCGCCTGATGCGGCGTTGGGCTATGGGAGTAGATAAGTCTCTCCACACGAGATCCGGCGAGCGCCGCACGGCGGAGACGCCGCGCGGCGCGCATATTCCCGCCGGACTCCCCTACGCCGGACATGCGGCGTCCACGCCGGACCACTCTGCGAAGGGCTATTGTTTCTTATTGAGGTTTTCACACGTTCCGGCGCGCGCCACGCGGCCGAACCTCCAGTCTTGGATCTGCCACTGGAGAGTGAAGACGTACGTGTACTACAGTATTGTTTTTGTTCAAGTGTTGTGTTTTGTTTTTGAAGTGTGTGAGTAAAAATGAGTGAAACACAAGAAAAAAGTTCCAAAATTAAAATAGAACCATTTCCCAAAGTTTTGTCCACCTCTCGCGAAACACGCTGAACACACACACACACACACACACACACACACACACACACACACACACACACACACACACACACACACACACACACACACACACACACACACACACACACACACACACACACACACACACACACACACAAACACACACACACACACACACACACACACACACACACACACACACACACACACACACACACACACACACACACACACACACACACACACACACACACACACACACACACACACACACACACACACACACACACACACACACACACACACACACACACACACACACACACACACACACACACACACACACACACACACACACACACACACACACACACACACACACACACACACACACACACACACACACACACACACACACACACACACACACACACACACACACACACACACACACACACACACACACACACACACACACACACACACACACACACACACACACACACACACACACACACACACACACACACACACACACACACACACACACACACACACACACACACACACACACACACACACACACACACACACACACACACACACACACACACACACACACACACACACACACACACACACACACACACACACACACACACACACACACACACACACACACACACACACACACACACACACACACACACACACACACACACACACACACACACACACACACACACACACACACACACACACACACACACACACACACACACACACACACACACACACACACACACACACACACAAACTTACCTTATTGTAACGGCAAGCATTTCCATAGGTTGGATGGAGTTCCTCATGTTTGTATCTTGTTTTTGCAGCTTGTCTTTCAGTTTGTCATAAACTTCATCAAATGATTTGATTGACATGCGAAAGTACGAAAAGAATCTTTCCTCACTGTTCCGCAATGAATTGAATAAAACTTTGAATGACCCAGAAGTATTTCGATTTTGAAGCAATGGGTGAATCCAAAACCACCTACTTTTTTTTTATTCGTCGTCTCCATAGCAAGTACATAGCTAAAACTTTCTTCTTCCGCGATGTTAACATTAAGCCTCAACTGAACAGTCAAAATGCGGGAGCGCCGCGCGGCGCTCGCCGGACGAAACCAACATCGTGTGAAAACGTCATGCTTGCGGCGCGGCGGGCGCCGCACGGCGCTCGCCGGATCGTGTGAAAGAGGCCTTAATGCAATGTTGTATTGTCACTTTAACTAAATAAATGACTTATTTACTTAAACCCCTGTTTAGAGTGACGGCTCTTGTTGAATGTCTATGAAAATTACAATCTTACCCTCGCCCTTTAAAGCTCTAGCCCCTTTGAGTCACCCTTTTCTCAGTTTTTTCTGCCATCTCTGGTGTAATTATATTGTATTGTTTAGTTGTAACTTGTATTACACACGGTGTAGGGTTCTTTCTCAAGTCAAATTCATAATAATACTGAATGTTTGCACCATGATACAAATATACACGTACAAAATAGGGATGGGAAATGTAGTTCACCAGACGGAGTTAGTTCACTCCGGAGTTATAATGACTCGGAACTAGTTCCGCCGAGTCGTTCCAACTCCGAACGTCGTTCCAGTTCAACATGGAGCGAAGCTCTAGTGAGTCGCTCCGAGTGGATGCGCGCGCATCTCGTACTTCACTCCTTTGTTTTGATCGTTCCAACAACTCCGGAACTATGTTAGTTCCATGGAGTGGGGAGAGATACGTCGACACTGCAGCCGCTCTGACAGTGGTTGCGCGCGCATCTCGTTCTCACTCCTTTCTGTTGGTAGTTCCAAAAAGATAGAAATCCAGTCTATTATTGCATTGTTTTAGGTTATATCCAGCTAACAATTTGAATTGTGTATTTTATTTAATTATTTTACAAAGAAAAATTATGGTTGTCTGAGGAATTTTCCAGCAGAAAGTAAAGTATTGTATATTTTATATGCGTATATTTATGACATATAATACTCATTTATTCTAGTTCCGAAATGAACTAGTTCCGCACTAGCACTCGGAGTTGGAGTTGTAACTCCTTAACCGGAGTAGTTCCTTTATTGTCGTTCACTCCGGAGTTACCCATCTCTAGTACAAAATGGAGTGAGTTTTGTTTTGCAAGTTAGTTTGTAATCTTAGGTTATTGTAATGTCAGCTGAACATTTTACTATAACCTAAAAACAAAAATAAGTATTAATGTCTTTCTTTGTGAGAAACTTTCGGTAACTGATAAATCTTCAAAGTATTATGATCGTAGGTATGGAATATCTAATATTTATTGAATCGGTAACTATGCAGTTTATTACAACCTAAAGAATTGTGAAAACTTTGAAATGTAAACTTTGTAGCTTATTATCATTCAAGCTACATATTAAAACTTGTGTCTACAACAAGAAACTGGTGTTCAAATTTTTACCATATACTACATAGGTTAATTGGGTAATTTTTCACTTTCTAGATCTCTTTAAAAGTACATATTCATTTCTCAAAATGGGTTAATAGTTAGTTTATGTTAGTTTTGTCTGGTGGGAAACTTGTTATTGTTTCTCATAAATATCTTACTTCATGATCTAGAATCAAATATAAAACTGTGTAATGTTACTAGTTATTGGTTGCTCCTTCAGTTGGACCTTAGGTCTTGGAGTATACAACAAAATTCTTAGTACCCATAAAGAAAATTGGTATGTTCATAATGGATCATGATTATCTCATGGATTTAGTATACCTCAAATTATAATGAGGGGGTCCACCAGACCCCAATTAGGCCTTTTAATTTTAAAAATAAGCCTAGTTTTTGCTTTTTTTATTTAAAATTATGTGATTATAGTTAATGTGGTTTTCCACTATGTTCTCTGCATGCTTTAATGTGCCTCAGCTCAATACATGATAAAAGTAATATAAGATTGAAAATTCTCTGGGACATTTTTACTGTGTTCTGTTACGTCGCTTTCAGTAACGTGAGTTACCAAAGAATAACATTTTTTTTCTCAATTGTAAGGATTACAAATAAATGAAATTGTTGTAGCTTGGAGGTAAATATATGAGGACTAGAGTAGGCCTACAGGTTTTAATTTGAGTTCAGTTAAGTTTTGGAATGAATAAAATGTCTTCTTTGAGTCTAAATATAAGGTGAGTGACCATGGACTTACCCAAGACCATAAAAGAAAACTGTTTTTGTTGTTAACTTTTCCTTCAAGTTTTATATTTTAAAAACTGGGTGAAGTTAAGTAATAAATAATCAGACCAACACTACGTGGTAAAGCTGTAGGTCCCATAGTTGCCCTGGCTATTGAGCTATTAATAAATAGTCCTTTCTGAGCTAAGTCAAACTCAGATAGTAACAATGACTACACTCGTTCATCTACACTCATCACACTCATTTACTCCTCATATTCGCCCATATCTCTACGATCGGTGTCTTTGAGATGAAGAATGAATAAGAAAAACAAATTATTTTGAATTAAATATTAACCCTTTCGCTTCCGACGTCCGTTATGTGGTATTTGCGAAGACTTCCAAGGTCCTTTTTGGTGAAAATGCATTGTTTTAAGAAATATGCTATATATTTTTTATTTATGAATGTAATTGAATGATTTTTGTTTTGTTTTTTTTGTTATTAAATTCTCTATAAATATAATTTATAAAGTAATATTTATTAGTTAAAAAATGTTAACTTATATGTATATACATGTATAAATACTTTTTAATTTTTTTTATTTTTGAAGTTTGAACTAACCTGCAGTGCACAAAAAAAATCTTAGAACATTTTCAAGATATACATTTTAAAGATAATCTTGTTGCTAACATGCTTACAAATCTGTATGGTCTTACCTTTAAAAATGTCTGAGTTGTAGAATTTTTTTACGCTGATTCGCAATCAATTCATGGAAGATAGTGTTCTCGCTAATGGGCGATCGTTCTCGTCTACCGTTACTCATATTTACACTTCGATATAAACACTAAACAAACTATAAAGAAGCAAATACTAATTATGAAATAAATAAAACACTCTAAAAACAACTAAAAGTAATACGCAACACAGCTAACATCAAACGGACACATATGCTAAAGGTTAGCAGTAAACAGCTGATTCAGAACAACAACTCAAGTTGTAAGTCACAGACGTTCAAATTCAAAGATGCGTAAAATTAAAGTTATTATTCCAAAGACGATAAAACCTAATTTCTAGCGTAACCTGTATGTTTATGCATACGTTGCTATAGTTTCATGATAATCGGACGAATTTAAGTAACTGAAAAAAAATTTTCCGCGGACGTCCGATATATCGGACGTTGGAAGTTTTCGAAAAAACCATGACGTCCGATATATCGGACGTCGGAAGCGAAAGGGTTAATAAAACAAGTAATTAGCAGTTCAAATAACTAATCTAATTAAATTATTTATTCCTTATATGTATATTACTGATTCAACTTGTGGTGTTGTGGCGTTAAATAATAATTAAACAAAATTGTGTTAAATTATTTATTTAGTTACAAAATCTACAAATACTACGTTTAAACTAATTAATGATCATTATATACTGGCCTTTTCTCAAAGAAATTTTTAAAAAAGCTTCTTATAACATGTTTGAAAACTTAAAAAGTACCAAATAGGCACCTTACACAAACTGAATGTTAAAATGCTAATGTCAAAAAATAATTCTCATTTACATCAATAGGTTTTTTAGAGTTTATAATATATTCTATCACCCTTCATCTCAATTTCTGGAAATGTAAGTACGGATACAATTTGAGTAAGTTGCACAAACGTAGTTTCATTTTCATCCATTTTAAAGAGGTGCTGATTGTTTGTAGAAACTTTCTTCGGGAACATCACTTTTACATCTGAATTTACATCCTTATAAGATTGGCAAACTACAAAATACTTAAATATAACATATGTTTTCTTTTTATGAGTGAAGTCCACTAATACAAAGCAGCCTTTCTTCACACTGAAAACCTGTGAGATTTCAGCTGGTGGGTCATCCACTTCTAAGTTATCTGAACTGTTGCACTTGCTTCCTTCTTGCTGTAGCATATCCTCCACTTGAGGTAGAAGGTGTGGCTTCACATTGAGTCCATTGTTTTAACCTTTTTAAATTGTAGTAACGACAAACTATACACGACAAAAATTAAAACTATACATGAGTTTTTGTTTAACATCGCATGTACTTAAGAGATTCCTGGTACTTTTTCACTTTCTCTGAAAATATTCTTGGTATCTAGTTCATTGTTAGTGAATTAATGTCTTCACTTGTTAAATGTATTATTTTTACTTTTGATTCTTGCGTTACAACTCTACAAAAGTCAGCAGCATTAGAAACATTGGTAACTGACGTTACGAATGTTAACCATTTGCAAGTTTAATTTGTGTCTTTATAAAAATATGAACAATTTATTTTTGTAGGCCTACATTAAATTATATGGCAAAAAACTTGAACTGTTAATTTATTTAGCTTATCTAAATTAAATTACCATTGGAAAGAGTCAAATGAACAAGTTATGGTAACTTACCTTTCATCCAGTAGAGCGCTGAAAGAAAATGTTTAATTCTAAATATAAGCTAGATTAAGAAAACAAATACAAAATTATTAGAAACCTTATTGACTGTGTGTTAATATTATCACCTCAAAATCTTTTTAAATGAAAAGTATGATTTCTGAAAGTAGTTTCAAAACAACAATTAAATATAGACTTTATTGTAACTCACGTTACCAATATTCGTTCATATAAAATTCAAATATAATTTGTTCTGATTTAGCCCTTAACCCTCGAACCGGGTTCTACTTTTTCCTGTACCGTCACATCATTTTTTGCGCATTTGCAGACATTTTTTCAAAAAATGATAAAAAATAGTAAAATTATATAACCCTACTTGTATTTGGTATTAGTGCACTCCTAATAAAGCAGGCTATCTAATAATAATAAAATATTACATCTTTGGGGAAAACAAAAATTTTTAGGACTCATAATATCTCGGACAATGACTTTTGTAAACATAAAAAAGGGGGGGGGTCACCTTGAAAACAATATATTATAGCTAAATTCAAAATTCCAAGATAGCCTAAATATTACAAATTTCATCTAGTTTCAGGATATATAAAGGTTTTATATGTTATTTGAAGTATAAAAGTAATTATACTTACAAAACCCTGTGTAGTACAATTTATGCAAAAATTTGTTACTGTGGTAACATAATTTTCAAAAATTTGCTAAAAATTCTATATAATCAGTACAGACTTCTAACTAGTACTAAAATTTATAGAATTACTTTTTCTATAAATAAAATATATTTGTAAAATGGTTTCCTTGGTATCCTCTGGCTGTGAGCTTAGGTGTCCACAGATGATGATGAAATTTATCCGGCATACACACACAAATGTGATATTCTTCATGTTCACAATTTTTTTCTTTTATAAAAAGGCTTCAATATAATTTTGTGTGTGTTATATGTATATACCAAAAGTAATGTAAACACAATTACATCATAATAACACCATAATTACGTATAATAAGACTTACAAATACAATTGAAAGACAAGTAAACAAAACTTCAAAGGCTAGCGTCAGTTTGAAAATTGCTTTCACATTGGACAACGAATATTCATCATATTATTTTCAATTGTTCCCGTCGTCTTAGAACCAAGTCAGGCATACCACTACAATCGGTAACTCTTCCTGTTTCCAGTGGTATATGAATCTTGTCAATAGCGCTAATAGGTATACTATAACAAGTGATAATATCGAGCGATGTCAAGTCGACAATTTTTTGTCGATTGCCAGTACAGGATCAACACAAGTCGACAATTATTTGTCGAAACGCGGCACGAGGGTTAAAGCGCCATTTACACAATGCCTTATTTTCCATTAAGCGCTCATTTATTGTAAACAAAAAATATATATATATATTTTTAGTTGCTTATTATTTTTATTGTTCTATACAGGAAAACAAGAGATATGACAACATTTTGAAACTTTGATTAGCATATTTTACCTTTTTTCTTATATATGAATATGGAAATATGCAAACATTTACTTGAAAGTAAGCCTCAGGCATATATCACTTATATGAATCAATACAAAATATTATTACTGTTAATAAAAAATTTATAATTTAGTAAATTTACATGTACAAAACTGATAAAGACATTAAGGGCCTGCATGTAACACATATAATAAAAAATAATAACATAGCAATTGCATAAGATGTATTTAGTTCATCTTGCACAAAATCGTCTTGCACAACTAATAAATAACTAACATATATTAAACTAGAGTAATGACAAAAACAACAAAATAAATATCCAGTTTTAAAGAGGTGAGGCGGCGGACAATGACAACCGCTCGGTACAACAGTAGCTGCGCATGTATGCGCTTGTGGTGTTGGGCGGTGCAGCGGAAATGTACACTGCCAGACAAAAACCAGTCTTGTAGTGATTGATAGGCCAACAAAAGGTCACGTGTCACACAATGCCACAAGCGCAACCCAAACGTACTACCGGATTAAATTAGAAACATTATTTAGAAAATAGTATTTTCGTAACTATTACATGTATCCGCTTATGGTATTTAGAGCAAAATCAATATATGCGCTTACAGCGTTATAAGGGATAAAAAAATTATATTCTCAGAGATATATTTATTATACTTATGAAGTAAGCGTTTACTATAGAATACCAGTCTTTAATTTTAAAGATAGTATAATAAAAATACCATCTTTTGGTAGAGCAAAAGGCACCCTGAAAGGCGAACAACCCGGCTGGAATACTACTAGCCTTTTGAGTTCGCTCGGTCAAAAAGACTGTCCTAAAAACACTAGCCGCGCACAGTGCAGTATACATATACCGAAAGTTTGGAAATTCTATAGCCAAACATTGGGATTTTGTTCAAGACATGAAAATAAACAAAACTTCTTATTATACAGTATGGTCTATCTTTTTTCCTTAACCGTGTCTCTGTATGTTAGTACAGTAATTTGTATTAACAAAAAAAAAAAAATATTTCAGGAACCATAAATTCCTCAGGTCTTAAGATTTGCTTACTTACTAAAGCTAATATTACGTAAATGACCAATTATTTGAAATGATTCATGTGAAATCGTTTGAAAAATATTTATCTTACATTTTATTTTAAAAAAATGAACAAAAACCGTTGGCTGTAAAATATTATGAAGTATTTTATGTTTTTTTCGATGTGCCGCATGATAATTGTTTACACAGTTATATAATTTAATATTCACTGTTATTTTATAAACACAGTTACTTAAACTAGGCCTACTAATAAATGGTTTATAGAAAAAAATGTTTATTTAAATTAAATTGCTTACAGTTACTCTGCTGGAAGCTCACTAACTCCACAATCGACATCGTCGTCTTCCTCTGAATCAGAAGATGTGTCATTATGAAATCTTATGATGAACTGTTCCATGCCAATATCCCACATATGCTCTTCTTCAATGTCTTTTTTCTCCTGGTCTGTAACGTGGCGACATACTTTGGCCCACTGTTCTTCAGAAATGTCATTGAAGGCCTCAGCGGCTAGGTGAATAATGCAATTAATTTTGAATGTAATATTTTTCTCAGCTACTTTTCCCTTCACGGCAGCCAATATTTTTTTCAATTGCGTTATGTTCCGGGTGATATGGGAGCAAACGTGAAACACTGTGGCCATGTTCTGCCAATAGATCGTCAACTTTGTTGTGCTTCTCTTCTCCCTTTCGAACTCTTATAATTTCATAAAGTTCTGGTTTTGTTAATATAGAGTCAAAGTTGATCATTTCTGATTTAACGGTATTTCTTGTAGGCTGTCTGACACTTACTGTATTATGGTACGATGCATTGTCAAATACAAGAACTGATCTGGGTGGTAGGTTGGGGATAAGCTTTTCCTTTAGTCATTTCATGTAGTTCTCGCTGTTCATCTCGTCATGGTAGTCACCGGTTTTTAATCCAGATTTCCACATCAATAAACCATTTTGAATAAATCCTTTATTCCAATCTGCATGGAGAATAATTAATCTGGATCCCTGTGATACTGATTTTTAAGACCTAAATTAGAATTACAGTATGTGAATCTATCCAGGACTGTTGCTTCGTGTGTGTGTGCTATGAATGTAAGTTTCATCTGTAAAAATTATCTGTCTACTTTCTGCTATATATTGGGTAATTTGTCGGAAATATTTTAATCTTAAGTTTGATATCATGTTGTTCCACAAGTATTTTTCTGTTATCTTCAGTTGTTGTCTTGCATAAATCCCATTTTTTGCATAATTTGTCGTAGAGACCTTACATGTCCCTTAAAACTAATGTTTGAATTTTCAATTCCAATCATTTTTTTTACAGTTACACATGATTTATGCGTTATGTGATAATTATTTATCAAGCGCCTCAAGGCTTCCAAATCGAACGAATCTAGATCACACAGGCTTTTTCCTGTTCGCATTTTTTTAGGCGTAAAAAATGCTGGTGGAGTAATTTTTACATCGGAGGAACTTTTTTTCAGAATTCTTTCTACTGATCGCCTGGAAACTTTAGTGGCTTCAACAACTTTATTTATTATTACTGACTCATTTATTTCCTTCTTGAATATTACAAAATAATTATATACATTGAAAACTATTTCCCTACCTTGACTGTGTAGAACAGTTTCTTTACCACCTAAATTAGGCATTATAATACCTAATAATCATTATTAATATATCCACTACTTTACACTCAATAGAAACTTAATACTAGTAATCATTAATTAACTCAATGTATTCAACAGTCAACATAATTGCACTAATCAATATAAATCACAGTTAACTTTAACAACTAATGGTGTTAATAAACTGACAAATACTTGACCGTACGGAAAGAGAGAGACCACCCAAATAAATAAATCTACAATGAGAAAAAGGATTCTATGAAACAACGCCGTAAATACTGCCTTTAGACCCACCACTCAGTTTCCGGGAATTCAATGTTTGCAGGCACGTTAGTACACAAAAGGCAGGTGAAATGAGCAGTAGCGCGGCTCGCCTTTTGGGATGCTTCTGCCTCCAACTCACTTTACAGTGACCAAGCATATTTTTCTATCAAAAATTTCATCTCGACTAAATTCTTATATAATAATAACTGTAAGATTATTACTAACCTTTTTGTCTGTAGATTCTTCTATTATTTTCAAAAAACTATTTAAACATTCTCTATCTGGAATATATTACTCTACAAAGATGAGATTAAACACATTTATTTCATGACAAACTGATAGAATCACAAAACTTGTAGCTACTAAAAAAAAAAAAAAAATGCAAGTTCCAAAAAAACTGTGTTGCCAGTATTCCCAAACTTATTAACAACGTAACTATTAACTAAATGGTGGGAAAAAAATACTTTTTTTAAATTTATGTTTTGTCTCCTTTCTTATGGGCTTACGCTTTTGCTTGCATAATCCCAAAAGACCGCTTTCACAAATCACAGCATGATACAATAATAAATAAAGATATAATAACGCTTTGCTTCACAGCCATTTATCTATGGATTCTTATTGAAATAGTAAGAAAAATGGCACACGTAAGTGGACCCCGGTGTTATACTTGAAGGTTAAAAGATCTTTTCCTTGCTTGTAACTTTCAAAATATTTGTCTTCAACAATGGTAATGATGCCTAATTTTGAGCATGAATTCACAGCCTGTGTGTGAATGTTAGAATTATGGCTTTTCTATTTTGTTTGTTAAAGTGTAAAAGTGATTTTATTAGTTGGTACCTATTTCAAGGAAAAATTGTTGAAAATGTAGGTGTTTTTATCAACCAAAAATAATCTTGAAAGAAGACTTTATAGAAATAATACTGGTTAAATTACCTTTTTTCCTGTCAACAGTTCTTCAAACATAATCTGCTATGTACATTTCGAAGCATAGAGCTTCATCATCAGGCTTTCCAAAAACGTCACTATTTACATTACACTAAACATTAAAAACATAAACATTTAAACATATTAACATAGAACATTTGCCGGCCGGCGATAGACACCAACTGATGACCAATGAGCAGGTAACGAACTCAAACATGTTAACCTACTCCCACTTGCAGTCACAAAGGAAGAAAATCAATATAATTAAAGTCCAAGGTCAACAGGTGGGACATGTCAACATGTTTGAGTTCGTTACCTGCTCATTGGTCATCAGTTGGTGTCTATCGCCGGCCGGCAAATGTGCTATGTTAATATGTTTAAATGTTTTTAATGTTTAGTGTAATGTAAATAGTGACGTTTTTAGAAAGCCTGATGATGAAGCTCTATGCTTCGAAATGTACATAGCAGATTATGTTTGAAGAACTGTTGACAGGAAAAAAGGTAATTTAACCAGTATTATTTCTATAATATAACAGTTCTGGAGGCTAATAAAACAAAATGAATAAAGAAGACTTTACATGCGTTTGTGAACAAGCTCCATTGCTATTTGAGTTGTTATAAAGGCCTTCAATATGATTTTTAGTTATGTCTTGACAGCTTTGTTATATATAGCCTAGATCGTTTTATGAATATCTGCAGTTTTATAAAAACTCTTGTGATACCTACCTAAAGAATATTTGTTCGACTATTAGGCCTAATGTTTAATCTAGTTCAAGAAAACATTCAATAAAAGCTTTAGTCAGGGTCTTTTTTTTTTTTAATCAAGGAAAAGCTTGTTCTGTTGTATAAATTGAGAAACCGTTGTTAAGTTCATAAATGGAGCTTGAAGATTAAATAAAATAAATATAATTTTATTGACGTTTAAGTACTTTACAGCAATAGACAACGTCAATGATCTTAATCTAAAAATACATACATAAATAACTATATACATCATGTACAATCAACACAATTGAAATGGATAGTCTAAAAAACAGTATTATTTTAAAAATATTATTTTAACTCATAAAATGTTGAAGTAAGCAATAGACAACGTCATTGTTCTTAATCTAAAAAATATCTACAATACATATACTAAATAACATACAATCAACACAATTGAATGGATAGTCAAAAAAATAATGTTATTTTCAAAAAATTCTTTAAAGTCATAAAATGGGTGAAGTAGCAACCAGTCATAGAGTTTTAATTTAAACTGTTCTACTGTAATGACATGATCTTGTAGTGTCTCGGCCAATTATTTCATAACTATTGATTGATTTGGACAACCTGTGGTAACTAATATAGATATGTTCATTATTTCTTTTATTATGGGTGTGAACATTTTTCCTGTATTGCATTTCTGGTCATTTCTTTTCAATGTGAATTAATACTGAATAAATATATAAGTTAATTGTAGTCAAAATTTTACATTGGATAAATAAAGGCCTGCATGTGTTCTGTTATCTGAACCAATAATTAATCTAATCGCTCTTTTCTGTAATGGTAAAATAATATTGACATAACTTTAAATTACCTCATAGTAAAATTCCATAATTAAGTATCCTTTGAAAAAATAAAAAATAAGATGATCTAACACAACTGTGTGGAACACAGTTTTTAACACTTTTCAATAAATAAATAAATAACTCTAGACAGTTTACCACTAGTTCATATTCAATTGGCGGCTCAAAGTCAGGACATGTTATCCCCTCTACCATCGCCAAGCACTCCCCTGCCACGCAATTCCTCACTACTCGAGCGGAACAACAGTTCTAAAAAGTAGAGAAATCACAGAATTAACAAAAATCTTAGTTATTACATAAATATATACATAACACAGTCAAATTTCTTAAGAGTCGGTCCTGAAATAAATGAGTTGGAAATATGTTGGTACTATACCAAGACGGCCTATTATATTTGATTGCACAAAATAATAAAGCATAAGCCTAGACTTATTATACCTATTTTCGTATACTAAAACCATTAAACAATAATATCCAAAAACTTCTTGTATTGTTGCATTAGGCCTTGTAGCTACAAGATCCTTCAACTGATTATCAACTGTAAACACAATTGTTTTTGTTTGACTACAATAATCTCAATTTGTTTTTTTATTACTGTAATATAACACACCTCTAAACACTAATAAATGTATACAAACCACAAACGGTAAAAACAAAACTGATCTCTTTGTCAGTGGGAGTATATTGAAGGTAGAAACGCTTGGCGGAAGTCACTGGGAATGACATCAACGGTTTACGTCTCTCAACAATTATACTTAAATTCTTTGAAGGGTATACTTTGACAACTTGTACGTACAAGTAATATACATTTACCTCACCCTAAACTTATACAATAAGTTTTAAATAGTATAATTTTATAATTAATTTGTTTTAAACTTATATTCATAACACTGTAAGATAATGGTTTATATCCCTAATTTTACACATTAGTTTTTTCAAATTAAATTTTAAGTAAGTCAAGTATAAATGCCATAGGAGTAGCATATATCAGTTGTCATGAACCTTTTTCTGTTGCTTTATTTGTTTATAGCTTTTCTTTTCATAACAATTCTACCAATCTCGGGTTTTTTTTATGAACAGTATTTAATTCTAGTTTTTCTAGCAACCATGATATGATCATCTTTTCTGAAGAGAGCGAGTAACGTTCTAGTTTTGACTACTTATCCCATGCTTATAAATAATTAGAGAAGAATAGGGCTATTCTACTTCCTGTTTTTTTATTTCAGTTAATATCAGTACTGTTAAATGGCTAATGCTTTTTTTTGTTTCAGGATTATTATATTTGGATACATTCTAGGATTAGTTGGAGCTATGAAAAACAAACCATCATCATATGTAGACGGTTTGTGATCATTTTACTATACAAAATCATAATAAATCTGATCAAGCCTGTGGATCTTAATTAAATGCTTATTTTCTACACTTATTTAAAAGTGTTTATAGAAAAGTACATCTTCTTGAATAACCATCGACAGTATTTAAATAATTCAATATTTTCATACTGCTTAAGTACTTTTCCTAAAAGAAATTACTTTAATATTGTTAATCACAGCTATGTTGGTAATGAATTTTTACTAGATGCAACTAGTACAATGTCAAAAAGAGTAAGGTCTAAGTCATTACTGAAACCAAAGAAAGTGAAACGAAATTTGTCTCCAAATAGTAAGAGAAGCCCAATTCCTAGAAGCTGTAAACACTCTGCAAATTCTAATTTTGTTGACTATAATTTTGATTTCTTATCCTTACCAACCAATAAAGTAGGTATGAATACTAACCAAAAGAAAATGGTTGATGTTAGTAAAGATAAGAAAAAAGAAGATAAGTGGAGCAGTGATGAGGAACTGGATGTTGTGTATGATTTACAAGAAGAGAAAAAGAACAAAATATATGAAGTAATAACAGTTATGAGTGACGATGAAACACCTAATAAAATTACATACGAACGATTATATGCTGATAAACCAGAAGATAGAACCGTAGAAGATTCTGAAATTGTTAAAAACGCTGTTGACTTTGAGTCTAATAATTTAGCAGTAGGAAGTGTTCAGAAAGTAGATTTAGAGAATGAAAATACTCACCAGTATAAAGTAAAAAGAGAGAGTATAATAACAAAAACAGAAAGTAGTAGTAAAAGTAACCATAACAATAATGATGAAAGTGACGATGATGTTGTTTGCTTGGCTGTTATTGATGCAAAAACTAAAGCAGAAATGAAAAAGGCAAGTATTGAAGAAATTTGCTTATCTAGTGATTCAGAGAGTGATATTACTCCTACTGTAGCACCTTTAAGGCTGAAAATTCCTGCAATTCCTAACTATGCCAACTGGTCTGTCGACCAATACCTAGGAAGCGTAGGAAATGACAGCTCATTTGGTATAAATAATACTAGTAGCAATTTTTCATTTGGATTTAGAAATAATTTTTTATACCCATATGTGATTGGAAAAAAGAAGACAAATGTTTCATACTCATTATCAGATTGGGAATCGTCTTCAAGCCCTAAGCGTGCATCTTCTGAGGAGCTTTCTCTAGGAAATACTCCTGAACCTATCTCAACTGATGAAAGTTCCTTGTCAATAACAAGTGATTCAAATCATCAACCAAATATAGATAATTTTAGTTCTATTGACAATGAAAATATATCGTCACCTTCGAGTAGTTCAGATGAGGAAAATAAAATATATTGGAAAGGTAAACACAAGACCAAATAATATGCACGCTTTTAAATGTAGATCTTTGGTAAAAGAGAATACCATTTTAATTTTAAATCTTAGCAATTCTTGTGTAGCACGAAGTAGGACTATCCTTTTGCTTCTATTTCTGTCATGCTGTGTGTAATTCTGTTAAATAGCCTCCTCAAACAGGATGTTTCTTAAATATACAAACAAACTTCAGGAGGCATTTTCCTGCGAACAAAATAAAGGAAATAGTTTTTATAAACGTAGGTTCTAAAACCTTTTGTTAACCAGCTAGACACCATTTTGTATTTTTCATTAATTTAGCCCTATCTCATAAGGGGGTTTATTGTAACAATTTATATTTTGTAAAATACTTTTATTCATAAAGTTCTAATAAAATAAAAAAAAATAAAAAATGAATTTGGTACACTTTTATACTTAAAGTTGCAGGCACTTAAAATATTGTATGAATGATAAATCCAAAACTTGTTATTTTAAAAGTTTTTCCATGAGCATTGTTTTATTTAAAATGTTATTACAAATCTAAGGAAAGCTCCTTTTTGAAAATTGGATGACAAATATGCAATGTATGAAGGTGGTATAGCCAGCATTAGGGATAACTGAATTATGCTATGTAGCACTGGCTGTACCTCTAGACCTAGACCACAAGTTACTGCTATTACTACACACACACACACACACACTTTCTCAACCTCTCCCCGCCTTGGAATGGGAGGGGTATAATAGCAAGAAGTTTTTGAAGAGTGTTCTTGCTGCCACTGAGTCTCGCTCTTCTTAAGCATAGCGAGTGGATTGTGATGACATACGAGTAATACTAAAATTACCAATTGAGTATACAAAGTTAAACAATGTTGTAAATTGGGGGATATTATAAAGCATAAGATATAAATTATAATAAAAACAAACATATAAAATTAATAATTTAAAGTCAAATTTGCTAATTTTTTATAAAATTACATAATTTAAAATAAATTTTGATCAAGACCAGTCATGTAAGGGTCTGTTTTTTAAATTTGGGAATATTCGGGTTAATAGTTTCTTAATGGTTATTATACCAGAAAGGCCAAATTTGCATCTTTGGAGTGATTATAAAGATAATTTCAATGAAAGAACTACTTGGAAGGTGTCCAAAAGCTTATGTAAAGACATTGCAAAAAAAAAATAAATAAATAAATAAATAAATAAATAAATGTTTTTGGCTAAATAGCTTTAAGTATAATTACTGCAAGCCATGTAACATTGAACAGTCTAGGATTCTCTATTCAGACGATTGCTGCACCAATGTTGATCCAAGAGTCAGCTACCACAGGCACATGTCCACAGTTTTACTGACTTACTACACTTAAAAAATAACTTTTTTTTCGTTCAACTTTCAATAACAAGAAGTATTTTAATTTGTAATAACATTTTAAATAAAACATTACTCTGGGGAAAATTTACAAAAAAGTGTTTGAGTAAAAAAAAGATTATCGAATATTTTAAATGGTAGCCATTTAAAAACTTGTATTTGTATTAAATTGATTTTTTTTAATCATACAGTCAAATCATTTTTTAGATAAAAGGCTTTCAATGAAAAATGCAAAATGGTTGCTGGCTTGTTAAAAGGTTTTCAATCTTTAGATCATTGTAACATCTATTTAATTATTATTTCAGTAATTAGACATGAAGTGAATCTATATAGAAACAAAATATCTCTTACTGATTGGTAATGAGTTAATTATATGCCTAATTCGTCTCAAAATTTAAGGGAATACAAGTTTTGTATCATAAAGATTTATTGGGAAAGGATTTTTCAAAATTCCAAAGATAGAAACAGTCCATAAAAAATCCTTTTCTTCCATAAGAATAACATTAATAATAGTTGAATAATGTTAAGTTTAAATATGAATTTAATGTAAATTTATGTTCAGCTGTGGTGCACATCAGGCAATCTGAGTAGTGTTAATTTGTGATTATGTGCTTTTTTCAACTAAATTATACCATTGTGAAGTTGGAAAATAAAAACACTTATATATGTAATACAAGGGTGAACAGTTTTCAAGTAATTGCTTGTTTTTAGTTTCCCATTTGGTATTTATCATTAAATATTAGTTGAATGTGGTATTTATCATTAAATTCTAGCTCTATTTAGCTTGTGGTCAGTGTTATTGAAGGAATAGTAATTGATGACATTTGTGTTGCTAGTGATAAAGAGTTGAAAGTGTAGAACTAACCATGTAAAGCTATTCAGTTGAACAAAAACTAGATACAGTATTTTGAAAAATTTTTTTAAGTTTTTAGGTCAATAATTTGGTAGTAATCTGATTAAAGCAATTAGTGATTTAATAATTCTCACAGCTGGAAACAAAACTCCTAAAAGTTATTGGTTAAGTAAGTTACCTAAGTCTGTGTATCCCAATTCTTGCAAATTGTTGTTCACATTTTCAGAGTTTATTTACATATTTATTGCCAAGGCAATGCACTTTAAAATCCTATTAAATAATCAGGTTAAAGTTCTCGTAATTTTCTTGTGAAGTAATTTCTATAAATATTAAAATTTAGTACATACAAGGTATTGAGACTCAACCTTTTCTCTCTTCCAAGGTTTCAGTATTTAAATTCTATGTCTAGTAAGCATGAATTACTTAAGTTCTTCTTGGTAGAGTAGCAAATTACTTTTTTTTCTTATTAGGTTATGTTGGCAAAACTAAATGTTTGTGATTTCTTATCATTGCATCCAACAAGTTTTTTCATGAACTTTGGATGTAAATGCATGCACAACATGTATGTATTTTATTTGCTGTTAAAAATGAATTTCCAGAAAATGCATCCTTATATATTATTATATATTATAATTGGTCGGTAGCGTAGTTGGTTCAATCCCAGCTTCATGTGCTAAAGGTTCTCAGTTCGATCCCAATCAGAGTCAATACATTTTGAGAAGGATCAGCTGATAACCACCGGCTGTTCATTTGTCATTGGGCTATTAATTAATGACACTTTCTAAGGAATAGTCTGCCTTAGATTGTAACAATGACTACATTCGCTCATATACACTCATCACATTCATTCGAAATCCATATTCGCCCATATCTTGACGATCGGCGTCTTATGAATAAATAAATAAATAAGTGTTGACACCAAGATTGTAGTAACATGTAAAGAACGCTTTAAAGTTGTCAACGGCTTCTGTGCAGTAAATTTATACATAATTGTAACGTCCAAGATTGTGTATTGGCCAGGACAGTATTTATCATTTTTACTACTGATCAACAACTATTCCAACTATACAAAGTTTCAATGAGCTATGTTGAAGCTTTTAATCCTGAGGTCTTTGAAGTACACTTTACAGAATGGCAATATATATATGGTTGGT
The DNA here is from genome assembly GCA_035578905.1 of Stictocephala bisonia. Classification (NCBI taxonomy): domain Eukaryota; kingdom Metazoa; phylum Arthropoda; class Insecta; order Hemiptera; family Membracidae; genus Stictocephala; species Stictocephala bisonia. The sequence continues at coordinate 300,903 of JAQJVL010000230.1, forward strand.
GTATAGCTGGACACTTCTGTTATTCTGTACAAGTAAAGCAAAACTACAAAAATCTTTTCTTTTAAATATTTCAACCCTAGATCTTCTTACCAAAGCAGTGATCTAATTTGCTAATTGATAAAGTTTGAACTTTCAAAGTGGATCTACAGTTGCTTGGTCTTCCTCACTATTCAGACCAGGCACACACCCAGGAGAAGAACACAGTTGGTCGTATGACTGTTTTCCAAAGTCTTTTGACTGGTCCAACATACTCATCTCAATTGCCATGAATTGCATTTACTAAAACTAGTTTGGGACCTTTTCCGTTAATTCACTACCACTCCTTTTTTAATCGCAATTACGGTTAGGTTAGATGGCTACTAAATTTGATCACAATTTTTACAACAGTGGACGTAAAAATGATTGGGGAATAGTTTTTAGAGCAATAAAATATTTATCAAGCGGTAGTGAATTTAACGGAAACAAAAAAAACTAGTGGTAGTGAATTAATGGAAAAGATCCCTAGTTTGTAATCGGTTAGTAAAACCTGTTCTCCCGAGGAAAGGTCAGATCTCTAACTGCTGTTGTTGGATTAATGATTAGAAACTACTTCTGTCCCCAATTAGAAACTCCTAAGATACGCCCAATTAGTTATAGGCATGAAGAATTTTTAGCTGGGAAGCTGTACTTAATGGAGATGAATGTGATCAAACTGACTTCTTGTTGTTAGGAGTGGACTTAAATAATTTTCAGCAACTTATATGTCTTAGCAGTTTTTTGACAACTGCCAACTGGACTAACACCAGCCCGGCATCGTATTACTTCTGTCACATCCGCCCCTCCCTCACACATGCGTACACACATTTTCTTGGAATTATATCGTCTGGCTTATTTATCATAGTTATTTGTTTAGTTAGATAGAATTTTATTAGCTTGATAATTTGTTTTAAGTTATATTTTTATAACAATTTTAACTCTAATACTTTGTATTTTTTTTCTAGCGGATCGTCAGTCCAGAAGAAAAAGAGAGCTTATGTATGAAGAATTTACTAGTTATGGCAAAAAGGTCCATCAAGGTACTATTTAAAGAATTTAAATTCTTAATTATGGTTTCAAGCTGTCAGCATCTTATTTGTGAATAGTCAGAAGCAATAAAAATTAAAAATATAGAGTAATAATATTATTGAAACATAAGTTCAGTTCAGTTGTTCATAATTGTAACTTATTAGTTTGCCATTAACTAATAGTTGTCTTATTACAGAGCCGTTTCATGAATGGCTACATTACTAAGCCAACCCTGACTAATTAGTTTTTAAGTCATTGTCATTAGTTAAAAATATATTATTTTTGACTTCTTGATCCGTAGTATTTATATGCAGCTCCCATGCACAACGGCCGGCTATATGTGCACGCAAACGGAGAGATAGGTCGTCAGATGGGCGGGGGAGAGGGGACATGCTGGTGGCAAAGTTAAACAATGATTTCAAGCAGTCTACAATAAGATATAAGCTACAGGCAATTTGCCAAGAGCATTTAAGCGATCAAAAGTAGTGGCTATTCTGAAGCCTGGAAAAGACCCTGAACGAGTGGAAAGTTATTGCCCAATATCTCTTCTTGATGTTTGTTATAAGCTGCTGGAAAGTCTGCTAAACGATAGAATATCACCCATTCTTGATTCTAGTTGAGCAAGCTGGTTTTCGTCCTAGCGATGTTTTAGCGACCAGATCCTAGCTCTGACATCATTTATTGAGATTGGGTATGAAAAGAAGTTAAAAACGTTGATATCACAGCAGCTTATGGCACAGTGTGGAGCAAAGGTTTGTTGTTAAAGTTCTACAGCCTCCTTCCTTGTACCTTTCTTTTGTGACTTTTGGAGTCAATGCTTAGTGCCAGACTAATAAAAGTATATCTCGGTCGTGAAGAAAGCTCTTTTAGACAGTTGAAGGATGGTCTGCCACAGGGGTCTGTTCTTGCTCCAATTTTGTTCAACGTGTATACTGATGACATCCCAATAACAAAGTTTAGGAAGTTTATATATGCAGATGATATTGCTTTAGCGTACCAACATAAGGACTTCACAGCTACTGAAGAAACACTCACAAGTGACCTTGCAGCCCTCGAAGGATATTTTAGAACCTGGAAGCTAAATCCTAACCCATCGAATCTGAAATAGCCTACTTCCACCTAAGTAACAGACTGGCTAATCGAAAACTGGACATCTTCCTAAATCGTGTAAAACTCCATCATAATGATCATCCACAGTACCTGGGAATAACATTAGATCGATCACTGACGTTTAAAAGTCATCTCCGCTGCTGAATACAGTGCTTCCATATGGCGAAATAGCACACCTACCAAAGTAATTGACGTCCAACTTAATAGAGCCATGAGAGCTATTTAGAGGTACTCTCATGGATATTCCACTCCCTTGGTTCCCAGTACTGTGCAATATAGCTCCTCCAGAGATAAGACATCATTAGGCACTTCTTAAGGAATTAATAAAATCTTGAATGCCCCACACCTCCACATTACCCAGGATCTTTGAGAACGGCCGCTTAAAATCTCGAAACCCTCCTCTACATACTGCTTCCGGGTTGATCAGTTCAAATTTTTCGCCCAATACTAGCTGGGCCATAGCATAGAATAGTTTAGATGGACGAAATAAGTTCCTTATTAACGCTCCATCAATACCTGTAGGAGGAATGAACTTCCCTCGTAGGGAATGAACACTTGAATCGGTTCCGAACTGGTGTGGGTAACTACTGGAAGTATAAATGGGGATTGACACTTTATGAGTCCATCCAAACAATGGATCACATAATTACAGAGTGTCTCCTGCGTTCTTTTACGGAGGAATTGGCTAGTATAAACAGAATAAGTGAGGCAGGTTGTAAATGGCTCGATGAATTGGATTTAGCTTTGTGACATGAGATCACTTTTATTTTATATTATATATTGCATAACTTTTAGATCTTAATCGAAATATATATCACAGTTTAAAGAAAAATTATTGAATGGTAGCTGACAAAAAACCATTTGTATATTGTTTTACTGTATTTTATTATTTTTACAGTTAGAATTTTTTGTTATAAATACACTCTGAATAAATAATAATTTATATATTTTACTATTTGTTTATGGTAATTATAAATCAAGCCTAGTTTATAATTAATTAAATTTGTTCTATAATTTATTATAAGTAATTGCAGTGAATTTGTGACAAAATTTATCACATATGCTGATTTTTAGTATGTAAAATAATTCATTATTAAGTACCAATCAAACACTTACTCATAATAGGCGAAGTTACTTTATATATATATATTTTTTTTTATTTATTCTTAAGACTTTTAAAAAAAAAGTCCATATGGGCGGTTTAAAAAAAACCCATATCGGTTTTAAATCCGATATGGGCGAATATGGATTTAAAATGAGCGTAATGAGTGTAAATGAGCAAATGTAGTCATTGTTACAAACTAAGGCAGACTATTCCTTTGAAAGTGTCATTAATTAATAGCCCAATGACAAATGAACAGCTGGTGGTTATCAGCAGATCCTTTTAAAAATTTTGTACGACTGATTGGGATCGAACTGAGAACCTTTAGCTTATAAAGCTGGGATTTAACCAACTAAGCTACCAACCAATTTAATATAATATAAAATTTAACCAATATAATAAAAGCATATTAGTACAATTAGTGAAATTAACAGTCTGTTCTGGCGACAAACAGAAAGCAATGCTCACGGCAATTGAGGTGCTAGGTTTTCTGAACGGCAAGTAAAATAGTGTCTGGGCACATATATAGCTGACTATTATTAAATTTGCAATAACCCTGTTTAACACTATTTAGATCTAGATCCGGAGCCAGTATATGTTTCTGGTATTGAATATGGTTCATGAAGCTTGATCACATTTCAAGTTCTTGCTTCACTTGTAGGCTTTATTAATTTTCTCTCAGAATTTGAATAGATATTAGATATTTTGAAGAAAGCTAGCGTGTAATGTATTAAATTAACATATTTCAAGATATAATATCTATCCAATTTTATGTTGCACTTATTAAATTTTGAACCCCCTTTGATTATAGTATTTTCAACTTCAATTACAGTCTAAAAAAGACTTTTTACCTATATGCAAAAAAAGTTCATAAATTTAATGTAATGCTGAGAAGAATCATTCATTTTATAGCCTGATTTGATGGTAAATATATATTTTTAAAAAAGTCTTACCATAGTAGGCTATCCTTTACCAACCCACATCCAAGAAATTTGGATATCAATTTAAGGTTCGTAGTAGGACCATAGCTCTTCGCATGAAATCTCTTGTTTTCCCATTCAATCAGTTTATAGCGGGTCTAAGGATCTAATCGTAAGGATGAAGAATATTTTTTAAGAGGTTATTTACTTTTTTAATAGAATATTTCACTTGTTTATTTTATGAATAAATTCATACTGTTGTTATTCATACAGTTTGATTAATATCAATATTTGAATTAATTTTCCTTCTAGTTAAAACATTCAGTCATAAAAATGTCATCCTAAATTTGAAAACAGCAAATTAATTTTTAATATAAAACACGCTAACAATACAGTCATGAAATTTGTACAACAACTAATTTACTAGAACAGGAAAATCAGCTTCAAGGGGACCCATATGAGCAGACAGTCTCTATGTTTTTATAGTCAATGGTCATGGTGTAATCTAATACCTGGCATGTTTTTAAAGTAAGTAAAAGTTTGGAATGCAACAAAAACCAGTTGACTTAGAAAAAAAATTATTCCAATATGAAAGTCTGTAAAGATAAAAGTCTGTAAAGATAAACTCAAACTAACTGGTGTATATAGGGGAAAGAATGTTTACTTCTCCCACCACAGTTCCCCTCCAGCGGCAGTGGGCTGAGAGGTACAGTCACATTCAACACCGTACATGCACATTTGACCATTGATGTTAAGAATTTGTGGTGAGGGAATCGAGTGGAGAAGCTTACATCAGCTGACTACTGGTTTATATATATATATATATATATATATATATTTATACAGTACAGGTATATTAATATGATTTTCAAATCAAAGTTCAAATAGTGGTCAGAGCATTTGTGACACTTATGAATAATTCATTAATTGATTGATTAATTATTCATGGTATGTATTATACTTATAGAATTAAATACAAAATGCTTACCTTCAATATGCAGCTGTTGTGAAGTAATGGGCCGTCTATGTACACTATTTATATCAATATTTACGTACTATTCAAACTTCCACAATTATATACAATCGATGTTTTAACGTCTTTTTTTAACTGAAAAAGATATACTTGTATTAAAATATTGCAAAGCATTATGTGTTTAGATCACATTTAAAGAAGGGCATGTTATAATATCAAAGGACAACAATAACATTACTTTAAATTTTATTTCTAGAGCTCGTTATTATGATTGGATAATTATAATTTATGAAGATATTTTTCAAAATTAGATTCAACAAATCTAAACTGCAAACTCTACATTGACAAGTAAAGATTTAAAACAGAGTTCAAGTTTGACACTTATGAAATGGCATGCAGTTCTCATGTATATATGCCGTACTTACTCTTACAAAATAAATAAGTTTTGTTTAAATAAACAGTTTTTTATTTATGGAAATAATTTTTGATAAAAAGTAAATAGTCCTCTTTATTAAATCTATGATTTTTTAGTAAATTAAACGACAACTAAGCTTACCTGTTTATATTTATTTAAAAACTCAGACCTTTGATAAAAAGTAACATATATCAACAATAATATAAATTGTTGTTATTTTTATAGTATTAATTATATAAATAAATTACAGTATTTGCCTGGTGCAATTCATTACTCAGCAGCAGTAAACGTTATACGATTAACAAAACAATACTATAAATATTTTTCTTTAAAGTTTGTTTACTTAAATTCATGTACAGTGGTTTTAATCCATCCATGCAGGTAGTATTTTTTCATTCTATATTTTTTTATCAGTAATAAGTTGAACACTGTTAGTGTTGTAATAGATGAACACATCTATAAGAAATGAAAAACCAATATTAAAGTGTTGAGGAGATTGTAGGCAATAGGCTCTATGCTCAGTCCTCTTAATACTGACACAGCATCCGCTCAATGGTTGCCATCAACGTGGACTCTACTAAAGAAGTCTGGGGTGTCCATGATAGATGATAGTCAAGGTTCAGATGTTGTGTAGGGATGAGAACTGAGTGTCAAGTGTCAGTTAGCTGAAAATCAGACCAACACCAAGTGGTTCAGATTCCACATAAAGCTGTAGGTCCCTTAGTTGCCCTGGCTTAGTTAACCCAATGGCTATTAACAAATAGCTCTTCCTCAGGAACAGTCAACCTTAGTTAATTACAATGACTACACTCGTTCATCTACATTTATTACACTCATTCGCCCATACCTTAACGATCGTCGCCTTATAATAATAATAATGAGTAAAAAGTCATACTACTTATTTTCTAATTTTCTGTAATGGCACGGCTGTTAGGTTGAGCTTTTTGCATGACAACCTAGAGTGAGACAGATAATGACAAAGAGGGCACCACGGCCGACTGAAGAGAGAGGAAGATTACAAATTGCCATGAGAATGAGAAAGGAAACAGTGAAGAAAGAAGAGTATATAATGTAAATTGGGTTGGGAGAGGTGTACAAGGCAGAAATTCTCAACCAGTATGGTGTATTGGCAGCCGCGCTAAGCTCGTTTCATCTGCTACAGGCTGACCATTTCCCCATATCTTTTCACTACTTATTGATGTGTATTCGTTGATATTTGTATGTCAAACAAATAAATAAGGAAGTAATATAATAAAATGTTTTTTATTGTAGTATAACTGTAGAATTAGGTTCATGTTTTAAACTATTTGATATTTTTCTAAAAATTCACAAAAATATTTTTAACATTTATTATTATTAGACATTTAAGGTATTATACGCCAACTAAGCTATATATTTTCTTATAATGGATAAAAAACAAACTGATACATTATCATAATTAGCTATTCAACTATTGAATTGTTGACTTTTACCCGCCAGATTCACTGCTGTCTCCTGAATCCTTTTCTTCACTAGACTATACTTGCAAGTTGATGACAAAAGATTCAACTTCCCCTTAAGGTTCTTGGTTTCCCATGAACTCTAATTCTACTTTCTGAACATGGTCATATTTTTCTCCAGTTATCACATGTAATTGTTTCAAATTTTGTTTTAACCAAATTTTCAACTTGATTAAGTTTAAAAGACACATTGTGGGCAGCAACCCAATTTTTTACTATCGCCCAAATTAATTCAATAGCTTTTAATGCAGAATGATAGGACATAAGCCTAAGAACAACATGTCCCTTGGTATGTTTATAATGAAAAGAAATATTTAATTCGTTTAGTCTGTAATAATGTAAATAGGCCTACTACGCTACCTAGTAGCGATAACAAGTATTATAATTTGTAGATAAGCAATGTCACGCCAGGTGGGATGTTTTGGCTATGATATCTCGCTCTCAGTCTGTCTCTCAAGCTTCCTCCTTGTAGAAACATGAACTCTGCAAGTGCTCAAACTGACTCTCGAAAAAATGTCCATGGTGATCTTTTTATCTCCTTTTGTTCAAAATGTATTGTGTTCTTCTTATTGTGTATGTATATTGTGCTACGGTAGAATATTATCATCTCCTAGCCAGTGCAGAACATCATGTTGAGGGCCCTCAGCATATCCGTCTCTACTTCACAGCTCTGCTGTGGTATTGGTCAAGGTACATTACTCCTCTTAACTTATTATACAGTCCAAACTAGTCAACATTAAAAATGTCCAGTCAAAATAGCTATTCTAGAACCTAACATCCCTTATCTCCTAACAATTCATCTATAACGTTTCTTTTGTTAGCTGGTTTATGAGTCTTTATAATCTCATATAACTCTACATTGAATATGGTGTTTGAGAAAGGAATGTCTTTTTCTAATAACCACACGTGCATATCTTGTTTTCTTGAATTCGAGGTAGGGCACTTATATTCTTCAATGTTATGATAAGACGCATTGTCTGTTATTATCACGCTGCTTGGTGGTAAGTTGGGAATCAGTTTTTCTAATGACCATTTCTTGTAACTTGTGTGATTCATATTATCATGATAGTCTTGTGGTCTTACAACACAAGACAATCGTTTACAAAACCATTTTCACTACCAGCGTGTAAAAATATCAAGCGACTCCCTCTACTAACTGGAACAGCTGTGTTAGAATTATCTGACCATCCTTTTTTTGGACACATGTGTCGAATCAATGTAAGATTTATCCGTGTAAATTATGGGGCGGCCTTCTGATCGATAATGCGAAAGTTTTTATAGAAATACAAATCTTTTATGTATTACATCCTGTGTTTCCATTAACAGTCGTTAAGATGTTTTTGTTTTTTCCATTTGTATCCCATTCTTTTAAGAATTTGGCCAACATTACTTATTGAGTCTTTGAAATCAATGTCACTGCATTTTGGCATGAATTTCTTTGTATTGTAGGGAGTTGTTTTTCAATTAGATAAAAATTATTTACAATTCTTCTTACTACGCCCAAATCAAAGTTATCCAGATCTGTTATTCCTTTAGGCATGACCCTTTTTTTGCGAGGTGTTCCGAAAGGTGAACCAACTTCTTCAATCTTTTTTACTTTCTGAATTTATCCGTGATACTGTTCTTACAGAAACACCAGTGGCAGGACTTACTCTCTCGTTAACCTTTTTGACATCGGTCAAAAATTTGTCAGCTATTGCTTCAGCCTTCATAAATTTAGCAACATTTGAAACCATCTCTCGAGATTGGCCCTTTATAACTTTATTTATAAGTTTAGATTTAATCTGTTTATTACCATTTTCATCCATTTCTACAACAGTACACAAACAGCCAATCTAATAAAACACAAAATTTCTCAATGAGTTGGTTCACCAAACTTTGTTAGCATGTTTTAACCCTTATAGTGCCGGGAATCGCTGTCAGCGACGCCCCTTACTAGTGCGAGAAATGCCAGCGTTGCTGTGAGAGACGCGCTGTATTTGTTATAGTGCATTGTTATGTTTTATTAAATGGCCGCCAGAATAATACCAGACGCTTTGCCAATGACCGCTGCACGCAGTTTCGCTCTTGGACTGTGTCTAGATCAGCGGTTCACAACCTTTTAGCACTGGCGCCCCAACTCAACTCCCCCTTTGAACACTAAAGATAGCTCACGCCTCCCCTCCAGTCAATAATTGGTTGGTTCAAGTTAGAACAGTGAAATTATGAAACTGACGATGCTAACACTACGTTAGCAAAAGCTGGGATGCAAAATAAAAATCCAGATATATTTAAATAGGAAAGTTTATTTGATGGTTTTGAAAGTTTTTGTTTTTTAACTAAATATATATTTTTTAAATTTTTTTCTTTGTACCCTCACGCCTCCCCTGAAATTCTCTCACGCCCCCCCAGGGGGGCGCGCCCCCCAGGTTGAGAACCACTGGTCTAGATGACGTAACTGTTCATCTTTACGGCGGCAGTTTTCAACAATTCGCCTGTATGTCGTTTAGCAACCAATTTGTAATGTTTTAGTTATAATTTTGTAAAGAGATAATTTTAGAAGTATAGTAAATGAAATTATATGTATTAGTTCAGTTTTAAATGCTCTATAAAATGCCGTTCAGGACAATATTCTAAAGTAAAATTATAACTAACATACAGACCTTCAAACTTGAAAAAAATGAAAAAATCTTTTTTTCTTAAGGTTTTTAGAAAAAAATAAAATTTATTACAAAGAAAGGTTAAATATATATACATAGCTCTATAGACCACTTATTGCTCTTTCATTTAAAAAAGAATTTATATAAATATGACCAAAAACATGGATTCTATAAATTTTTACCTGGAACCTTACATTTTTGCCAAAATTGGCCTGGCACTTTTCGCATAGGAAATGCAAAAATGGCCCGGCACTATAAGGGTTAACCACTTTTTCTCATTGAAAAATTGAACAAATATAAAATTAGCAAACCAAGCGATCTTTGTTGCTTAGTCATGGTTAAAAAAGTTTTAGGTTATAATAATCTAACAAAATATTATTGTCATTAAACACTTACTTAAATTAAAAAGCAGGCTGCAAGTTTGGTTAACATTATTGACCATGATTAAGTAACAAAGATAGTCTGGTTTGAAAGTTTTTATATTTGTTTAATCAGGAGAAGTTATCCCTAACATCATCATTTTGAAATCTAATTATTATTTGTACAATTTTTGTAACTTTTCTATTGTTTGGTTTAAAATGTAGTCTCTTTCTACATTAAAATCTGAAATAGGATAGGCCTAGTAGGAATTTAAAATAAAAAATTGATGAATTGAGATGTTATTTGATTAATAATGCATCAACTTTACTATTTTATTACTATAATTTTTGTGATAGTCGCCAAATGGTTCGATGGATTGGATTTAACTTTGTGACAGGAGATCACTTTTTAATTTACATTATATACAGCAAACCTTTTAGGTCTTGGTGGTCCAAATATATATAAAAGTAAAAAAATAAATAAATAAATGGTAGCTGACAAAATACCATACTATATATATTACTATAATCATATGGAATATCCCATCTTCATCTTTGCAACCGAAGTAATTTAAAAAAATAAGAAAGCCAAGTCAGCTTGTTCTTCTTAAATGTAGGCTACAATAAGACAGACTTAATGTAGCCTGTCTTATATGTCAATCAACAATGAGCCTAATACTTGGTGTGTATTGACGTAAACATAACCTTAATTTCTTTACAAATAAGTTCTGTACTAGAAATTTCTTACATTAACCAGTTTAAATAAAACTATTAATAAATACACATATGAATATAATTAGTTAATGCTTTTAGTTGAATAAAATATTAATTTATTACTTTTTCAAAATTCCAATTCTACACTGTCATTTTTAAATAATTAGTTACTTCTATGTTTTTTAGTAATATGTGCATGACGTTAAATTGTTAAATGAATAGAAAATGCTTATTTCCAATATGCACAAATTTTACTAAAATTACAAACATTTTAAATTAAAATAGCATACACTTAATCTACATGCTTATTTTAATTTGGAACTGTTATTAGGCTATGAAATATAGATGTAACCATTTAATTGCACAAGGTTGATTAGTTTAGCCAAACCAAACATAAGATAGGCATACTTACTTTATTAAAGGTAAAACTGATTTAGGCTAGTATTGTTATGCATTAAATAAATAACTTTTTCAATATATATTGTATATTTATATATGTATAATAATATATGCAAAATAAGAAACTAACTTCATAAAACCTGCAAAAACAAACTTATCAAAGTTTGCGTTAAGTCAAAAGGTTTATTTATCAACAATTGAGGCAATGATATAAGGTGACATTCAAACTAATGCGCATACGTTGGTTTGAGGACAATTCTGATTCGTCTAGGACGAATTAGAACTGTCTATCTGATTTCGAAATAAATTACCTCACTAACATTTCATATGGTTAAATTAAAATATAAATGTAAATATGGAATATAATAATCAATGATGTTAAAATATTTTAGCGATGGTTAGGACTAATTTAACTAAGGATGGTGAAACTGGCAATTAATCTATCATTTAATTAAACCATTAAGAATACTTCAATATAACTCAATTGATTAAACAACACGACAGCAGAACCAACGCAAACACTATGGCAAGTGGGATCATTATTGTAATGACAGATCCATGCTTCTAGCAGTGACTGTACTAAGAACATATGACAGTGCGTGGTGGGGACAAAATCCGTCGCACATGCACTGTTCACAGGCCACCAACTATGATTCAGATAATACCTTAAACTTTCAACATAACCTCAATCAATATTGAGGCATTTGTCATATTGTACAGTCACTTTTTTAATATCTTTCTCGAAGAAATCTGCCGCATGACAGGACAATCACTGCAGCGTGGTCTTTTTGACATTATCAGTGTTGTTTATTTATTTATGCTTTCTACGGATTACACCACATTGAAAATACAATACAAAGATTCAATAGATTTCAATTCAAGATGGACTACATTATAAACAACAATCTTATATTACACTATATTTTACCATCAGGTCTCATTAAATTAACAGGTTGTCGTGGCATTAACCTCCCAAATGCTACTTCAAGTTCAAGAATAACTGGAAGTCTCTGGGCGCATGACCGGGACTGTATGGTGAATGACCAATTTGTTCCCATTTGACCATTGACAATGATCAGATCAGTTCTTGTGTTTGATTTCTCATCTTTAAAAGCTCTCATCCATTTCCGTACCATCCCATCACTCATCTTGTTTTCTCTATGACCTTCTCAGAACTCTCGGTAAATGTCAGCCTCTTTTACATCTTTAATGTGTTAAGGAAACCTCTCTCAAGCCATACTTCACAGTCTGTTGCATATTAAACCGAAGGAGATGTTTTAAACACTGATTAAAAAACCTTAAATACTGTCAAATGAGTCCGTAAATGCAGCTGTAGCTTGCCAACAGATTGTGGTACTCAGCATACATGTGCCAACCGCATCACTACAACAGCGGAATTCCAAAACGGTACTTACTTTAAAAACATGCCTCGTATTAAAAAAAATGTTCATCTTAAAAAAAAGCGCTCCTAGATCTTAAATGAGTGAATAGACATTCAATGTAGTTTTTTTATACAAACATACTTTTTTAGGAGAAATTACTGTGGATAGTAGTACCAGTTTAACTTTCAAAGTGATGAGCTACAATGTGTTAGCACAGAACCTCTTGGAAGAGCACAGGTATCTATACAAACACCACGACCGCAGAGCACTTAGCTGGGCTCGACGTTGGGCCCTTATATACAATGATATCAAGGAGGAAAATCCTGAGGTACGTTTATTCATTATTATTACTATTATTCATTGTTAATACAGATCACAGAGATAAGGGCAAATGAGTGTAATTGTTATTGACTAAGGTAAACTGTTTTTGACTACACATTTGTTAATAGTCCAATAGCCACAACAACTATTGGACCTGCAGCTTTACTTGGAATCCAAACTACATTGTATTGGTCTGATTTTCAGAAAACTGATAAGCTTAACACTCAGTTCTCTTACCTACACAACATCTGGATCCTGGCTACCACCTAACATGGACACCTCAGTTTTTCTAATAATGTCTATACCGATAGCAACCATTGAGCAAACACCATGTTTTTTTTTAAGAGAACAGCATAGAACCTACCGCCTACAATCTACATAAAACTTGGTCCCCAAGTAGTTCGGTTATATCGCCAGTTTCAACAGCAAATTTAGAAAATTTTATCCTTTAATTTTAGAATATAAGTATTACTAACCGTAATTTAAAAAGTGCATTTGCAAAATCAAAATTTTTCAACCCGTCAGTGTTCACTTTTCATAGGATAGGATTAAAACGTTGTATCATTTTATGAGTAGGTCTATTTCATTACTGGTTTTTTTTCTTCTTTTACGCACCAATTTTAGAAGATGAGTCCACTGGTTGTGACATAATGTTTCTTGTTTGTGTTAGTAGGCTTATCGTCTCATGTAAGTTTGGTGATATTCTATTTCTCCTTTTGTATTGATTCTTGGCCTAGTGCCTTATAATCTTACATTTAAAGTTTCAAATTCACTAATGCATTCACTTGATAAGGTAGTGCACATACACTAGCAAGAGCGGGGTTTTTTTTTTTCTTACATAATATTTTAGATTAAAATTAATCCTTTCAGGATTATGAGAGTGCTTATAAATAGTAAAGACTTTACAAAATTGGAACATCATTATAGATATAGGACTACAAGAATAGTAGCTTTCCTGGAAATCATATTATGCTAAATATAATGTCTGTAGTGATTTTATTTAATAATATCCTCTAAAAAATGATTTAATATATCAGGAAGTAGAAGGAAGAGCATTTTAGGGTAAGGAATGTGAAATAGATGCAACCTACTCGGGTAAAATCAAAACTGGGCCCCCATCGAGGATGAGTGCGAAGGCACCGCACTCAGGAGGTTACAGACAAAAAAAAAACACAAGTTAAAAGGCAAAAATATTGTTTATTAGATAAAAATTTTAAAAACCATTAAATTTGAAAGAAAAAAAATAATGTTAAGTGACAAAAAATCTAAACACTGACAGATAAAACGGGCTCTTGACCGTTTGTGAAAAGTTACGATACCAACATTTTTATAAATAATTGCAGATATAAAAAATAGCAGATGGCCTCGAGGCAATAATAATAAATAGGAAAAATAAAACAAGATTGTCAAAAATCAGTAATAGAAAATAAGTATCAATTAAAACGTAGCAAAATAAGTTGGGCCTAATAAAACATTTTTTAAATCAAAATATATATATTTAGCTCTGAAAAAATATAACAACTAACAACACATGGCATAAACATCTAAATAAATAATAACACTAAAAGTAACAAACACTAAAACAATAATAACACTTTTAAACATCATAAACAAAATAACAAATTTCTCTTAAATGGACAGCTGCATGATTGGAGTTTTGGGCCTAAAAACTGAGTTTTGCCAATTTTGAAAATTTACAAAAATAAGAAAAAAATGTTAACGTTACTGATTCTGCCGAAATCCTGCTTGTAACAGGGCAGCTCCTAATAGGAACTAAAAGTGCACAAATACCTGAGAACCCCTTTCTTTGAAAAAATAATAACAGAAATTACCCCCTAAAAAATATATAAGCTAAACAAAATAAAAATAAAATCTAAATATAATTTCTCACTGTAAAATCAATGAAAGTTCTTAAAAAAACAAAATGTTTCATCAAAAGTTAAAGAGAAGACACTTCACTGGTTGAAGTTCTTCAAAAAAGTTCATTGTGGAGGCCAGAAGGGCTAGAAAATAAACTGGGTTTGGGTTACCTGCAGGCCGATGTCTTCATACTGTTGGATGGACAGCACGGAAAGGGGGAAAAGGTGGCTGCCTCTCTGGAACGCAGAGTAGAGTCTAGACCCAGCCCGTTGGTTCCGCACTGTGTCTCCAGGAAACAGTAGTCAGAAGCCATGCAGGCGCCCGTCCATCACACTCCTACCCTGGAGCCAGGGCTAAAGAAACAAACAGCATAAAACATTTTTAGTCCGGCTCCAAAAAAGCCAGATAACAAAATAAATAAAGGCGAGATAGAAAAAAACTTACTTTAACCAACAATAAAAAGCTGCTGTAAACCCATTGGCCTATTTTCACGGAACCGTTCCGTGACAGCCGATCTGGGATCAAAATTGCTATCACGGAACTGCTCCGTGATATTAACAATACCTATTTAAATATTTTTTAAATCACCTATCGCATCAAATGATTAAAAATATTAATAAAAACAATCAGTGAAGACCAAAATATTGTAAACAAATATATATGGGCTACCACTTGGTCGTTTTATAACCTCAAAATATATCGCAAATCGGCAATGTCGCATGTCAAACTATTATGTTTGCTTCTCGAACTAAACAATTATGTGAATGGTTTCTGTTTCTTGACGATCGTAAACTGTGCTGACGGCACAGCTATCAGTGAAGTGGAGGGGCCAGAAGTCTTTTTAATATTTAAAAAAATATTTTTAATTGTTTAATATTTAGAAATGTTAAAAAAATAGGATTTTCATAATTTCTACAAATAATCATTTCTTAAATCAAACAAAATAAGGCCCTTTTATTATTGTATTCCTTGACATACAAATACCACTTGTCTAGAAAAGAAACCTCATTATTTCCCAAAATTTTTTATTCCTTCAAAAGTTAGTAAACGAAAAAAATGTTTCTTATCCAATTCATTGTCTTATGATAAAGTATGCTGAGTTGTAGACGAATTAGCCTTGATACATATTTTTTTTTATTATGGAAGGTAAAATGAAATAATTTTCGTTTTACATTTATCATAAGAGTAGACTTGGTGGTAGTAAGGGCATATTTAACTTAATTCTGGGAAGTTTAGAATGAAGCTATCTTTAAATATTGTCGACTATTTTTTTTTTTTTTTAAGTATTCCTTCTCTTAATGTATTGAAAATAATGAACTATATTGTCTTTGAAAAAGAATTTCTCTAGCCATCTATATTTGTAAATATAACATCAAAGTACATTTTTTTCAAACTCATTTAATCACTTTCCAATTGATTTAAGAAAAATACAGTCAAGTACAGTTTTTGAAGGAAAAGTAAATAGAAATATTCAGTTGAAAAAGGTTTTTTTTTCAGCGTTAAAGAAAATATTTTCTTTTAGTGCAATAATGTATAGCATAGCAATAGTAAGATAGTTCCAGTTAAAAATTGTCCATCGTAGTAAAATAGTAATACTTTCAACTATTGTAATGCATTTATTTATAACTATTTATATATAGAGAGTCTAGAGATATTTCTTGCAGTGTTGTAATACTGTCAATGAAAATAAAGTAGGTGTTTTTGAGTTCTGAGTAATGTTAAGATAGTCTGAAGTCTGCTTAGAATCAGTTTTCTTCTACCCCAATTTAGTTTATTCTTGTGATCTCAGAGATATTTATATTTGTCTTTCCTTATATACTGTTGACAAACTACTGAACATGAGTGTGTATCTAATTTTTTTATCCGTCCTAGGACCAGGATTGATTTTTATGTGTTTAAATGTATTTTTAAGGTTGTATATGTTTATTATATGCCCATTTAATGGTTGTTACAACTTTAATTTTTATACTGCTAATGATTATAAAAAAGTTCGCCTTACACCAAAAACAATTGTTATCATATTCATATTTTTTCAGATCTTGTGTCTTCAGGAAGTAGAGAACATTTATCTTACATCACACTACACGAAGCTACATGATTTAGGTGGGTTGAAGATTTAACATTATTCATTGTTCATTATTCATCTCTAAGACGCTGATCGTAGAGATATGGGCGAATATGAGGAGTGAATGAGTGTGATGAGTCTAGATGAAAGAGTGTAGTCATTGTTACTATCTGAGTTCGACTTAGCTCAGAAAGGACTATTTATTAAGAGCCCAATAGCCAGGGTAACTATGGGACCTACAGCTTTACGTGGAATCCGAACCACGTAGTGTTGGTCTGATTTTCAGTTAACTGACTGGTCTGACACTCAGTTCTCTTCCCTACACAACATCTGAACCTTGACTACCATTCAACACGGACACTCCAGACTTCTCTAGTAGTGTCTACATCATTGACAACCACTAAGCATTAAAGATAGTGCATGAAATAGGGCCATAAATAGAATCATGTCAATGGCTTGCCATAATAGTAGGAGTAGTGTACAATAAACAGATGGCATCAAAGTTTGAATTAGTAAGTAATTGTTCAGTTATAGTACTCCTTATCATATTGTTTGTTTTTATTGTCAGTACACTCTATAAAGATTTTTTGCTTCCACTTCACATGCATGTAGGTTTATTATTGTCTTGATAGCTGTCAACCCAGTTTACCACTTTTCTGCACTCAAATCTAAATCTATATACTTTTGTATGGTAACAAGATCTATAGTAATATTACGAATCAAGAAGTCTTCATTTGGACAAGCAAAACAGTAAGAGCCTCTGTTTCTCTTTGACATTGAGAGAATGCAGATAATGGGGAGCTGACAGGAAATGGATTGTTTAATTTTATTGCAAAGAAGATTAAGTTGCTATATGAGCAAATGACACTACAAATTTACAAGAGAAAGAAATGAACTGCTAAAGCAAGGTGATATCATAGAGATTTAAATTGGTTAGTAGCCAAATCAAATAGTGTAATATTGCTACAGAATTTCTTTAAGATCCCCAAAAGACATAGAACGTGTCATAGGGTGTTAACCCTAGATGGTGAAAATTAGATGAGCCATTATGAACTCCTCAAACTGCTAGGTGCATTTTTCGGTGCTTCACAAACCTTTTTGTAAAAATAATAAAAAATACTAAATATGCTACAAATGTAAATTGTAGCATATTGCTTTTCTCGTTAATAAGTGTATATTATTCACAGACTATTATCGAAACTCATATAACAAATAATTGTAAATAATTTTTTTTGTAATTGAAAAAAAAATTGAAAATATTGCATAGAAACAATATTTCTCCTTAGGAGCACTAACGTTTTGTAAATAATTCCAAGATAGCCTAATTGTTTAGAATTTAGTGGACTATAATAATATGTTGTTATATTTTATATAATCTACAAGTTTTTTGGGGAATGTTTTGTTTTCATAAATCGCAAATATGCAAAAATGTGCAAATTTACAGTATGATTATTATAGGTAGTCAAATAGTACCTATAATGAAAAATTTTTTTTTAAATCAGCATTGAATAGACAAGAAAAGGTTGTTCAGGTAAAATATTCATATTGTACCCTAAAACATATTTTTATATGTATTGTTTATAGGGGCAAATAAAATTGTTAACACGGAAACAAAATACTTCTGTGAAAAATTACACAACAATCCAAAAATAAGGTCTATGTATAATTGTTTGCTACATGTGCTTTATTAGTACAATCTATTAGCTACAAGAAAATGTAAAATATATGAAAATATCTAAAAATAAAAAAACAAATATAACACCATAACTCAGTGTGAGCAAATTGTGTAAACTACACAATATTGCGCATTGTAATCATAAAAGTAACAAATATAAAATAATTTTTAGGATTTTTTCAGGAACTAGAACTTGATGCAAAATATATTCCTGAATAGAAATATAAAAGAATTTTTAGATTTCACCCAAAAATAAAGTTTTTACATAATATAATAACATGCTATGTCCTATTGTGGTTGTATAAATAAAATATATTTTGAGTGAACAGAAATAATACATACTTTTTTATGAACATCTTAGATTATTATGAGTATGCTAATCTAATACCCTATCTGATAATACTTTGTTTGCTCAATTTGGATAAAAAATAAATGTTTAGTCAAGTGCCTATATAACAATATTTCAAATCACATCTGAAATGAAAAAAGTCAAATCTTAGAGCTACAATATAAAATGAAATATTTCATTCACTCTTAGTGTATCCCAGGTTCCAATCTCCAAGAACTTATTTTTACCATATTTATATACTTTATAAATTATTTGAAAAAATAAAATACTTTTCAGTTATGTGAAATAGGGTTAGGCTGAGCCTAGCCTGAAATGTGCAGAGAATAGGCCTAATTTATTAGTGGATGTTACAATTCATTCATACGAATGAATTAAGTGAATAATTTATATTGATTCAGTAAATATAACAATTACACAAAAAATTATTTACTAAAAACACAGATGGGGACGAAGTAAACAACGCAATGTTGTACACAATGGCGTTGCATTGCTGCCAGCGGGTACACCAGAAATGTCACGGCAGTTACCGAACCAGAAATGTATCACATGACCATTGCCAACCTACAGCATGAAATTTCCTTGAGACGGTACCAATCAACACATCAACTCTCTGGCTTGGTACCTAATTTTTTATTTGTTCTGTCGCAATAAATAACTTATTTATTAAAACTTTTTTTCAACAGCATGTGCCGCACCTAGCCGTTGAAAAAACACGCAAACAAGGGTATACAAAAGCATTTTTGGTAAAACACACAAAGCACCTTCAACATTGCAATTTGTATTATTGGCTATAGTATTTCATTCTCTGCAGACTGACAGTGGGTACTACTGGTTATTGTACAGTTATGCAACAAACATCAGCCATTTTTCCCACTCCCAACCTCCACCAGTCAGGAATTGAGCAGTTGTTTCATGTTGAATGTTTTAATTTTATTTCCTACGTTTATAAAATTGCTTTAACAAAAATATTAAAAATATGAAATGTATAGAACAGAACATTTATTTGATTCTGTATATACGAAACAATTGGTAAAACAGAGAACTGTCGATTGATACCAAGTTTGTGACGATTGGCCGCAGTTATGTAGTTATATAATAACATCTATAATGAACGGCAAACTATTTTACTTTAGCGGCCGATGGTAAATTGGTCTTGTTGTATTGTCAGCTGGTTCAGTCCAAAGATCATTTTGGTCTGCAGGAACGTGAAACGCTAGACAATCCTGATTCTTACACTCTCCCTTGTCCGATCTCAAGGCATTAACATCATTCTCTAAATTATAAGTTATATTCAAAGCTGGCTGCTCCTTGGCAATTAAGGCTTGTGGTGCTGTGGGATCCACGATTAATGTAACATTTAAGTGATCATACCTTTTTCTTCTATATTCGTAAAAAAATGAACGTCCTCAGGAATTATTAAATTAAAATAACCTTTTCTAAATAACTCTGACCAGTACGCTCTAACTCTGGGTTGTTATCAAATATGATTCCGGGTTGTTATCAAATACCTCTGTATCATTGGCCACTGAGCCCTTACCATCCAATACATATTTTCTCAACAACTCCCTCATGGACACTAAAGTATCCATTGGTGTTAGCCCCCATGCCAAGCACTGCTCCGTAGCATCTGCCAATTTCAATTTATTTATCCAAGAGACAGTTCTTGGAACCTCTTCTGATGTAAGAATAAATAAACCATTCTGACACACACAATAAAAAAAAACGTAAATCCAATTAAATTAAAAACGGTATTTTAATTTATAAATATTATAAATTATAATACCCTTAAATGAACAAAAAATGTATAGCTAAACCAAAATTAAAACCTCAAATCACTTATTGCCACAAAAGCAGTTGACAAAATCATTGAATTGAGTTTCTACCGATTGTAGACTAATAAATTCTTATTTTGATTTTATTAAATTTTTAACTAAAGAAAGAAAATTGAAGAAAAAAAACATTTAACTCAATAAGTAGCAAAAGATCAAATAAAAAAATTGAGGCACTGATTTACTTCCATGTTATTGTCCACTAAATACAACAATTCTACAATAGGCCTAATTTCAAGTATTTTTTACTAAAAATAAAAATTGCTGATTTAACAATTTAAAGCCTCTTTTATTCAAATGGATTAAATCGGATCTATGTCTAGGAACAGTGGGACAATTATTTGTCCAATTTTTTGTCTTAAAATTGCATTTCGACAATTGTATCTAACGTATAGTTAGTGTTAGTCATGATTTACAGTTCATTTTGTTTTAACGTTATTATATTTTCTTAAACTATTACATTTTTGTATATATTTCATTTCCATTATTTCATAGACTTTTCTTAATTACTATTCTCTTTTTTTATAAGAAAGAATATTTAGAATGAATTTTATTATATATTTATCTTCTATTATTTCATAGAGTTTCTATGAAACGATTTACTATTCTAGTTTTAAAGAAGGAACATTTACAATGAATGTATTATATATTTCATTTCTATTATTTAATAGACTTTTCTTAGTTACTTTTTTTTTTTTTTTTTTTTTTCTAAGGAGGAACATTTAAATTGAATTTTATTTTTTTAAAGAAGGAACATTTACAATGAGTTTTATTATATATTTCATTTGTATTATTTCTCAGACTTTTCTTAATTACAAAGAAGAAACATTTAGAAAATCCTCGGTGGAAGGATTTGAGGCCTAATGATGTTATTATTACAATTCGTAATAAAATAATTTTTTTTATAATCTTATAGTCTACTATAAGATTATATCTTTTTTTATTTTTTTTTTTATAAAAAAATAAAAAAAATAAAAATTGTAAAAAAAAAGATTATTTTTTTATATCTTATAGTTTGATTGACATTTTGGTACTTGTTAGACCTAATTCAGACGTTAGATAGCTGAATAGTGGTCGTCAAAGTTGGCACTTGAAGCGGATTTGTTTACATCTAACGTCTGTAGGTGAACAGAATTTGATGCCTGATAGTGTTGTTATTACAGTACGGAATTACATAATTTTGTACAATCTTAGAGTCTATTACACGTTTGACATTTTGGTACCGGTTAGGACTAAATCATATGATAACTGAGTAGTCGGTCGTCAAAGGTGGACTGACTGCGGTGTCATATTCATACTATTACCTTACAGAAAACTATGGTAATTTTTATATATACAATCTCACATCCAATTAACGCTTTGGTACAGGTTAGGTCTAATTTGGACTTGTTTGGGGCTCGATATGGAACCTTGAAAAAACAAGATTGTCCATTTTTAAGGGCATTCTAAATATTTCCAATTCTAAATGATATTTGGTCATCACTATGTTACGGCAAACTTGTACAGTATGCTGATGACACAACGCTTTGTTTCAAAAACAAATCAAGAGTAAACCTGGAACATGAAACGTTTGTTGACACCAACTATTGTGTCCAGCATTTCAACAGTCTCAATCTGAAAGTAAACTCTTCAAAATCAAATGTCGTGACTTTCGCGCTGCGATCAGGAAATCCCAATGACGGACCAACCGTCTTATTGCATGATACCCTGCTGGATGTCGTCCAAATTCTTAGTTATATTCCTGGATAGGGGATTGACTTGGAATGCTCACATAGACTATGTCTGCTCAAAACTTTCAACAGGAATGTATGTTTTGAGGTCCTTAGCCAAATACTGCCCAACTCAGGTGCTGATGACGGCGTATTACGGCTAGAGCGTTGAAACTGCAAAAGCAAGCGATTCGCATAATCGCTCTGTCGAAGTTCAGAGAACCTTGCAAGGAAGCATTCAAGGAGTTGCAACAGTTGAGACCCTGCCATGTCTCTACATTTTAGAGACAACCTTATTCTGTGTGTCTAAATGTGTTATGACCAGCGGTCGGGACATACACACATAGACATACGAGGCAGGACTACCTACCGAACTGGGAGACACAGGACGGGGGTTTATGAGCACTTGCCCTCACAAGCAGGAGTTCCTTTCATCAACAAGTTGCCCAATTCAATAAAAAGTGCCCTGACGCCCAAGGTGTTAAAAACTCGTTTGAAACGCTTTTTAGAAAAAAGGGTTATGCTGTAAAGTCCCAAGCATTTTACAGTGTTGACGAGTTCATGACACACAACTGGGTGACCGCATAATCAGAAGACTGACGTCCGGCGCTGGAAGTGGGTATATTGGCAGTATGAACGTGGTGTGAGTGGATATTCTGTATTTTTGAATGGGCGTTTGATGTGGCGTGATTGTTAAAATTTTAGAACTAATCTGACGATTGCTATACATTGTTATGTTCTGGTAATAAAGATTTAATTTTATTTGATTCTTTCCAGTCAATTGCACTGCCCTCAGCCCTCAATCTATTCTTTGTCACTCTCAAGGCGACCACACTGTCCTCTCACTCCTATTTTTGGTTTCGCTCTGGACTTCCATGCAATAGAGCTCTGAGCTCAACCTAGTGGCGGCCGCACCAACTAGCAAACATTTGTCTGACGTTTTAACATTGGCTTTTTGCTTCTTATAGATGTGTATTCATTGCATAGTCTAATGGTTACGAATAGGTGTAGTCAAATATGATGGTTGTGAATCAAGGGTTAAATCAATTCAGTTCATAGCTTGTTAGTATTCTGTTCATATTTGGCTTCAATGGAGTTCATCTTAAGTCAAAAATTAGGAGAGATTTACAATAGGAGGAATTGAACCCTCATCTAACTTTAAGAGGAAACAAAACTATAAAACCAGTTACAAGATTCAAGATTAATTTATTGGCACAATATGAACTGTTACAGTTTTCTATGCGTCATAATACACAAATAACATTAATTAAGAACATAAAATAATACACAAATAACAAACATCATAAGAAAATAATTCTAAAACAATTGTTCACTATAGCCTACACCTAAGTGTATCTTGACATTTATTTTATTACAATAAGAGCTGCTACAATAAGAAAAAGTGTTTAAGGTAGTTAAATAAAAATAAAACAGCCAACATCACCACTTAAGGCTGCATAAGAGCTTCATCGATAGTATAGAAAGCCCTCCCGACCAAATGGCTCCTCAAACGTGTTTTCAGCAAAGATAAACTATTGATTGTTTTTATATTTTGAGGGAGAAGATTAAAATATTTAGGGCCAAAATTAAAAACTGATTTTTTTAAAAGATCCAGATTGCACTTTTCAATGGTAAAATTGTTTTTATATCTAGTATTGTATTTGTGATTATGGATAGGGAATTTAATTTTATTTTTAAAAACTACAATACAAGAAAACTAGTTACAGAATAGTTGCAGTTATAGTTGTTCCAGAAGAAGAATATTTAAAAATACTCAGTGAATTATGAAGATAACAACAGAATAACAGCTGTTGAATTTTAAGTTAAATGATTTTTTATTTTTGTGATCAAGTTTTTAAAGTTTCAATTGTATTATAATTTGACTTTTTATAATTATCTGTTTTTAAAGTGATATTTAATAATTATTTTATAAATTGTTATTGATTTCTTCCAGTTATTGTCAAAACAATAATTATTTCTTAGTTCAAATACAGTGCCGGCAAAAAGTTTAGGGACAGGCGAAAAAAGTACAACTTTTAGCTTTAAGTCAATTTATTTATACAACAAATGAAAGTCAAATTGAAAATTTGAGAAAAAACAAGAAACTATGAACTTAATAGCGTGATTGTGTGACGTGTGAATGCGTGGAGCTTGTTAATGAATACAAATATTTGGGCATTGTTTTCGATAGCCGTATGAGGTGGTCGAGTCATATAAACTATCTGAGGAATAAACTCCGGAAATTCATATTTATCTTTTCCTATCTTAATAGAGTACTTGAACCGGATTTACTAAAAACTGTATATTATGCTTATATACAATCTCGGCTTCAATACGGAATTATAGCTTGGGGTGGATGCTTCCAAACTATACTTTCACCTCTCGAAATAACTCAGAAGACAATTAAATCAGCATTACAAAAAAATCGACGTTTCCCAACGGACTTACTTTTTGATGATTTCAAAGTTCTACATTTATCTCAATTGTATATTAGAAGTTTATTGATGTACATTTTCAAAAATAAAAACAACATGTTCAATCAGATTTAACACTCATATTTAACCCGTACTTCTACAAATCTCGGAATTAATGCGCCTCGATTGGTTAAAACAATAACGACGACATCATCTCATTATATCGCAAGTATCGTTTATTCTAAAACTCCTCGCCACATTAAGAATCCTTTACCATTTAGCATAAATGTTTATAAAAAATCTGTCAACCAGTGGATTTTTGAAATTGGTAGAACGGAAATTAAAAGTTACTTCCGTTCTTCCTACACATAAGTATCACACAACAGACCACATTCAGAATGATGACGCGTGCGTGTGTGTGTGTGTTTTATGCATGTCTGTGTTGTGCTTGTGTGGGTGTGTGTGTGTGTAAGTGTGTGCTTTTGTTAGGGTGCGTCTGTGTATGTGATAGGGGAGTGATATGAGTAAGTGCAAATGTGACTGTGAATGTGTGTTTGTATGGTAGGTGAGTGGGTGTTAAGTCTCTACTAATAATAGCTCCTGATACAATAAATATTAATTGATTATTTGTCCCTTCTTATTGCGCATGCATATATATGATATTCTTTTATATCAAACTAGTTTTAAGGTATATTGTTCTTTATGCTGTTTTGTAGTGGTGGCCGACAACATTCTGACTGTTCTGGACTCGTTTCCCCACACACAGGCAGCCGCCCATGTGGGGAACCAATTTCATGTATATTTGAATATATTTATGTTTATATGTTATAAGGAGGAAATAAATAGATTTTTCATTTCATTTCATTGGCCCGCCTTTGGCCTTGTAGCAGCTTTTTACACGGTCTGGCATCGTGTCGATGAGCTTTCTGCACTCTTCCTTGCTGATGTCTTTCCAGAGTTGAGCGATCATTAGCTTGAGCTCATTCTTGTTGGTAGGCTTCTTTTTGGCCAACCGCATACCCATAGTATTCCATATGTTTTCAATGGGATTTAAATCAGGGCTTCGGGCTGGCCAAGGAAGAATTTCCACATCTTGATCGTGAAACCATGCCATGGTTTGATGGGATTTATGGCAGGTGGCATTGTCTTGCTGAAAAATGAAATTTTCATCAAGTAACCTTGCAGCTGAGGGAAGCATGACTTCTTCCATGATCTTGCAGTAAGATGTGCTGTTGACTGAGCCTTCAACCATAAAAAGTTCTCCCGGCCCCTCAGAGGTTATACAACCCCAGACCATGATGGCTTCCCCACCTTGTTGCACGACAGGGGCAACACGTGCCGGCAAAAATTTTTCGGTTTTGGTTCGTCGTACTCGAATTTTCCTTCGTGGAAAGAGCTCAAACCGACTTTCATCGGAAAAGATGATCCTTCGCCAGGCTTCCTTTAACCAATTACGTCGCTCACGGCACCAGATCTTACGCCTTTTTTGGGCTAGAGGGTTCAACAGAGGTTTTCGGATGGCAAAATAGGAATTCATACCTTTTTCCTGAAGTCTATTAGAAACAGATCGAACGGAAATATCAAAGGTTGGATCATCTCTCTTTATCATGCTTAAAATGTCAGGGGCACTTGCCTGTCGGTTTTGTTTACTTATCTTAAGCAGCTTGCGATCTTGGCGAGGTGTCGTCTTACGGGGCCGTCCACTTCTAGGCGCATCGATGACAGTACCCGTCTTCTTAAATTTATTCACAGTGTTCTCAAGTCTTAGAAACGTTCAATGCATGTCCAATTGCTCTGTACGTCATGCCGGTTTTATGCATACCAACAATTTGCCATCTAACTTCAACAGTCACAGATGAACGACCCATGATTTTGGAAATCAACACTAGAAAAGCGCACTTAACAAGTAGGGTTATGTCAGCACAACTGAGGAACGTCTGAACAACAGATTCGCGCGCACATGACCCCCCGCCCCGCCATGACGCGAGGAACACAACGTTACAGTCAGTGACGCTGCAAGTGGCTCCGTTCACTAGATATTCGCTATTGAAATGTAAGAATTTTATGCTGAAAAATCTGAAAATCTAAAGCAAAGTTAACCTGGTACCAAATGAGAGGTGATTTTTTGTAAATAATAAATAATTCATATTTACATTCTAAATTTAATGCTAAATACGTGTACAAAGTATTATTTGAATCAGATGTGTATTTTTTTTATCATACATTTTTACTTAGAAAAAAACAGGGGTATCCTCAAAAATTTTAAAATGGGGAAAAAATTTATAATTTCCTAACCCTTACTTGTAAATGAATGAAAATTTCAGGAAAATCGTAACCTTTCATGCCCAATTTATTGATAAGTTACTAATATATAATTGGCAGAAAGTTTAAGGACAACAGCAAAAATATATAAATTTAGGGGTGTCCCTAAACTTTTTGCCGGCACTGTATCTCTTACCTAGAAAAAAACCTACAGAAAAAAGGGGTGAGCTGATTGATTCTCATTTCCTGCCTCTGGATTGCTATGTTCTTCATTAGATACAGCGAACTGAATGCCAATAGTAGCTGCTCTTTCGACTACAGCCCTCTCAAAAACATGACAAATCACACTTCCAACAGTTTGTCTAAGAACTCAGTACAAGGTTATAAGAAAAGTAATCGCACACACCCAAATATATTTAAAATACTCCTATGGAAAAGACATGTCAACCTCAAACAACTGAGAGCTAAACTCGAAATAGACAAAAATCTGATAATAAGAGAGAGAGGTATAGGCAGCTACGAAAGAAAAGAAATATGAAACCCCAACAGAGTTAAAGCCGTTGAAATCATTAATGCCACTAAAATTAAAGCAAAAGATAATCTGGAGTTCCATGTATCACTTGGAAAAGATGTCTCCAAACGAAGATAGAAAAAAAAACTAAAGCAAACATTAATAAAGAAATGAAAACCAGCTATATCAATGTCATTCATTGGAATGTTAGATCCCTTAAAAGAAATTTGAAGATCTCAAGCAAGAAATAAGCGAAACAAAAACAAAAATTGTCTGCATTCAAGAAACCTTCCTATCTTATGACGAAAACCTTGATCCAAAGCTTCAGGACTATACATTGCTAAGCCACTCCCGTCAAAATAGAAGAGGAGGAGTAGCTTTCCTTCTTCAAAACTCACTGCCAATAAGCGAGACAAGCAAGTTCTCAACCACTCATATAGAAGCAATAACTATAAAAGTGCAGGTGCATGAACCATTTAAGTTAACTATTGTAAATGTATATATACCGAATCAAGGAGTAACCCTACAAGAACTAGACACTATCAAACCTAAGATCAAAAATTACATAATAATGGGAGACTTTAATGCCAGGCACCCCAGCTGGGATAAGGATACCAACCAAAATGGTGAGGTAGTCTATCAGTGGATACAAAATGAAAATATGATCTTGTGTAATAAAGAAAACCAGCCAACCTACCAGTTCAGGCTCACTGAGCACCTTAGACCTCTCTATCATATCAGCAAACTTAACCCTACAAATAGATACCTGGAAGGTAGGAAATTATCTAGGTTGTGACCAGCTCCCAGTTCACTTTAAGATACATTTTTCAGAAGAGATAAATAACAACAATAAACCGGTACCACAAACCAAATACAAAATTAGCAAGGCCAACTGGAATACTTTCAAGCAAAAGGTTAACTAGTACCTATCAACCCATAGTAACAAATTAAGAAACATAGAGAATCCAATCAGTACAGCAGCCAAATCAAGCATACCAAAAAACAGAAATAGAAAATCATGCCAAATGAACATTTGGTGGACACCTACCCTTACAGAACTGAGGAAAAACAGACAAAGAGCCAGAAAAAGATGGATGAAACAGAGATATGCCAAAAGTAGAGCTGAGTATAATCATACCAATGCAATCTTTAAAAGAGAAGTGATAAAATCAAAACGATCCAACTGGAGAGACCCCACATCAGATCTAACTCTCTCACTAAACCCACAAGAAACCTATCACAAGTTATCCTTTAATCTTCAGACAATACTGATAGCGGAAAATATTCTAAACATAACCTCAGTGACAACAGTAAATTTTATCCCACCATGGAACTTTCAACCTCCAAAAATATCACTGGACAACCCAGGTCTAACATCCAAAAACGATCCTGAACTAGCACAAAGAACTGCTGCTATAGAAGTCATACATTCAAGCTATCATGACCATTATAAGATGTACACAGATGAGTCATTGGATCCTATTGGACTGAAGTATGGAGCTGGTTATTTTGTGGATCATTCCTGCCAGACCTTTCCTTTGCAGAATTCCTGCAAATTCAAGCTCCAATACCGATGCAGAGCTCCTCGCCATCAATGCAGCGGTTGCCCACAGCATGTCTGTGGAAATCAGGAGAATATGTATCCTTAGTGATTCCAAAAGTGCACTAAAACTCCTCATGCAATATAAGCCCTCCAGTTTTTATCACATTACTCAAGAGATTCACCACATTCTGAACATCGCTCTGGAGAAAGACATTTTCTTCCAGGGGATACAGAGTCTTTGTGGACTACAAGGAAATTAAAAAGCTGACAAGGTTGCGAAAGCAGCCACTAACATGCATCCTATTCCTTCTAAAGAACTAACTCTAACGAGCTGCATAGCCACATCCCATAAAATTCTAAAACAGGTGGTCGGAGAGGTGGAATTATGAACCAACTGGCCGCCATCTCTATGATCTTCTCAAGGAACCTAACAATACAGAAATCTACAAAACTTACCCAGATCCTTGGCATCATTAGCATCAAGAGCCAGAACATGACACATAGTTAGGCAGTCCTACCTCTTTGGTTTTCAACTCACCGAGTCGCCCCTGTGTCTTGCATATCAAGCTGAAGAAGAAAACTTACAACACATCCTTTTACACTGTACCAAACATTTGGATAGTAGAGATGAACTGAAGAAGATACTCCAACATGATTGTACAATTAGACGAGTTCTCACTGATCCAACCTATTGGAGACTGGTTAAACTTGTGTATCACCTGAAGCTGGATGCACGTACCAAGAAGTAAATAATTAAAAAAAAATACTCTGTGAAAATTATATTAATTTCATTGATGAGAACTTCATAGTTGAAATAAATATCTAATAGTTATTATTATCGTTGGCGGCACTGGTGGTGTAGTGCTGTAACCCAGCACTACACCACCAGTGTTCCCATTACCCAGAAAGAGATTCTGGGTAATGGGAAGGTGCGGGGCATTCAAGATTTTATTGTTGGAACAAAGTGTTCTGGAGATTGTAGGCAATAGGTTCTATTCTTGGTCCTCTTAATACCAACACGGTGTCTGCTCAATGGTTGCCGTTGATGTGGACTTTACTAGAGAAGTCTGGGGTGTCCATGTTGGGCAGTCAGGGTCCAGATATATATATATATATATATAGTATGGTTTTTTGTCAGCTGCCATTTTTTTTTTTTTTTTTTTTTTTTTTTTATTATTATGTAAAAGCTGAGTTTTATAGTTAGACAAAAGTCCAAAAGTCTATAGTAAAAATTAAAAGTAAATAAATAACAAATGATCTCCTGTCACTAAGCTAAATCCAATCCATCAAGCCATTTAAACCTGCCTCACTGATTCTATTTATGCTAGCAAATCCCTCCGCAAAACAGTGCAAGGGGCACTTTGAAACTATGTGATCCATTGTTTGGATAGACTTCCCGCAATGACATGACTGATCTACTGTCAATCCCCATTTGTCCTTCCAGTAGTTTCATCTGCCCACTCCAGTTCGGAACCGATTCAGTAATGTCCGCTCCCTACGAGGGAGGTTCATCCCACCTACAGGTATTGACGGATCGTTAATAAGGAACTTATTTCGTCCATCAAAACTGTTCCACGCTATAGCCCAGCTAGTATTGGGTGAGAAAGTTGATCTGCTCAACTGGAAAGCAGTACGTAGAAGTGGGTTTCGAGATTTTAA
This sequence comes from Stictocephala bisonia, assembly GCA_035578905.1. NCBI lineage: Eukaryota > Metazoa > Arthropoda > Insecta > Hemiptera > Membracidae > Stictocephala > Stictocephala bisonia. The sequence continues at coordinate 331,656 of JAQJVL010000230.1, forward strand.
ACGACCATTCTGACGTTAGAGATTCTGGGTAATGGGAAGGTGCAGGGCATTCAAGATTTTATTGAATTCTTTAAGTAGTGCCACCTGACATCTTATTTCTGGAGGAGCTATATTGCACAGCACTGGGAGCCAAGGTAGTGAAGTTGCCATGAGAGCGCCACTAATAGCTCTCATAGCCCTATTAAGTTGGATATTAATTGCTTTTGTATGTGTGCTATTTAGCCATATCGGAGCATTGTATTCAGCAGCTGAATAAACCAGTGACAAAGCAATAGTACGCTGGACGTGTTCGTTGGCTCCCCAAGTTGTTCCAGCATTATGATGTAGTACATTTTCCCTGGTTTTGATTTTAGCTGCTGTTTTTTGAAGATGACTTTTAATACGTTCTGTGCGGGCTACATTGATCAATGTGGTGCTGCTATGGCACGCATGGCGGCGCACATGGAACAATGCACTGCCCGCCCTTGAAGTGTATTAATTAGTGTTAGGCTAGCAGTTGCCCGGGAACATTGTGTTGCTCATCGCTTGTTGTGCCAGTCTTGGTGTACGTTTTGGTGTATTTCGTTTTCGGATACTGCTATATTTATGTGAGGAGTGCCTGTACAGTTTGATAGTGTTTCGTATTCACCCTGGGGGGTGCGCAGTTATGTTCTCTTTCAGCATGAATGTGTTAAACATCAGCGATCGATCTAACGTTACTCTCAGGTACTGTGGATGATAATTGTGGTGGAGTTTTACACCATTTAGAAAGATGTTTAATGTTTTACACCATTATTAAAGGGTCTGGATGTTATGTAGGGATAAAATAGCTGAAAATCAAACCAGTACTACGTGGTTCAGATTCCATGTAAAGCTGTAGGTTCCTTAGTTGTCCTAGCTACTGGGCTATTAATAAATGGCCCTATCTGAAAAATATTCAAACTTAGTAAGCAGACTACACTCATATAATCATTCATATTCACCTTTAAATACGCACAAACATTGTGTCGGCGTCTCTCATTATGTAAGAATATGGCTTCTGGAATCTAGCGTATATGCTCCTTTATTACTTGCATTATCATTAAAATTTAAAAATATTTTAAAATTTTATCTTATTTTTAAATATATTGTTTTAATTTTGTATTAGTTTTTGGTTGTATTTTAGTTGTAAATTAAGCAAACATATTTTTTGTAATTCATTTGGTTTGCAGGGTACAATTGGATTTACAAAAAGCGGACAAGTGTTTATGAAGATGGAGTGGCCATCTTCTACAAGAAAGACTTGTTCACTGAGGATGATCATGCTAAAGTAGAGTACTTTCAACCAGGAGTGAGCGTGTTGGACAGAGACAACGTGGGACTTGTTGTCAGACTGAGGATCAAGAAGTCCCCGAGCCATGCCATAGTCGTATCAACTACACATTTATTATATAACCCTCGACGGAGTGATGTCAAACTGGCCCAAATACAAATGCTCCTTGCAGAAATTGATAGACTTGCCTTTGACAAAGAAAATTTTAGGTAAGTGGTCATTCAACTTAGAGGAAGGAAGGGAGGGAAAGGAGGAGAGATGGCTAAAGGCACTCTAATGTAATCTTTAATTCATATAAATATATAGTTTTTTACTATTGGGCAAGTGCCTGAATTATGTGTTTGATTTAGGGCAGGAAAGCAGGCTTACATTTTTAAATGTTCCTTTGGTAGTATTTGACCCATGGTTAATGGCCTGCGAACAGCATATGCGTGATCGATTTTGCCCCCAACTACGCACTGCTAGAAGAATATAACAATGATCCCACTTGCCACAGTGTTTACAATGGATATTCTATTGTGTTGTTCAATCAGTTGAGTTGTATTGAAGTATTCTTAAGGGTTTTAATGATAGAGTAATTGTCAGTTTCACTGACTTATTAAAATTTATTCTAACTTTAGTTAAAATTTTTTACCATCATTGATTAAATATGTTTTTACGTGACTGTACCTTGCAACTCACTGATGCTGGAGGGGAACTGTGGTGGAAGAACATTCTTTCTCCTCTACGTGCCATTTACTTAGGGTTAATGACTAAGTCCTTTGAAAATTAACAGACACAAAAAAGTATCAATTAAAGAACATATTTCAAAGCTGCTGACCTTATCTTCAGTCTATCACGGAAAAGGATTAGTGGAAGACTCATTTCTGTGAATGAAAGGATTATACTGGATACAGATGATTTAGTTTCAGATGAATGTAATGAGTCCTACAAATTTTTAGCTCTAAATATTCAGGGTATCAAAGGAAAAATATTAACTTTAGAAAGTTTCTTAACTGATTTAAAGAATGTTTGTACTATCTGTACAAACTGAACTTGGCTCAACTCTGATGAGGCTAGGCAGGGGTACAGCAACTTTTACTGTGCTGCTGCCTACAGTCGAAGGGAACACATAAGAGGCGGATCCCTAGTTTTAGTTCACAAATCATTCAAATCCAGGCCTTATGATATAAGTGCCTTTTGCATTGAATTTCATTTTGAAGCTGCTGCAGCTTTTATTGACAGTATGAAACTTCTAGTAGTATCTATCTACCACTCACCAGCTGGCGATCCAGTTTCCTTTCTTAACATTCTCGAAACTTTTTTATTTCAACTAACAAAATTTAAAAACTACACCATTATAGTAGGAGGTGACTTTAACTCCAATTTTGATGTAACATCAAAGAAGAAAACTGCAAAACTTTTTGTTAATATGCTAAGACAGTTTGATTTTTATTGTGTAAACAAGGCACCTACTAGAGGAAAAAACTGCTTGGATAATATTTTTGTAAACTGTAATTTTAATAGAATTCTATCTGTCAACTCATTTGTTTTCCCTTTTTCTGACCATGATGGTATTGTAGTTAATTTAAACCCTACTAGGCCTTCTGGTAAAGTATTAAACTGTAATGTCAATCTAAATCCAGTTGTATCGAACCGGCCTCTAAGTTTTTATCTGCCACACTCTAATGTTTTAACTCTAAAAATTAATTTACAATCTTATGACTGGGACTCTATTACTGAACCACACACCACTGCAGATCGTCTATTTCAAAAATTTTTCAATATTCTTATTAATAACATTAATTCTCTTTTAAAACTTAAAAAATACAAGCAAAGCTCTAAAAACTCATGTAATGTATGGTACTCAGCCAAACTTAATGCAATGAAAGAAAGACTTATATTCCTTCATAATTTACGCAAAAAAAGTAGGCCCATTGATGAAACTCTGAATCAGACATACTGTACTGTAAAAGCACAATATAAGGAGGCAATAAAGAATGCCAAACTGTCATACAATGCAAACCTTATTCAAAGAAGCATGAATAAATCGAGAACAGCTTGGAACATCATTAAAGAATGTAAGGGTCATCCGAATGATAATATCATAACCATCAATCCTAATACCTTTAATCAGTATTTCATTGACTCAATAGAAGAAATAAAGAGCCAAATAAGCGAGGGCGCAACTTGCACTGAATTTCTAAACAGAAATCATAGGCCTCGCTCAGTAGTCTTCACGTGGAAATCTCTTACACCTGAGGATATAATAAAGGCAGCTAAGAGGTTGAAGAGCTCTGGAAGCACTGATGTCTATTATATGTCCAACAATGTGCTTAAACAGGTGATACCAAGTTTTGCTATCCCACTTACAATTTGTATTAATAAATGCCTACAAGAAGGGGTGTTTCCTGAGCCTCTAAAATTATCTAGAGTCTGTCCTATTTATAAAAAAGTACCAAGAGACAAACCAAGTAGCTTTCGTCCCATCTCTGTGATTCCAGCAATTTCTAAATTATTTGAGGTTTTAGTCTATGACCAAACTATCCATTTTTTAGAAACAAACAATCTTCTTAATGCGTCCCAGTTTGGTTTCAGACAGGGACTTTCCACAACTGAGGCAATAGATAAATTGATAAGAGAAGTTCTTCAGGCTTTTGAAAATAAGGTCATTGCTCGGGCCACCCTCTGTGACCTGAGAAAGGCCTTTGATTCTGTTAATCACTCTGACCTCTTAATAAAATTAAAGCATTATGGTTTCACTGGCCCTTCACTTAAATTCTTTCATTCATATTTAAAAAATCGTAGACAAATAGTTTACATAGATGGTGTCTGGTCACAAGAGGCTGATGTCAAGTATGGTGTACCTCAGGGTTCTGTACTTGGCCCCCTCCTTTTTCTAATTACAATAAATGATTTGCCCCTCTCTGTTAACTCTAAAACAATCCTCTATGCAGATGACTTGACTTTCATAAGCACTGGCAACAATTTAAAAGAATTAAATGAAATAGTTAAAAACACAATTTTAGATGCTTCCCTTTGGTTTCAGTCCAACGGTTTTCTTTTAAACAAGAGTAAAACCCAAAATATTCTGTTTACATTAAAACATCTTAATACTGAACTTGTTGATCCCGAAGAAGAATTTTTGTCTTCTGTCAAATTTCTTGGGGTGCAGCTCGATTCTCAATTGAATTGGACACCACATATAGAACAACTATCTGTCAGGCTTTCCAGGGTTCTTTATCTTCTGAGATGCCTTATCTTTCATATTCCAAAAAATGTTGTACGCTCAACTTATTTTGCTTACTTTCAATCTTTACTTAGATATGGCCTCATTTTTTGGGGGAATTGCTCTAAGGTTCACGAGATTTTAATTTTACAAAAAAAAGGCCTTAAGAATCATTACAGATTCGGAACACTTAGAACACTGCAAGCCACTTTTTATTAGTCAAGGAATTCTGACTATTATCAACCTTTACATCTACGACCTAACTCTATATGTTCTGAAAAATTCTGATTTATTGAAGTTTAATTCTGAAGTTCACTGCTATAATACTCGCAGTAAAGAACTAGCTTCAATAGCCTATTGTAGGCTAACTAAAACCATAAATAGTCACACTACAGTAGCTCTTCAGCTATATAATGTGCTAAAGCCCCTAATTAAAAAGCATCCTGAAAGTAAATTTAAATACCCCTGGCTTTTAAACAACCCTTTTTACTACCTCCAAGAGTTTTACTCTATCCTTCGTGCAGATAGTTTTTAAATTAGACACAATTTAAGTACATATTTAAATAGGAAACAATTTTGCATAATCTTTTTTATTTGAAATTTAAATTGTATAAACTAGTAGGTCTACTTTAATGATTTATTGTCTACTATGTATCATAAATTGTTCTGTATCTATTTATTATTTTGTATGGGTTTTGGATTAATTAGTTAGTGTTTAAAGTGCATTAAATTATTTGTTGTTTTGGTGTTTGTTCTTGGATTATTGTTTTGCAGTGGTATCTTACTATGCTTCATTTGTTTTCCTATGTTTTTTTTTATGCATCTACATTTTGGCAAACATTAATTAATTCTGAAAGTCCATTGTGACTGTATTTCATGACTGACTTCTGTAATTATAATTCAGTTAAGCTTAGATTAATATTTATGACTTGGCAACTATTGCTGTATAATGACTTTGTCAAAAATTTGTACAAATTCGTATGACAATAAAGATTTATTATTATTATTATTATTACAGACACCGATTTGAAAATGTTAAAAAAAGCTGATAATCTGTAAAATCAAAGGTTTTATTTGAACAGTAATCCTCTTCTGTGGTGTACTGAAGATAAGGCCAGAAGCCTTTAAATATCTCCATGACTGTTTGTAATTTTTTGTGTATTTACTTTTTAAGGATTTACTGTAGGAATATTTAACCCTTTGGCAGCCATCAGCCGATCATATCACTCGGTGGGGAGCGTACAAGTTTTGCTACCGACCGGTAACATAGGCTGCTTGGTTGCGTGTGTGTTTTGCCACCAGCCAATCACATCGGTCAGCGGGCAACGTACGAGTTTTGCCACCGACCAGTATCATAGGCTGCATGGTTGCGTGCGTGTTTTACCACCAGCCAATTCGTTCATTTTAAAATTATTTAAAAGCTTTGACATTAGCTGTTAATTTATTTAACTACTCTAAATAGATTCTTTAATATATAATGCAACATACATTTTCAATTAATAATATGTCATACGCTAAATAAATGACCAAATCAGCTGTGACAGTTAGTATTAGTTACTTATAGCTGATTACTTATTGCTGGTCCCAATACTATTTCTATCAATATTATTTATAATTTATATTTTGTTTAGTGTGATATTAACCCTTTGAGTGCCAGGTCATTTTTCATTTTGCTATGCTAAAAGTGCCGGGGTATTTTCTATATGAGTATGCATCAAGTGCCAGGCCTAATTTGCATTTTTTGTAAGAGTTTGCTAAAACGGTTATTTCTCAAGTATTTATGAACCAAATTACTTATTTCTTTTTTTGTTATAACCAATAAAGACTGCTTTAAATGGAAATGTTACATTAGACAACATATATGTGTAATTAAAAACTTTTTATAACATAAAAAACTACTTACAAAAAATATTTTTTTCAAATTTCCAAGTTTGAGCATCATTTTTGATTTTTAAAAAATTCCATAAGCATCACTAGTAAGCAGGGTGTCAAAGTATATATGTTCATGAACAAAATAAAAAAAAACACTGAAATTCACTGAAAAATAAAAAAGTTATTTGCCGTTCTTCAAAAAACTGTAAAACTCACAAATTCACACTTTTTGTGTCCTGTAGGTACTCAGAGAATATTATTTCTAAAAATAGCATATATGAATAAAAAACACTTTCTTTTAAAAAGTTTATGAACCTAATACATATTTAGATCTAAGAAAATATAAAATGTTCCCTTTATTTACAATATCTACACTTTATATTTTATATATATGCCATTATTTGACCTACTGTTCCATCACTTATTGGTGAATTAGGTCTAACTCTTTACATTTTGTAAGGTAAATAACAACTTATAACTAAACACAAATATCTAACAACTGTAAAACTAACAAATAAAAGAATAAGAGTGATATTTATACTGTTTACACAAGAACACAAACGCCGACTGAGCAATATATATAAACAAAGCCAGTCAGCTGCCTCATGACGCAAAAGCAACTTGATTTTCATCAACAGACCTACTGCATAGAATATCAAATAATATTCGAACATTATTTTTTCCGATATAAATACATTTTTATCTTTGCAACGGACCCAGAATGCAATGATTTAGATAATATATAATGATAGCATAAATCGAAAACGAAACGTCCATATACACGGATGTTGGCACTTCTCGCATAAATTGCCGACGTCCGTATATACGGACTTTGGCATTTCTCGCATAAATCGCCGACGTCCGTATATACGGACGTTGGCACTCAAAGGGTTAACTTGGGTGTTATTATAAGTATTATCTGTATTTTGTAAGTGCTAAGAAATACTGATAGGTCTTCAACATTGAAAACATTCATCTCTTGGTTTCTGGATATACTGTACTATTAAACATTTTGTAGGCCTAGATAATTTTTCTTATTATTATTTACAATTAAAATAATTAAGGTAACAATTGTTACTAATAGGTCTATTACTGTTCAGTGTATTCCATTTTGTTTGTTGAAGCTTTGGCTAAGTGTATTCAAGAATTTATAAATGTTATTTTTACATTTTTACTTGTATCCTAGAAACCACTAATTTTACAAAACACATATTTTTGGTAACATTGCTATAAAACCATATATTTACTTGAAATTTGAATTTCACATGCTCAATAATATATGGATTGGAACAGTATTCAGTTTTAACTTTATGTTAGTTTTGATGGTTTTTGTTTATTCTAAAAACAAAAAATATTTTTTTCAATATTTTCTTTGTTTTATTTCGACACTTAATATACAATACCATAAACTGATGTGGTTTAGGTGTAGGCCTATATAGAGACTTTGTCTATCTACAAAACAAAAAGTACTAAAATAGCTAAGGTTTAGCACGAGTTATGATTTTTTATGTATTTAACCCTTTTAGTGCCAGACATTTTTTCAATGTACATGTGAAAAATCCCAACCTGTTTTATAAAGGTGTATGCGAAAAATCCCAAGCCATTTTTCAAGATTTTGACAACATTTAAACAAAAAATCATATCTTTTTTGTTTATTTGAATAAATTAACATATGAGGTGTTGTTTGTTAGGTAATTATGTGTAGTACCTAAAAAAAATACTCATGAAGTTAGGATAACATTTTTACAATTTGTGTTTGTAAAAAAATAAATAAATAAATAATTTCTTTTTTAACTTTGACCATATATAACTGCCTTTATATGTTAGCCTACACTAAAATGGTTTCAGTACAGATTGTAGTAAATCTAATTGTTAACACACACAAAAAATTTGAAGCAGTTACCTTGAAAAATGGAGAAGTTATTGTATTTCTTCAAAAACCATGTAAAATCCTAAATTCTTGGTAAAATAAAAAATGACATACTTAGCACTGAATCCATAAAAAATAGTTCTATACACATGTTCTTGAGTCCAATGTTTCAAATAGTTTATAAAAATAATAAAGAAAGTACATAAAACTAAAATTATCTATTTACAATATATATTTACACATTTTTTCAACACTTATGTTTGCCGAAGCACAAAGGATGAGTTCCCTTCTTGCATCTGGTACAAATGGTTCTGGTGCGTTTCCTTGCCCCCCCAGTGCTAGTACTTAGAATGCTGCAGACACTGCAGTTCCTTAGCATTCTGCCAGGCAAGTATTCAATCCCATATTCAAGATTTTGCGGTTCATCTTCCTGGCCAACTTCAACGATTCGTTTGTGTTCAAACCATTCATCAGTTAGAGCTTCTATGATAGCTGTTGTAAATTGCTGTCTATTTAGTAGTTTACCAGATGAATTTTCCTTGTAAATTAGATATGCATTTAGTACCATTCGGCCAAATATATTAAAAACCACTTTTTTCCAGTATTTGACAGTCCGGCGTTCATCTAAGTAGCAATATAGCATTTGATCCGAACTGTCAATACCTCCTATAAATCTGTTGTAGTCATTTATCATTATGGATTTCTTGTGCACTATGTTAGCATTCCTTTTACTTCTGCAATCTACACTATCAGCTTTGTGTTTAGTCGACAGCAATAAGATGGGGTTTTTTTTGGGTCTTTTTTTCACGGTGTCCTAACATCAGTATGTTTTCATTTCGCATAAATGTCCTTTGACCAACTGCAAATTTATTTTTAAATGCTTGAGGAATACCTTTGCGGTTTTTTCTTATTGTTCCAGTGATGTAAGTTAGGTTTTCATAAAGATATTTTGCCAGTGGTATGCTCATGAAGAAATTATCTACAAAAAGATGATATCCTTTTTGTAAATACTGGCCAATATTCAAAAGTGTTTTTACACCATTGAAGGGAACTCCTAAATTGCTTTCAGTATCCCTACTGCCTCTGTAGCATACAAAATCCAAACAGTAATTGCTGATTGAATCACATAGCATCCAAAGTTTTATCCCCCAACGATGATGATGTTTGTTGGGGAGATATTGCAGGATTTGAGAGTGGCTTTTTGTGCCCACAAGACTCTCATCTATTGATATTTCTCTGTGTGGAGTATAATAATTTCTGAATACCCAATTAGCATGTTTTAAAACAAAATCAAACTTGCCACATGGGTCATACCCAGTTTGTCCAGGTTTAGGAAGCAAATCGTTGTCCGCTACATGAAAAAATTGTAATAAGGACTGAAATCTATTGCGGATGAACATGTTACCGAACCAATTTGTGTTCAATGATCGAGCTGTGGACCAGTAAGATGCAATTGTGGGTTTTCTTACAATACCCATATTCAAAAGGGTAGCAATAAATGCCTTCATTTCTATTATTGTCACATTTTTCCAATCGCGGGCCCTAGATCCAGGTGATAAGTTATGAATGTGTGTTGTCATATAATTTCTGGCATATTTATTTGTCATTTGTACAAACTAGGTAAGAAGGCCTACAGTAAAAAATAGATTGAAATATGCAATTGGTGGAGCATCATGGGGGGGACAATGTTTTGGACCAGTTACTTCATTGAATCCAAAATTATTTACATTTGGCCTATCATTATTTTCTGTCACTTCAGTCCAATCAGGAACACTATCATCATTATCATTGTCATAATTATCATTTTCATCATTATCAGATAGGCCTATGTTGTGGAGAAAGGGTGGGTTCCTTGCAACTTCATCGATTACTGCATCTACATTACTGGAACTAGTACTAGGCATAGGTCTACTAGAAGAAACAGTAATATTCCTAGGCCTACCTGATGTAGCTGTTATTACTTCACTGTCATCAGACGACATACCTGAAGCCTCATAATCTGGATCATCATCCGTATCATCCCCAAATCCTAAATCACTATCAGTTTCAGATATATTGTCCACAAAAGTATCACTTAGATCGTCTTAATCATAAACATGAACACCACTTTGTGCAACACTATCTAGGATTGTATTTTCACTTACAGGCGATCTCGCTCTTTTACTCATGATGCAATCTATTTACATAACTTATAAATAATACATACAAACTAAAATAAAAGAATAAAAAGGTAAAAATTTAGACAAAACGATCACCTAGCAACAAAACAATAACAACAAACATACACTCACTGAATGACGAAACGGAAATGTAGCAGTAAACACGTGCTATTACGTCATCATCGTTGAGCATAGAGTAAAAAGGATTTTTTGTTGACAATAGTAATAGTATCTAGATACAGGACACAAAGTTTGGTGGCATTTGGTCAATAATTGAATTTACACTATAACAAAAACCGGACGTGCGCCCCCAGCGCACGTCAGCATTTTTAGTAAAAAGTAGTGACAAGCGCTCACGGCGCACGCCGGGATTTTTCGAATAAATTGTGACGTGCGCTCACGGCGCACGTCGGCACTAAAAGGGTTAAAGTGCAAAATGCACAAAAAGTGCTTGGCAAGCTAAGGTAAACACATGGTGTTCAGTGTTGGCAATGTAGAGAAATTAGCAGGCCTATCCTCCTGGCTAATCTGAGGCATCACTTAAAAACTTTAAAAACTGTCTTGGTTCTTAAACGGTTAAGAATATATAACGGTTAAGAATATTAAACGGTAAGCCTGCTCTCATAAAAACATTTTTACCTATCAAATAGTGAGATAAATATATCATATACAAGGTGTGATAAAACTCCTTATACAAGCTTAAGAATATTATTCCTTGAGTGAAATGAAAAGGAAAGAACTTAACAAACAATGGTCTATAACATTTTAAATAGTATGTGATTTTTACTATTTAAAATGTTTAAAGCTGAATTACAAATAAAGCAATGGTTTTAAGAAAAAGTACCAAAATAGGTATTTTAATAGTTAGTGCTTTTAATATGAATTAAAATGATACCTTGGTTTATAAATCAAACAATAAATAAGGTACTAGGAGACACCCCTGCATACTTTGTGTGCCTACCTTGTCACTCGCTGTGCTCATTACACCTCGGCCTCCGGCTGTAAATATTCACTGCAAATAATAGTAGGTTAACTGTATAGCGTAAAATCACAATATTATATTTATTTACAGTATCTCACTCTGTATCAGACTGTACGAGGGTCGTCCAGAAAGTAAAGAACAATTGTGCATCACCTGCGGTGCCGATCCCCCGCCACTGCAACTGCGTACACGCTAGTTACCTCTGGCTGTCCGGTCAGTTGAGCCGATTTTTGTTCCTGTGTGGTCACACGTCTTTGCTCTGTAAACTTTCAAAATGGCGGCGCCCATTGAAAATCCCGCCAAATGCGAAGTGTGCAGTGTCATTCGGTTTTTGAATGCTCAAAATGTTAGACCTATCGAAATTTATAGGCAAATAAACACTGTTTATGGTGAGAATGTAATGAACGAATCTTCAGTGAGGAAATGGTGCATTATGTTAAACCAAGGAAGAACCAATGTGCACGATGAAGAACGGATTGGGAGGCCATCACTTGTGACTGAGGAATTGAAGAAAAAAGTTGACGACAAAATTCAGGAAAACCGGCAATTCACTTTAACCACTTTAAAAGACGCTATTCCAGACGTTTCTCGATCTCTCTTACATGAAATTGTGACTGAGCATCTTGGGTATAAAAAATGTGTGCTCGGTGGGTTCAAAAGTTTCTCACAGAAGTCCACAAGACTAAACGAATGGGAGCAGCCCTTGAACTTCTTAATTGATATGATAGTGATGGTGAACAATTTCTCAGTCGTATTGTGACCGGAGATGAAACTTGGATTTCGTACAAAACTCCGGAAACAAAGCGACAATCCATGGAGTGGCATCACTCAAACTCGCCCTCGTAACCCGTAAAAGAAAAATCGAATCTGAACACAAGAAAATTGATGGCAATTATTTTTTGGGACCGCAAAGGTTTAATCCATGTCGAGTTTTTGCCAAGGGGAGAAATGATAAATTCAGAAGCCTATTGCGAAACCCTTCAAAGACTCAGACGTGCAATACAGAACAAAAGACGTGGCATGTTGTCAAAAAAAGTGTTTTTGATCCACGACAATGCTCTGCCCCATGCATCGGTACGAACCCAGCAAGAACTTCAAGGTCTAAAGTGGGAAATTTTTGGACACCCTCCCTATAGTCCAGACCTTGCGCCTTCAGATTACCATCTGTTCCCGAAACTGAAAACATTCTTGGGTGGGAAGAAGTTTGGAAACGATGAAGAACTGAAAAAAGAAATTACATCCTGGCTCAGATCTTTGGCGGCTGAAGAGTATAACACCGGCATTGAAAAACTGATTCCTCGGTACAATAAATGCCTTGACAACCAAGGCAACTACACTGAGAAGTAGGCTAGGTTACTGTGAGTATGTAAATAAAGTTATGTGTTGTTATCTTTTGTTTATAATTTTTTATACCAAAACGTTCTTTACTTTCTGGACGACCCTCGTATCTGTACAATATCAGACTATGTGAAATAGTTGTATCTAGCTAAGTTGCTATATTATTTGTTGCTATATATTTCATTTAGTGCTAAAATAAATATCTGTTGCTTATCATAACCCTAAAATTTATCAATTATTTTATTGCTATTGACTACACAAAACAGAATAGGCATTGACAAATTTAAATTGTTAAAACTTACTCTAAGCATGTTAAAACACAATTAATTATAGTAATGACAAACCAAACATGTCCATCCGTTTACCCCTATGTATAGAATATTTGTACAGGTAACTTACATGTTCATGAATAGTGAAATACTGAGAATATCGGGTGTTAACAACAATACGCAAACAGTAATGACAATCCAAACATGTCCACTATTTACATGCTTTGCTACATATTTTTTAGTATAAACACCCAATGATATTACTTAGATTACTTAAAACGTGTTAATTTCATTTGTTTTTGTTTAACAGTTTAAGATAAATTAAATAACTAAAATAACTTTATTATATTATAATTGAAATCTTCAAGTTCAGTATAGCGAAGTCCTACAATCGAATGTGAATAAAACATGCTTACATCCTTTCCTTGTTTATCATTATTAAAGATCTAACCTCCTCACTATTACAAACACGATTGTTTACATTCCTACAGCCGTTAAAACTTTTTGGAAATCAGTATTTACATTTGGTTGCATCAAGCTGGTTGGTTCGGTTCATTTAAATCTCTCCCTATGTTAATTCTTATGGCCAAAAAACGTACTTTACGGGCTTCTCACACCCTCCAGGGTGAAATTATTGAAGAATTAAGACCTTATTGCACAACTATGAACAGAGGCAAATTTGTTGACACATCAATCGTTTAAATTGGTTAAGAAATAAGGAAGTACAAGGGCTATCCAGAAAGTAACAGACTTTTTTGAATTATGCGGCAGTGGGCGGGGTTACAGCCACCATCTTGATGTCAAAACACTGGCGTTCAGTACGCATCGAGCTGTAGTTGCGCGTGGTCTGTACCTCTTTTGCTTGTCTCACTTTGAATAATTAAAATGTGTGCTGCAATTGAAAATCCCGCCACTTGTGAAGTGCGTTCAGTGATAAGATTTTTGTTGGCAAAAAAACCATAAACCAATTGAAATCTAATTGGTGTGAAGTTTATCCATAACCAACTGTGTGAAGTTTATGGAAATGGAATAATGAGTGAAAGCAGAGTAAGGCAGTGACTGTGGTGTATTGACTTTATAAATGGCCGCACCAATGTTTATGACGATACTCGTAGCGATCGGCCTAGCCTTGTGACTGAAGATTTGATGTTGAAAATCAATGACAAAGTTCGTGAAAATCTCTGTTTCACAATGACTGAACTCTTGGAACATTTCCCACAAATTTCACGAAGTTTACTTCATGAAATTGTTGTAGGGAAGCTTGGATACTACAAATTTTGAGCCAGGTGGGTATCAAAAATCCTTACAGAAGATCACAAAAAACAAAGACTCGCTGCATCGTTAACTCTCCTTGATGAATACGACAAACATGGTAACGTATTTCTCAATCCTATCGTTACTGGTGATGAAACATTAGTAAAACATGTCAATTGTGAAACAAAAATGTAGTCTATGGAATAGGGGCACACCCATTCTCCAAAAAAACCAAGAAAATGTCTCCAAACTCTGTCAGCGAGAAAGATTATGGCAACTGTTTTTTTGGGTTGCTAAGGGTGTGATTCTGGTTGATTTCCTTGAACGAGGATCAACAATCAACGCAGAGAGTTATTGTGAAACATTGCAGAAGCTACGGCGAGCGATACAAAACAAGCGTAGGGGAAAATTGAGCTCAAAGATTTTGTTTTTCCATGACAATGCACGTCCCCATACAGCCAATCGTACACGACAAGTCTTGGATGATTTTGATTGGCAAGTGTTTGATCATCCGCCTTATAGCCCAAATCTGCACCAAGCGACTACCACCTCTTTCCAGAGATGAAGACCTGGCTCGCAACGCAGCGCTTTGATAGTGACGCTGAACTTCATGCTGGCGTTAATCAGTGGTTAAGATCTCAGGCAGCAGATTTCTACAAAGCTGGAATCGAAAAACTTGTGTCACGTTATGATAAATGTCTCAATTTGAACGGAGATTACGTTGAAAAGTAGCCTAAAAGTGTAGCTTTTAAATTTATATAACAAAATGTTCCTATTTCAGTTGGTTAATATTTTATTTCAAGACGTCTGGTACTTTCTGGATAGCCCTCATAGTTGCATTGATAAAAAACTGCTTCACGTATTATATGTAAGAATTTACAATGATTATTGTTTGATGCTTAACAAATTTTAAGTGATTTATCACATTTAATTTAACACACCTTTTATTAAGTTAAAAAATGCAATCATTTTGTAATTTATTAATAAATACTTATTTTTTACTATCTTGTATAATGTAGATTTTTTAAATAATTGAAAAAGTGTTACTTTACAATGTTACTACAGTATAATAAAGTGCTTTATTTGTATCTTTCATTGTTGCACTCTTGAGTCCATTTTAAACTATGCAGTGCCACACAAAAATCATTGTAATTTATTTGTTTCTTATATTATTTTAAAAACAAGGTATTATTTTAAACCGCATTAAGAGCACTAGACTATTGGTTGCTTTTAGGTTTTTTTTTTTTACTTTATTTCACCCAAGGAAGAATATCCTAAAGTTTGTGAAGAGAGTTTTAACACACCTTGTATATATATTTAAATACATACAGGGTCTAAGTAGTTATATGTTTCCAGAAGAAACAAAACTATCTTACTGTTTCCACTATTTTCAGGATGCATAGTCTGTAAAAAAAGTAGAACAGACTGTATTTGCGGGTGGCTATACTACTAGTCATGTATGGGCGGGCAGGTGGAACACTACCATACGTTTGATATTTGTTATCAGATATATTTGTTGTTTCAGGTATTATCCAGTAATTCTGACTGGTGATTTCAATTTAAAGCCTCGAAATGGGGTATATAAACTGTTGACAGAAGGTCAGATTAAGTATGTAGGAATGTCACGTAGAAATTTAAATCCTACTGATGACAACAACATCCTTCCGAAAGTACTAATTCCTAGTCGACTGGGTATCACTGACCAATGTCAACATATTGAGGTGTTGGACGCCAGGAATCAGGGGAAAACGCCTCCTCCTTCTAAAAATGTGAGTCTAGAAAATTGTAATCCCAAACCTAGAGTTCTATATGGGAAAGTAATATTATTACTGAATGTAAATCATGTTGCAAATAAAAATCGTCAAATTTCGAAACAAAATATGTTCTGTACTGCAGATTTTTAATATTATACTCTGCACAAGGATCTCTGGTTGTGTTTTATAAAAACAATTAGAATACCATTTGTAACAAAACAAATTTGATGTTGTTTGGGATGACAATAGTATCTATAATTATCTTACTAGTAATTAGGTGTAATTATTTGAAGTAATTATTAATTATTGAATGTAATAAATAATAATTGTAAATATTTATTTCAAAACTGGTAGTGATTCATCTATTAAAAGTGCAGAAGGCCCAGCCTAACTGTGCTGGCAGACTCGACTGTAATAACCGTTGTCACAACGTAGAACTATTTCATTTTTGAGACCAAAGACTACTAAATATCTGACATATCTGTAAACAAATATTCAAGTTAAATTTATCATTTAATATTATTATGTTATGATCACACAGATGTTATAAAAAGAGAATATTCTCCATATATTTCTGAAATGTCAAAACCATATGTTTTTTGTTTATTTAGTTGAGATTACCTTGATAAATAAAATACATTTTAAATTAACACTACCATATTTAAATGTTATTATTAGTAAATAGTCAGCAATGTTTATTAGAAATTTCTTCTATGTCTAATTAACAGAAATAAGTTTCCAAACATATAATTCAGAAACAGTAATAATTAGTTGCAATTAATTAAAAAGACAGGTTATATTTACAAATAGAATTAATACAAAATGATTAGTTATCGATGAATTTCTGCTATACCGGTATCAAGTATTTTCTTGTTTTCAACCACCTGGTCAGTATAACGTTTTTAGAAAAGTACCCCCACCCTGTCCCGCTTCTATTAACCTCTTCTCAAGGTCACACATACTTAGGCTGGTCCAACTGTAATACAGTACTAGGTTCATACTTTGCTTATCAAGTTTGTTGAACTTAAAATAAACGCTGGTAGGATTATGACTTTTATGTTCATCTCTTTAAATTTGTTTACTATTGTCTGATTTCATAAATAAGTTTTCGTTTTTATTCTTTAATCCTGTCTATCTAATTAAAGAATTATTCTATATTGTGCCTGGTCTTGTTTATCTCAAGTAAACATTATTCACATAATAACCTGTCTCATTTTATTTTAACTATGAGCAAACTTAATTTCAGATAGACAACAATATGTAATTTCATGACACTATCTTATTTTCATGTTTGACATGAATGTATTTAAGTAAATTTATATTATATTGATGTTTAAATGTAACGTTGACAGTAAAGATTATGTTTCTGTGTTTATTATTTGGAAATGTTTTGATTTATTTTAATTAATTTTAAATTCTTGTATTGTAAGACAGAAAAAATTCCCTACCGAAAATTTCCTGAATTAGGGAGGAAATTAATTTTCATCCAATCTCATCCCAAACCTGAAAATCTCTTCCCATCCATCCCTATTCATTTTACATGCTTTATCGTTAAATTTGAGACGAAAGTAATATTTATACAAAACGGAACACTTGTAACGGTTATGCCACTACCATACTTTCTTTTTATTCACAAATTTTGTTAGGCCCAATGTCTAAGAACTGTACAAAATTTAAGTATTCAAAAATATGATATTTCAATTACAGGATTTGAAACAAAATCCTGTAAATTTCATTTCATCATGTCTTAGAATTAGACAATCTTTTTTATGCAGGGAAAATATTTGGGGTGGTTTCTTTTAATGATTTGTCCAAAATTTCTCTGAGCTTGAGATGCTTAGCTCGAACTCAGTTCTAACTTTCAGCACATACACTACTATACTAGTTTATGTCAAAATATAATTAATTTAAAATATGAATTAAAACAGTGACAGGATAAAATATTTTTCATATTTTGGCTATGTAATTGTTATCTACAATCAAGAAATTTGATACATCATAATAATTTATTATAGATTTAAGTCGATTTGTTTAGTTTGAAAGCATTAACAAAACAACATATTTTAGGATCCGTTTTTCCTAAGTTTGTTGGTATTCTAGTTGAATAATCTGTAAAACAAAAATTCTAATATGAATAATTTTGTTAACTGAGGTTTGCCTAATTTCTCCTGATCAAACTCAAATGAACTCTATCCCAGTGTTTTATTTATGTTTCATAGAATTAACTTGTTAATATACTTTTGTATCACCATTCTATTCTAAAGACAATATTAATTTAACCCTTTGAGGATGATGGGCCGATCCAACGGCCCGTCGTGTTTTTCCACCAAGGACTAGTGTTTTTTGCTGTTGAAGACGACAGGCCGATCCGCTGACCCGTCGGGACCCGCTTAGTTATTGTTGCGTAATTACTTTCGTAGTAATTGAAAATAGTTTGTATGAATGTCAAACTGTTCTCTAAAAGAGTTGATATAAGTGTGTAAATCATTAATGTATATATATCAATTACCTATACCGAACAAATAATCATGTAAAATAGCGTTACCTTTGGTATGAATCAGCTGACCGTATATGTTGATGTCAGTTTAGAACTGACAACCTTTTTGATTATTATTATATTTTGATGAAATTTGCTACACATGTTCATTTTTAAATTCTAAACAAAATAAAAAAGGTTCCCACTATTATATTTTGATGAAATTTGCTACACATGTTCATTTTTAAATTCTAAAAAAAATAAAAAAGGTTCCAACAGTTTCTAGTTTATGCTCCAGGGGAAGAAGAACTTGAAATTTAATTTTTATACATAATCTCAAAAATAATATACTATACATCACACTTATCCACTGTAATATTTTTTCCTATAGAATAATTATTTAAATATCTATCAATTACAATAGTTAAAAACTTTTCTCTGAATGTCTGCAAAATCTCACATTTCAGTGTGGTCTTTTTCACTCACAACTTTTCAAAATTCATAAAAACTTTTGCACAAACCGAAAAATTTTCAAAAATTGTACGGTCCTCAAAGGATTAACACATTCAGTACTAAGATCGTATTTTTATTTTCACCAAGTGTGACTGCATATATAAATTAAAAACTTATCCAAAGGTTGAAAATTTTTTTTCAAAAACTTATTTTTGTGATTGTGTAGTGTCAATTTATCACTGTCAGAAGTAGTATGTATGTATTTCTACTGTTCTTTGCATTCAATTTTTGTAAGTTGAGTAAAAATATTTTAAAGCTCTACCATGTTAATAATATAGAGTGACATTTTTAATTATTTATTATTTTTGTAAGGAGAGGCCAACCTTACTCTGCCCATTCCATATATAGACTATTGACCTGTGCGGGAAACTTATCAGAATGAGTATGGGGGAAAACCACTACAGTACAAGGTGAACATCACTGATAAAAACCAACAGTTGAGGCCTTAGACTGCTCAGTCACCGGTCCTCCCAAAAATACAATATTAGTATTGCTATATTATTAGACAAATAAAACCTTTGGATAGGTCACAGGATCCTCCTGCTGTTCTGTGACTTTTCCAAGTACCAATTTACGGAGTGGTAATTTTTTTTTCTAAACCTAGGTTGTTTTGAACATAACTTATTGTGAAATTTATAGAACTTCCTATGAATGATTTTTTATACTCTTTTTAAAAAAAAGTTATTGCACATAAGTCACTTAGTCACTTTTTTATTTTCAGATATATCATAGTGAGTGTAACAAAACTCCAAATCGTCAAGACTGCCACAGTGATGATGGGTAAGCTGTTAGGTTTAATGACCTGAAAAGATATTGTACCTAGAAACAATATACACAATTAATTTGAAAAAAAACACATTTAATGATTTGTGAAATGAATAAATCATTTCATGCCCTGGCTATTGGGCTATTAATAAATACTAAATAGTCCTTTCTGAGCTAAGTTGAACTCAGATAGTAACAGTGACTACACTCGTTCAACTACACTCATTCACCCCTCATATTCGCCCATATATCTACGATCGGCGTCTTAGAGATGAATAAACAATTGGGGAATGTTTGACTTTGTCTCATTTACATCACAATGAATCAGTTCAATCCCAACTTGACTATCGGACTATTTTTGTATGGTTAACCTACCTGTCATATTGGATTATACATTATTTTGCATTGTTTTAATATATTTCTTTACTATCAAGAATAAACTAAAATCAGATCTTACTACTGAATTAGCTAAAGTTAGTTTTTATTTATACTTAAATAATGTTTTTTTGTTGAACAGATAGGTTGTTTTAAAACAAGGAAATTTTACTCAAATTATTTAAAATTGGTGATTATAATACAATTTATTATCACAATTATTTAACCCTCGAACTGGAACACAGCTAAATTTTAGCTGTGCTGCTTTCTCGGGTATAATAACTCATTAAAATACAACCTCTAACAATATCATCATTCTTCAAACGCTGTTAGAAAGAAGAAGAGTTCTAGTTTACTTTGTTATGCCTGATTAGTGTTTTTGGACAAAAAAACCCTGTGAAATAAAATAATAAGAATATTGACTCAAAGTAAAAGCATCATCCAGTCTCTGCTAGCCATTTTGATGGCGTCTTTTTGGTGTATTCAATTCTCATTTATAAATTTTACTATTCATTTATTTAAGTGTTGTCTTAGTGTCAATAGTTAAATTTATTATCATATGTGAAGTGTTTTTAGTATCGTGTAGTGAATTATTAGTGAAATTTTTGTATTTTAGTCTGTCCAAAAGTATCCAGCAGCCAATCAGTACCGCCCGTGAACCATCTGGTTCAAACCGTTATTAGAGGGACAGGGGGATCTTACTCATTGAACCCTCTTCGGTCGCTCAGTTCCATACATTACTGCCATGCACGCTCGTCGTATTTCACTATGACTAAACATGTTGAGCAGGGCATCTGCATTGAATTTTGCCAAAAACTTGGCCATTCAGCACCAGAGATGATTGCCATGATAGGAACAGTTTATGGAGAAATCTGTGAGCGGTTCACAGATAAAAGAGTGGTTTAGGCGGTTTAAAAATGGCCCCATATCAGTGAAGTGATGAGCGACCTGATAGGCCTTTTAACGGCTAGAAACACTGGAAAATGTTGAACGTGTTCGTGCAGCAATTAATTAAAACCGTCAATTGACTGTACGAGACCTGGTAGAAGATTTAGGAAAACCAAAAGCGTTTTTAATATTTTACTTGAAGATTTGAAAATGAACCATTTTTTGGCAAATTTTGTTCTTCGGTTGCTAACAGAAGACCAAAAGAACTGTCGCTTTGAAATTGTACTGGAATTTGCAAAAGTTATTATTGATGATGAAACATGGGTTTATGGCTATGACCCTGAAACAAAAGCGCAATGTTCCCAGTGGGAAACTCGCAAAGAGTAACGGCCAAAAAAGCAAGACAAAGTCGAAGCAATGTCAAAACAGTGCTCACAGATTTTTTTTTACCAGGACAGCGATGTTCATCATGAATATGCTTCACAAGGCCAGACAGTGAATAAGGAGTATTATCTTGAGGTCCTATGGCGGCTTCGAGGACAAGCCGTGACTGGATCCTGCACCACGACATTGCGCCAGCTATTTCCTCGAATCTGTCTCAACATATTTTGATCAAACACAACATTAACAGGGTGTCTACCGGTCACGGAAGTCACGGAAGTCCCCGAAAAGTCCCGTATTTGTATGAAGGGTCACGGAAGTCACCAAAAGTCACGAATTTTTATTCGTAGGTCACCGAATTATGGACAACTTTTTCTATTATTATTTGGATTTTTTTTTGCTCAATGATGGTTTTTCAAACGTTTTGATTCAGTTGATCGTTCGTCAACGTCAACAGTGATACATCGATGCGTGTATACGTTGAGCGTAATATTGTGTAGAGTAGAACACAGAAAACATAAGGAAGGCAGTGCACATGGAAGAAATAAGAATGTTTTTAGATGGAATGGAGAAATGCATAAGAAAGTTCGACGCGATTGGCTGTTGTCTTGGCAACGTAATTTCGTCACGAGCGCATGCGCAGAGACTCGGAAATGTGTTCTACTATTCGCTATGCGCCGTACTTTCAAACACCTGTTTTCGTGAGTTTGTTTTGTTTGCCATTCTTTTCCTTGTTCCAAGTTGGTTCGTTTCGTGAGAGGTCCAACTCCAACCTCTCAGACCATACCGGTATTCAACCAGTGAATCGTGACCGACTATAGCTTGAATAAAGCAATGAATACACACTCTATTGAATAAAGCAAGTGTCTTGAAATGGGTCTAGAATTGGCTGTATTTTCACGAGATATGCTTTTCATTCCGCGAAAATAACGTATTTTACCGAAAAATTCGAAAAAACCAATGTCAGAACTTTTAGTATTTTTGTCATATTTCCGTTAATTTAAATGGTATTTTAATCATCTTTTTTTTAGTTTGATGTGTTTTATTGCGCTGAATACAAATTTGAAAACTATTTTGGTCTATTACAAATATTTCTCGAGAAATAACGGAAAAACTACTATCGCGGCAGATCGCGATTAGCGGCCATTACGCGATCATTATATACAACAACTATTTATCACAAAAACCAAATTCACCTATATTCCTGCCAGAGTGACGGCCGGCAGGCCGTCACGGAGGCCAAACGCTCGAATTTAACGCAAATTACGAATTTTTGTTGAGAAAATAGACAATTAGGATAAGTTAGGTTATGTTTGGTTATGTCGTAAAAAGTGCATTTTTCGAGCTGAAAAAAATAATTTTACTACAAAACCAGTTATATAATTGTGTTCAGCATAACAAATATGAGAAATGGAAAAAAAATTATCGAAAAATAACGATTTTTAAAAAGTTGGTTTTTTCATTATTAGATAAAAAACTTGTTTTTCGATTTTTCGGTAAAAACGAGTTTTCCGCGGATGAAATCAAACTCCTCAAGCGATATAAACTCATTTTTCACCACTTTTTTAACATGAAACCGTATTTTCAGAGGTGGCAAGAAAGTGCATAATTACCTTTAGGCCTAACATTTGTAGTTCCAGTACTGCAGCCAGTAGTACTGTAGATAGTTCCTTAAGCCAGCAAGGAAGTAATGAAGCAATTTTAACACTGCCTTCTACTTCAAAAACTTCATTAATTGAGGTTAGCCAACAATCAGATTTTTCGTCTTTGGCTGAAAAAAAAAAAAAAAAAAAATAGCCCTACTCCAGTCCTGACTAGTTTTCTTATGTCTGACAGTGTCACTAAAGCTGAAATTTTATGGGCATGTCAGTGTACTTTGACAAACACTTCTTCACATTCTGGTGAAGCGGCAAGTGTATTATTTCCTATCATGTTCCCTGACAGTGCAATAGCTCAAAAATTTCAGATGCACAAAGATAAGATAGCCTATAGTGTCACTTATGGGCTAGGTCCCTATTTTTATAATATCGTAGCAACAGAAGCCAAAAGGAGTCTGTTTTTTGCACTTTTTATTGATGAAAGCTTTTAAAAATGACATTTGCCAAAAGCAGCAGATGGACATTATGATAAATTATTGGTGTTCAGAAAAAAAAACATGGTTAGCACAAGGTACCTGACTTCAACATTTTTAGAAAGGTCTTCTGCTGTTGATATAAATTGACTACTACTTTAGGGGAATTCAACTTGCCACTGAATAAGTTAACTCAGCTGTCTACTGACGGACCTAACGTCAATCTTAAGCTTTTTTTTGACCTGAAAACTCACATGAAAGAGTCCCTTGTTGTCTACTGACGGACCTAATGTCAATCTTAAGCTTATTTTTGACCTGAAAACTCACATGAAAGAGTCCCTTGTTAATAATATGGAGATTATAGATGTTGGCACTTGTTCACTGCACATCGTTAACAATGCTTACAAAACTGCACATAGTAAAGTTGGCTGGAAATTAAACCAGTTTTTGAGGGCTTTGTATAGGCGTTTTAAAAACTACACTTCCAGAAGGTGCCTGGGCCTAAGGTTTTTCCAAAAAAATTCTGTGCAGTGAGATGGACAGAAAACTCCAGTGTTATAAGAAGGTGCTTAGACATTCTTCCTTCTTTAAAGCAATATTGTAACACCATTGTTGAACCCCCTGCAACAAAAAACTTTAACATAGTTAAGTCTTCTTGCATGACGACAAAACTCTGGAGGCTAAACTTCATTTCTCAGCCATGATTGCAGAGGAGTTAGAAGTATTTTTGACATATTTTCAAAGGAATGATTTCTCTAATGAGAGGCCTGGCCAGTAAAATAATCAAAAATAAAGTTATTGCAACGGCCACCACAGCTTATAAATTAAAACAAATAGATCTAGACAAGTTTGAAAATTTTCAAACTCTGGATAACATTGATATTGGCTTTGGTGCAAGATCTGCTCTTAGAAATATTGAAGAAGTTCATGTCCAGACTTTCAAGCTTGATTGTAAAAAATTTATTTTGGGAATTTACCAAACTTGTTTATTTTGGAAAAAAAAGTTGAAAACTCATATTTTTAAGACAAAGTTCCAATACATGGTTTATTTTACTGTTTATACTATGCATTTTTAAGTGTTTTGTTTCTTAATGTTATTATTATTCAATAAATATTTGTAAATATTTTACTTAATTACATGCAGAGGAAGCAAAATATATCATATGTCCGTATCAAATGACTGAACGTTGAAACCACCTAAAATTTGTTAGGTCACCGAATTTCAGAAAATTGGTCACCAAAAGTCACCAAAAAGTCCCCGATTTTTTTATCAGCCCACTGGTAGACACCCTGCATTAAACAATTACGACAGGCTCCCTACAGCCCTAACATGGCAGCTTGTGACTTCTGGCTATTTCCGAAGTTAAAAATTTCTTTGAAAGGAAAAAGGTTTGACGATGTTGAAGAAATAAAACAAAATGCAACAAGGACCTGTTAGCCATTCCAAAAAATTAATTTAAGAAGTGTTTCCGAAAGTGGGAGAAGTGTTGGCATAAGTTAGTAGCTTATGAAGGGGACCAGATCACCGTTGCCGCTAAGTGAGTTTTCAGTCAGGCGTCAAAGTCGGATACTTTTTGGACTGACCTCGTATATGTTAGGAAATATAAAAGTGATGCATTTCTAAGTTACGTACACATTTATAAGCATAAATAGTGCTTGTAAATGTATATTTACATTATTATTTTACAGAATTTATGAGATGACTACTAGCTTTTTCGCAAGATCATCTGATCTTAGAGAACTTTTAGAAACTGCAAATTCAGGCTCTGATAGAGATGAAAAATTTAGTGATGGAGAGGGGGATTGCTAGATTTTTCTAAAATTTATTTTTCAACAAATTACTAACCAATTTTTACTAAATTTTCTGTGTCACTCCTTATACACAACATAGAAAAAATTATATTGAAACCTTTCGAAGACAGAAACAAATTTGTAAGCGAAGAACCCAAATTATGCGCATATTGTGGATAAAATTCAGCTCTTCATCTACTGACCACTAAGCTGACAGCAAAAAAAAAAAACCAAGATAACCATTTCACAATTATATTTATTTTATAGAGCATATTTTCTGTAAATTTTAATACTATAAAGGTTATCTTTTTTTAATGGGCCACCATTGTAATCTTGGAAACCATAAGTCTGACAAAAAGCTTCAAATGGTTTTTGAAGCTTACCTTTTTGGAGACAGTTAAAATATATATTTCAAGTTTTTAAAAATGGCCGCCAATTTTTGTCTTTTCCAATGGAACACTCTATATTTTTTGATAGTTTCAGATAAAAATAGTAATTTTAAGACTTATTCTTGGCATTTTTTCAATATTTTTCTTAATGAGAGTTCAACATTTTCAGATTCCTTAACATTGTAATAAAATTTTGTTAAATATACATTCAAGAAAGATGATCTAATCTGCAATGATTACAGTGAACATTTGGAAAATGTATGCCTAATTCATAATTTGACAGAATAGTGTATTAAATTATGTTACTATTTTTATTACTATTTTGAGATATTTTGTAAAAGATAAATTGATGTTGGTAGCATTGCTACCTTTACAGAAGAGTCCTGCTAATCTGAACTTCCGTAATCCGAAAATCCACCAAATCCAAAACAGAAATTGGAAAAATAAAATTGTAGTTACTGTAAGAATCACTACTTTTGAGACCCATCCCCCCCCACCAAAGCTGGTAAGCGTGCCAACTGGGGGATGGCTCAAAACAAGATGAGCGATGGGATCACGGGTGGCAGTTGGAGGGTCAAAATAAAACTCGGCAGCTGAGCAAAACTAGTTTATTATCATGAAAACCAGAAAATATTAATTAATCAAAACGGCAGAAGGCCACAATATAAATTCGCACTTCCAAAAATAACAATAAACACTAAAATTAACAAGATAAGACACAAAAGCTACAAAAACAACAAACTCAACAAATACCCAAAATTACCAATTAACAACTACATGGCCTATCTGCAGTTTAGCCGGAGACCCCCAAAACGTAAGATAAATTTAATGCCCACATAAAAGTGAAAATTTAGAACCTTTGGATCACAATACTTAAACCGGCAATTTGGCCCACATATCCCTTGATTCCACCGAGGCCAGGGAGTAAGCCGGAATCCCTGGGCAGCTCCGAATAAGAAGTTACGTAAAAGCACAATAATCCCCTTTTGGTGAAAGTTTAAAAATTAAACAATTCAAAAGAAAATATAACACGGTACCGTTCTAGTAAAAAGTCCCTTGAAGACATCCCGAATACAATTAACCAAAAAATATAAATAACAATAACGAGGCCTAAACATATAAATAAATAATAACATGATTTAACAATGGGGACCTAACAAATATAAACTCTACGAAATATAACAACTAAATAAACTAATTAAACTAAATAACAATAAATATAAATAAATATTAACATCACCAAAAATCTTTGTGTATTTTAAAGTTTTCTTTCTTTAATAAAAAAAATATAAGTCCCCATGGCTGTTTTGCATAAACTGTTCGTTTTAGGCCTAGCCCACTTAAATAGTTCCACCACCATTCTTTTCTTCTTCCTTTTTTTTTTTTCTTTTAATGCCATCAAAACCCCTCAGCTCAGCCGCCGGGAAACAAAAGGAACACACTGACCTGAGGACTGAAGAAAATTGCCCCGAGAAGTAGAGAGGGCAGTGAGGTGCAGAGCTCGCTCAATCACATGGTCCCCAGGCCAGGCTCGCAGTGGTAGAATGGTAGACCATCCCCGGACGGCAGGCCGAGGGCTGAACGTCCCACTCAAGGACCCTGGACTGCAAGGTCAAGCACAGCCATTAAAAATAGTCCAGCCACAACAACCAAAATACTACACATAACACCTAATACACTTAATGGCAACAAAACAGGAACAGACAAAATTGTACGTGATTAAAGCACACTAGAAAATGTAAGATTAACTTTAGGCTATGAATAATTATGTTGGCAAACTCAGATTTAAAACCAAATTACAAATTTAACAAATTATAAAAGACGTAATTACGTATATGGACTTAAAATGACAAACTGAGAACTAGGCTATTGAAACAGGTGAAATATGTTATAACATGAAAATCAAACTAAAGATAGGCTAGGTTATTACAAGATACAGGTCAAGTATTAAAGATACAAGTCAAGTAACAAAAATGTGACATATCGGTCTCCAACTGAAAAAAGGCTCAATAAACATTATACAGAATTACAATTGAAAATAAAACAAGATATAATAAAGCAATTACTGGTAAAACTGTAACATTGAGCACATGGCTTTAACCTAGTCTGAGAAACATCTAGACAAAGAACACAAAATTTAACAAAACCCTGAAACACAAGCAAGAACGATTAATATTATTGAAACAAAATATTCTCACCAAAAGGGTGATTAGATATTAAAACTTACAAAATGAACACTTACGTTTTAGGTGCCTTTAGCCTCGCATAACGAAATTCTGCAGGCAGCACAAGACAACTGAAGACAGGCCAACCTGACCGAAGCTGGACCCAGGAACGAACGAAACCGGGCCAACGGCCACCAAGTACGCGAAACGCAGGGCATGAGCGATCTCAGGCAGCCCGGCAGCCAACGACGAAAAAAACTAAATGTACCGGTCAAAAGACCCGGTACACTTTGTATATCTAAAAATGCAAGAAAATAAGACTTGTGACATTTTACAAGTAGCGTGACCAGCAATAACACAAGAAACAATTAATTTTAAGTAATTACAGAGTCCAAATAATTAATTACAAAATAAACTGTAGCCGCTTTCTATGTATCCAATCGGGGATTTGCTCTACGTAGCGTAGGACGAGATTGGACGCAGCCGCTGCGTCTGTATGGGTTATAACAAAACTGAGATATATAAACACAAAAGTTCGAACTGTTGATGCGAGACTGACAGTAGGAATTGGGGGGTCTATTATTATCTCAGGTCGTATGAGAATGCCAGAAATATGCACATGACTTCCGTCAGCTGATTATGCGGGCCTAGTTGCGATTGGCGAATGCAACTGTACTTAGTGCTGGGCCCGGGACCAATTTCACTAGTGACTCATTTTTTTGTCTTGAAAAACGGTGTTTGATCGTACGTCTCAGATGAATGTTTTCTACTATTAAAGTGTTCATTATCTTCAACTTATTATTATAATCTCTTATTGCGTTCAAAACTAAAGTACTGTACTCAATGTTAAGCATATTGATTTGTTATTTTTTATTAAAAAGAGTGTTTTAAGAAAATGTGTTTAATCCGAAAAATTCAGTAATCCGAAATGGGTTCAGTCCCAGTTATTTAGGATTACCGGAACTCCACTGTATCAGCTGTTTAAGTCAACATCTAATTCAGCTGTCGATATGTATTTTAAGTTGACATCTAAACCTAAATCTAATCAATACAACGTCAAAATAAGCTGTAGGTCAGATTCCTTTCTTGCCCATGTTTTATGGCCAGATAGTAGGGGTGTGCGAGTACTCGAAACTTCGAGTAGTTGATCGAGTATTTTATTACTCGAACTCGGCTCGAAGCTTCCGAAACTACTCGAAGTTTGATCGAGTAGTTGTATTTCACAAAATATCAGATTTACATCTTAATTTAGTTTTAAGAGTAAACAGTTTTATAAGTTATGAATAAAAAATGTGAGCTTCTTGTGTTTTATTTTACTCTTAATCATACGTTAACAGTTTGGTACGCGTAATTATGAACTAAGCAATATGCCTAAGAATAGGTAGTACAAAACGACAGTAAAATGAACTAGAGTCGACTTAGTGAACGAGTTCGTTCATTATGATTTCAACTAGTTCAATTCAAAATGAACAACAGAGCTGGGAGGGAAGCGATCATATATTTTGGTTTTTCGAGTCTACCAGTCACTTGTAACTTAACCTAAAATAGCGTGAATAAAACATAAGTGCGGGTTAGTGTCTGTATGACCCAAGAAAGGGGACGAGAGATCCGGTTCAAGATGCTCAAAAAGACCTGTTACCGATTCAAATCTAACAGTCTGTAAGCCGTGGAAATTATGTTTATTTTCGTTCATATCAATAATAACACTCAATCAAAAGGGTACCGAGAACGGTTCACTTTAGATCAAAGGATTTGAACTTCCCATCTTTTCTAGGCAAAAGTTCATCTCGGTTGTAGTGTACGTACGTGCAAAGAACCGTTCAGCTCCTTTTCGGAACTGATATTATCGTGTATTTCTTGCGAGTCGATTGAGGTCTATTTTGTTTTTTAATCTGAGCAGGGAATCGTCCAATGATTTGACTTAAGAAAATATATATCCTTGGCGAACATCTATTAATTATTATTCCGTAAACACCTTAGATCACCAAAACTGTGTACAATATTTGCGCATACGATATTTTTCCTGTCAATTTGTTGAACGGTTTCCTGACTAGGTTAGACAATAACACAGTTGGAGTGTAAAAGGTGGTAAAGTATGATAATTTTGATTCGTAAACTCACTGAATGGTTCCCTGTTCACATTGACGTCGATGTAAACTATAAAACAATCACGAATCAACCCAAGTGAGGGAGAAACATGTTGGAGGACCTTTTCTAAACAAAATATGACGAATTTAGAGATTCGAAAAATAATTTTTATTGGACCGAAGCCTTATCAAACGTCTCGTTTTTTATTCATAAGTTTATATTTCGTCGCCAATATTGGCTAGACCTATTATACCTATATTAGCCGACTATGTCTATGGTTTTCATTCGATTACGCCAGGTTTTCATGAATTTCTCGTTATGAAATAATTATTTATCTGTTGTTCAGTGTAGCCTCATGTATCGAAATAGTTTCAAGTTGCACACATTTCATTACCGATCATAATTTAAAAACTAATTTATCCTAAGCGACTTATTGAAACTAAGTAAACCTGCTTAGTTATTATAATAATAAATCGATTGAACTACAGTCTTTGTCATCCAGATTTTCAAATTTGATTATATAATTCACAGCTTAGTTAGTTAGTTGTAACCTTGTTATTACTGAATTAAATACCCACTGAATACAGATCCACTATTCTTGGCGTGTACACAATCAATTTTTTGTTGAGAGGAGGCAATTCTGAAAGCAAATGACTGCATTTGGCAATGACGCCTTAATTTTAGCATCCGTTTGGTTGGATGCAGCTTTTGCCAACAAGCTTCGCTACTGTATGTTTTCGCGGTACACTTTGAACTGAACCACCAGATAAACATATCGGCCAGCTGTGAAACAGTATAATTGGCTTGCATAGAAAATCTGATATGTGATATGAGTGAGCAGATTAAATCTTTATATTCCACGTTGTTTCAATTAATAATATAATTTCTTAGTTTCTTTCATCACATTAGTTATGAAAAAGGAAAAAGGTTAATCAAAACAATGCCACATAAAAATGTAGGAAAAAGTTGTATTTATCAAATGTTACAGTTACAAACAACAAATTAAAATGATTGTGTTCAGTTTAGATGTATATATTTATAAATCTGTCAAAACTTAACATAGGCTTAGGATGGTGTCTGCCTTTTACAGTTGCCTTGGGTGAACAGGAAATCCTTCTGTAAATACTCGCTCGAAAATACTCGATACTCGAAAAAATGCCAACTACTCGACTCGACGAAGTCGATGTGTTAATCTTTATTTTGGCCGCTCGAGTGATAAAATATGATGCATCGACCTATTTGCAGAGATAAATTAGAACATAAATCTTCACAGATTTTTATATTCACAAAAAACTACAATTTTGAAATAGTGGTAACAGAAATAGGTTTATAATCCACCTTTATCACCAAGCCATAGTTTCACTTACAACAATTTTATCTTAATACAAACAATTAATTCAGTTTCATTTCAATTTTATTTATTTCACAAGCGCATTACACACCAATCATCAAGATACAGGAGAATGAGTGTGATAAATGTAGATAAACGTGTTTAGTCATTGTCATTAACTAAAGTCGACTGTTCCTCAGAAAGGACCATTTATTAATAGCTCAATAGCAAGGGCAACTAAGGGACCTACAGCTTTATGTGGAATCCAAACCACGTAGTGTTGGTGTGATTTTCAGCTAACAATATGATTTGTAAGCTAATCACCTGAATATTATTGAAGCGTATGTGAAAATATGTATTCAAGAGTTGAAAAATCTGAGTGTGACACATCACTGAAGGTTTTAAATATCTTTTTACCAATATTGGATGAAAATAGGATAATGATTGAAATTATTAATATAATTCACATTCATTGTATTATTACAATTTTGTATTTATTCTTTAGATTTCAATCTGGTTCCCTACAACACACATTCAACTTTCGATCAGTATATCCTCATGTGAAAGAAGATGGCCAAAAAGAAGCGTCAACACACCACGACCATTGGATAACTGTGGATTATATATTTTATAGGTAATGAAACACGTTGATGATGAAAATATTTGTTTATTAAAAATTTACAGGTTAAATTTGGGGCACTAGACCTAGAAGAATAGTGAAATATTTCGGGGCCACTGGCCTCTTTCAGCCACTAAACAACTCACTGACGGTTGTTTAGTGACTGAAGAAGAGGTCCTTAGCCTCTCTTACTCACTAAAGAATACCTACTTGAGACATTTTGGTGGTCCACTTACCCTCTCTGTATGCTTTCTTTTTTTATAAAATCAAATCAAATCTCTTTATTCCCAAAAACAATACAAATACAGTACATTTTACAGTAGATGATTGTACAGGCGTCGTCAGCTCATAATCTAGCTTACAACTAACACAATTATAGGCTACTATTTACAAGACATTGTATGCAGGACAGGTATATCTTAGGCTACATGTTATACAATAGAATTTGTCTTAAGGCTGCCATATTATCTTATAATATTGCAATTTTACATTATACAAATACATAAAAATATAGCAACTTGTTACAGAAATGTGTAATTCAAAAATTTTTCAATAGAATAAAAACAATTTTGAAAGAGAATATTCTTTACAGTAGTTTGGAATGCATTATCTTCTAAACATTTCACTGCTGGGGGTTGTTTATTGTAAAGTTTAATAGATGTATGTCTAAAACTATTGAGGGTTTTTGAGTATGTACAGAACTTTTTCACAATATGTTGACTATTTCTAGTGTTGTAACAATATAAATCAGAGTTTAAGCTAAAATTGTTTATGTTTCTTTTAATATACCATACACACTGAAAAATATAAATACAGAGAAAAGGCATAATTTTTAGAAGCTTAAAATGTTCTCTGCATGAATGTCTAGGAGGCATTCATTAGGATTACGTATTAGCCTAACTGCTGTTTTTTGTGCTACAAAAATGCAATTTGCATATGATGTGTTTGCCCATAAAATTGTTCCATATGATATGTGGGAATGGACATATCCATAGTATACAGAAATCAAAATATCATTACTCACTGAAGAATTAAGTTTCCTGATCATGAAAATTCCACGGTTTATCTTAGGGAGAATATATTTAATGTGTGATTGCCAGCCTAAGTCATTTTGCAGTACAATTCCTAAAAATTTAACAGATTCACAGGAATGGTTGTGAACATAATAAATATTCAGCTCCTGAGTTTTGTTCAGGTTCAATGATAGGCTATTTGAGAGACACCAATCAGTTAATAATTCAGATTTGTACATGGAATCAAGGTTCATATCTTTAGTTATTTTAGTTGAGTATACAAAGAAAACAAACATCATCAGCGTATAAAGTACAATTTAAGTTCCTACAAACTATATTACTTGGTAAGTCATTCATATACAATATAAACAATAAAGGACCTAGTATGGATCCCTGCGGGACTCCATTAATTACTGATTTAAATTCAGAGAAACAGTTATCATAATACACACATTGTTTCCTATCTTCTAAATAAGACTTGATTAATGATAAGGCTGATTGAGAGAAACCAATAAATTTTAACTTAGTTAGTAAGGTACCGTGGTTAACAGTGTCAAAAGCCTTTGACAGGTCATAAAATTTTGCACCAACAAACAGTTTCTGTTCTTTCCCATCCAAACAGTCTTGAACAAAACTCATGACTGCATCAACGGTTGAGAGATTTTTTCTAAAACCAAATTGCTGATCGCCAAAATATTACTGTCTGCTAGATACTTTGATACTGCTAGAGATTTGAATACTTATTAACACATTCGATGCTGAAAAAATATGTTAAAAACATGTCAGATACTAAAATAATATTTTGTACCAAAACAATACCTTATATAGTCAGGAAACAGGGTTGATACACCAAATCCAGTTTATGGCCTCAATTCTGGTAGATCGGGGCTTCCGAAGTGATCGTCCGCCGGCGGTGGAGCCGCACATCGCAACGGCACCCATGCGCGCCGCGAGACGCCTGCCGCAATTAGTCGCGACAGGTCGCATTCCTGAAGTTGAAATACGCCATACAGGAGTATCATTTCCGATATCAGAATCATCAGATTCATAAGAATCAGAGTCATCTGAAGCATTTCCCATCATCTGATGTTGGATTGGGTCATCAACTTCACCATCACTGTCGGCAGGACAAAGTCAGGAGCCGAAGATGGCCCAGGAGTTGGTTGAAACATCGCAGAAAAGAATAAAACGCACTATACAAATATATTTACAATATAACACAAATCACAATACAATATAACACAACACGATACTAATGTTTCACTATTATACACAAAAATAAAATGGTAAAACTCCGATGCAAGCGAACTGGCTCAAAATGGCGCGATCCACGAACGGTGAACACCGAAACGTGACGCGAGACACAGGCAACAATGCAGCGCAAATCTGACTTTTATAAGGCAAGTGGCTGGACCACACTAAATTCCACAAACAAGCATTGCTTCGTCAACCGCCGGCAACAGTGCCGCTGCGTGCGCAGGCACGCTAACCCCCGCCAACTGGCTCAAAATGGCGCGATCCACGAACGAAGAACAAGGAAATGTGACGCGAGAAACAGGCTATAATGCGGCGCAAATCCGACCCTTCTAAGCCAAAGGGCTAGGCGACACTGAAGCGTACAAGCCGGTATTGATCCGTCCACCGCCGGCGACTTATCCGCTGCTCGCGCAAGCACTGCTATCACCCGCGGGCGTGTGACCTGCACTCAATGTGTTAACCTCTCAAAGACCTTTGAAAGGGTAGGTACCAAGGAGATAGGCCTATAGTTGCCTTCCTCAGTTCTGGCACCTTTCTTATGTACAGGTATCACCTTAATCATTTTTAATTTTTCAGGAAAATAACCAGCATCAAGACATTGATTATATACATAACATAATACCTCACTTATGAAGAAACTACTACTCTTAACTATTATGCTATTTATATTATATACATCAAGGCAATTACTGTTACTGATGGACATGATTGCTGAATGAACATCTTCTACTGATACATGATGAAAACTGAATTGATCAGAATAACAAGATACATAAGCAGTATTCAAATAATGATTTGGGCTATGTTAACTCAGAGGGATGTTACTTACTGCTTCATCTACACTATTTATGAAAAAAAACTGTTAAAATGAGTTGCACTTAGTGTTGCAACAACTTCCGATGAGATATTTTTTGAGCCTAAGAAGTTATTTATTACATTCCAGATTTGTCTAGGTTTATTTAAAGCAAAACTGACTAAGCGATCATTATATGCATGTTTAGCTTTTTTATTTCATTTCTGTATTTTTTCTTAAGCTTCTTATATTCCAATTTTACTTTAAGATCAGAACTGTTTATTGTTAAAAAATAATAGGTGTCACACTTCTTTTGAGATTGATTAAATCAGGCGTGTACCATTTGTTAACAGTAGAGTTTGTAGTAGGCCTTTGTTTGACTTTCTTTACTGGTAAACCCAAATTAACAGCCCACAAGTACATGTCCAGTAAAACATTAAACTGACCTACCACATCTTTTATACTATAAATATGTAACCAATTCATTTCCCTTAAGATATTGTGCAATGTACTAAGTTCAATATAAGCTGTGCACCTAACACTTTTATAGTTATTTACAGTTGTAATCATCTTCTTAACTCTATTCAGTGGCGTAGCCAGGAATTCATTTCGGGGGGGGGGGGGCACACACCGGGGGGTCTGGGGGGTATGGAATACCCCCCAGGCAAGCGGGGGGTTCGGGTGCTATTTTAGACCACTTTTCAAGCTCCATATTCTATGGGCACAAACTACACCTTTTCCAAGTTTATTCGAGAAGGTATAGCTTGAATTTGCGAAGATATCAAATGTAGTTGAGAACATATCACTTGTAAATGAGATGTTTACAATCTGAATTGAACAGCTGTTCTCTCAAATATATTTGTTTTCTCGAATACAAATTGACACTGTCGCAAATACAACTGATAACTTCTGGAAAAAACTTTGAAAAGGTGTAGATGCAGGTTTAAACCATTAAAAGATAACCTTTTATAATTAAACTTAAAGCCAAATTTAGTAGGTCTATAGTGTCAGTTAGTAAAACACAATTTTACCACAATATAGGTTTTTGTGTTATACTTCATTCATAAGTACAGTACCTATACACTTGTTTTGTTTTTTGTTTTTTTAGGAGACAAATGTCAATGAATTTATTAAAATTTGTGATATAGGTTTAGGATGCATAATCCTTAATAACTTTCATAAAATGAATTACACACTAAATTCGTTCAAAAGTGGAATGATTGAAACTATTTTCATACCACAATAGGCTATTTTTTTAGAATACTAGCGGTATACCATGACTTTACCATAAAGACAAATGTCAAGTTTGAAATTATTTGGAATAAATAGGATGATAGTTAAAAATTTCAAATTCATACAAATCTGAATTTATTAAATAAAACAACTAATTCTAATTAACAAAACATAATTAATTCAAGAATAAAATTGAGTTGATCTTTTAAAACAATCTTGACTTAATCTCAGAACAAAATCTTCCTCTTCCCACTCCGCGCCATCTCGTCAAGGACCTCGTCAGCCGTTATAGGGGCTGGATAGTGAACGGTTAGTAGTCCTAATCCGGTAAGTCTATCGTTTTCCATAGAATTTCTGAGGTACGTTTTGATCCTTTTTAGTGAGGAAAACGATCTCTCCACTTCTGCCGTTGACACTGGTAGGGTAGCAAGAACCTGGATCAAGTAGTTTATGTTGGGATAAAACAGTTTATCACAACTGTCTAAAACTGCCATAATTTGTTGAGGCTTGTCTTTGTTTTCCACTTTACTCCATTTTGTGCACCAAAGTAGATGCTCAGATTCGATTGTAGATTGAGTAGTTTTATCTTCGTAGTACAGTTTTAAGTCACTTAGTATCTCAACCTTGGATTTGTCCACATTTTTAGGCAAAAGTATACCAAACCCCTTTAACAATGGTTTGTTTGCTCCAAACCGATCTGAAAGACCAGAAATTAATGTATCTATGCAAGGAACGAAAATTGATCTCCTATAATACTCTTCTGGAGTATTGTGGGGCACATTTTCCCTCTGAGTTTGACGTTTCGATTGCCGTGGAACACTTATTTCAACATCAAAATTATCTTTTAACAAGGTCTCTGCCTTCTTAAAGAGTTTGGAAAACACTTCAATGTCATTTGTCATTCCTTCTTCATTTGTTTCGCGTAGATCTTTTAGAGTCTTTGTGACATCATCAGCGTAATTTATTGCCGATGACAAATCACTTCCCGTCTTCTGAAGGTAATTTGATAGGGCAAAGTAAGGCTGAACAAAAACTCGCAAATGACCTGGGAAATGAAGAAGCTACACTTTTCCATTCCTAAGAGCAGATTTGACGCCGTAGATGAAACAGCCCTATTACTTTCAGACAACTCCTGGAGAGTTACTATTATGGCTGGCAGAATCTCTAAGAATGTGTTGATGGCATCTTGACGCTCAATAAACCTTGTTTCACATAGTCCCAAAAGACGAGTTTTTTTA
This sequence comes from Stictocephala bisonia, assembly GCA_035578905.1. Lineage (NCBI taxonomy): Eukaryota > Metazoa > Arthropoda > Insecta > Hemiptera > Membracidae > Stictocephala > Stictocephala bisonia. The sequence goes on from JAQJVL010000230.1 coordinate 369,038, forward strand.
CTGCTTGGTACTAGCCTGGAAACGTGTTTTTTCAATGAATCGCTGGCTTGTACATTGTTTCTGAGAAGATTTGATACTTCACTTACTATACCAAGACAGTTTCTTACACAAGGAATGTTGAGTGAATCACTCAAAACTAAGTTTAGTTTGTGAGCTGAACAATGGACATACACAGCTTTTGGATACAACTCTTGAAATCTTTTATGCACACCTGTGATATGGCCACTAAATGTAGAACAGCCGTCATACCCTTGACCAACGACTTTTGTCACATCCAAATTTAATGTATCACAGATTTGAAATATAACATTTACAATGCTTTCGGCTGAGACGTCTACAATCTGAGTGAATGTGAGAAAGTCCTCTTTCAATATTGAGTCTTTTGAGATATGTCGAATGCACAAGGAAAACTGTTCCCTACCTGATATGTCCATTGTTTCGTCTCCTAGGATTGAAAAACAATCCCCACTGTTGATCTCATGTACAAGTTTTCTTTGAATCAAGGTCCCACAGACTTCAATTATTTCATTTTGTTTATCTGGACTTAAATAGTTTGCATTTTTAGAACCATTTACCAGATGATGTTTGAGCTTTTCATCGGTCAAAGCACGGAATCGAACCAGCGCTCTGAATTTGCCATCTTTTTCTGTGGGCTTCTCTAATGATAGCGGTCCACTATCACGATGGCTACGAAGAGCAATTTCATTTTTTCCGCAAAATATGATTGTTTCGACGATAGGCCTCAAGTATTCACGGTTTTGCTCCTTAAGTCTAGCCCTTTGAGTGTCAATTAGAGTAGCGACATCGTCAGTTTTACCACTATAAACCTTTAAAAAGTTATCAGCGGCGATGGTTGAAAATTTATGATACTCTGAATTGGCATGAGCCATAAACTTTTCCGATGAATCTTTCCATTTTCTAAATGGTGCTACCACAAGTGAGCCCATTTTCTGATGAGCACCTTTGCCCGAAAATTCAGGCCCAAATGCAATGCAGTGTTTGCAATATGCACCATCTTTTTCCTTTGAGTAAGCCAGCCAAGACCATTTATCAAACCAACTGTGTTGAAACTTCCTTTTTTTATTGGTAAGTTCACTGATTGGGAAGGCAAAGTTTTTATCAGGTATAAATATTTGCGTCAAAATCTTATTTTTCAATTCATTGTTTGTAGTAGACCTACCTGCTGGGCCTGCTGTTCCACTTCCATAAATGTTGTCAACAATGATACCAATGTCCGATTGAGAGTGTTGGTTGTTCCCGGTAGCATCAGTTGTGGTAATGGTAGGCCTAGCTCCTTGCACTTCTTGACTTCCACCCTCACTTTGTAACCTATCAGGAGGAATTTCCTCTGTTTTTAGAGTTTTGGCTTTAAAAAAATGATCAATTGTCCGTCTCTTCATATTGAACACACCACTCTGCTAAATTTCGTCTTTCAACTGACCAAAATACGTAGCACGCACTTGCACATTAACATTACTTACAATCGCACTGAGCAAATCGCAGTTTTTCACTGACACTGGTGGTAATGACGTGACTCGTGGAGCGATCTGTCGGGGATGAGTGTGAACTGTGAGTGCGACGGACACCGAGACGAGCGTTGAGCGAGTGAGAGGTCTGATGACTACTCGAGTCAAAACAAAACATCTGTCATACACATACTGAGTTGGTGGAGTTGTCTTGTCCACTGCACTGCGTAGTCGTAGTGCGTATCTACGTGAATGTCGTGTAGCCTACCCACCCATCATTTACACTACCACACCAGTTGTCCACGCATACAAATATAATTCTGTAGAGGACCTTCGATTGAATGCATAGTACTGATTGTTGTATTATAAATATCAACTATTATTTTATTTTCCTATCCTGGTTAAAAATATAAATACATTTTGGTCCCGAAATTTCGGGGGGGGCCTGGGCCCCCCAGGCTCCCCCCTGGCTACGCCACTGACTCTATTATCTAATTCTAATTGCAAGGAAAAATGTACAGCATGATGGTCAGAGAATTCCACATTAACAATATCAGAATTATAGTCACTTATTAATATTTGTAACTACATTATCAATACAGCTACCAACACTTTTTAAGCCAGGTCTGGTAATTACATTGTTTAGACAGATATTGAGGCCAAAGCTATTGATTAGGCTACATAGTTCAGTAGTAGTTGTTGCATCAGAGTTAAAGTCAATATTGAAATCTGCACTAATTACAACATTTATATTCATGGAAGTTAATAATTTCAACAAAGTTTCAAACCTCTCAAGAAATTTTTGCTTGTTACCGTCAACTGGATTTCTGTACAAACAAACAAATAAAGTTTTTAACTCAACAACAATACAAGCCGATAACTCAAAAACTTCCTCTAGGGCTAAATTAGTTACGGATGGTACTTCTTTGCATGTATAGTAGTTTTTACAAAAATCAATGTTCCACCCCTCTTCCTACTTTTTCTACAGAAAGATGATGCCACTTTAAATTCAGGTAGACACATCAATTGAACATTGTCAGACTCTAACCAGTGTTCAGCAATCAAAACAATATCCAATTTTTTGGAGGTACATAGAACTTCAAGTGGGTCATTTTTATTTAACATGCCTTGAATATTTAAGAATAGACTGTTAACTTTGATTTTTGAGTTTGGTAGCAAGGGTTTAGCAGATAACTTAGCACAATTTGGTGGCCTATAAATAAATACCATGTGAAGATGATGAGTTACAGCTTAGGCCTAACTTGTTACTATTTGATTCATAACCTAATCTAAAAAATCCATTACAATTGGCTTCATTACACTATCTGAAATTTCTTTCTCATTTTTACTAACAATTTCTAAAATTTTGTCAGTTACATACATTTTACCTAACCAATTTAGGTGTAGGCCTTGTTTTGTATGGAACCTTCTACCTAACTTGCTTATATCTAAGAATTTTGCATTCTTGAAATATTTACACACGGTTTTGATGTCTTCATTAGCCTTTTGGATCTCCGTATTGACGCAGGACCATGCTGGCAAATCATGTCTATGGGGAACAGAGCAGACTATTGCATTGAGCAGTGGAGACCATCAATCCTCTTCCGAAGAGCACGTACAAGATCTCTCCTTCCATCCCTTGCAATGTCATTTGTCCCAGCCATGAAAACCATGTAGGTGTCCGGATCAGTGTCTTGATTTGGGCACATACTAGTCACTTCTACAAAAACAGCATTAGGCTTCACGACTGCGAAGGCTTTATGAATACTCTTTTTTTTACTTGCTTGGCAATGCCTCTTCCTTGACTGTCAGCATAGATATTTATTTTTCTAGCAATTGTAGATGACTGGTACGAAAAATGTGTTTTTCAAATTAGAAGGTATTTCTCTTTTAGGCCTAATATACATACCACTCACTGGTCAATATGATTTAGGCCTTTTATGAGTAAATCTTACCGCCTGTAATAATAATAATAAGTCTTGCCCACCCAAATACATACAGTTTGATTGACCCACCCACCCATAATCGAACAGTTGTATTGGCGTAACATAAACCATTGTACGTATTTATGCCTAGGTGGGTTCATAACACTGTATGTGTATGGGTGGGCAGGTGGGTTCATACCATTGTACGTGTAAGGGCTCTATCTAACTACAAACTACTATAGTGCAAGATGAACATTGCTGATATCACTTCCAGTGCAGGCCAGATTCTAAACTGGCGCTTTCTGTAACCAAGGTTCTAAGTCCTTGCATTTTAAACTGCTTGGGCGCCCTTTCACCCAAATATTAAGCCAAAGTTGATTTAAATTTTCCACTTTGTGCTGGTAAAAATTTAATATTTTGAGTTAAAATGATAATGTGTATTGAAAATAATGTAAACATTGTGAAAGTACAAAATTTTAATAACAAGGTTTTTTTTGTTTTCTAAGCTAACAACATTTACCATTGCTCATTGTTTACTGATTGTTTTCTAATCAGTTAATTGTTATGTTCTTTATAGTTGTCAAGAGGAAAAGGTTGAGAGTCCTCTTCACCTCCTCTCTCGATTGCGCTTGCCCACACAGGGTGAGTGCGAACGTCTGTTACGCTTCTTGCCCAACTTCGCCTTTGGTTCTGACCACCTGCCCCTTGTGGGGAAGTTCCTTTTAAAACTTCATTGTAAGTACTTAATTTACATTTAATCATGTTTTAATTATTAAAAATGACTTGTATTATGTAAGTATATTTAAAAAAAATTAATAGTTATATTTTATCTATCAGTATATATATTATTGGTTTCTACCAATATATAAGGGTAGAATAATGCAATCTAATGCACTCTTTTTCTGAAATTGCATTAGATTGCATAATATAAAGTTTAAAATAGTTCAATTATTATTTTAGGAAGACAAAGCTTGTTGGACGTTTGTCATCATTACGTGAAAAATACCAATCACGTTTTAAGAACTGGGATAGCACTAAAAATTTAACTGGGATAACACTAAAATACTTCACAGGGAACCACATTTTTTTTAAGTAAATTAATCGAAGGTGCCTTTATGAAACTAAATAATGAACGTAATCAGTCAAAGTAGCATAGAAGTTAAACCCATGTGGGTTCCTTTACTTAAAAACACACTTGATAAAAAGTTCAGTACACTAATGGCATCATCTAACCAAAATCCTACACCACCTGCACCTACAACAATAAAACACCCCATCAACCCTACGTCCCCATACCTGTTATCTTGGAGGGAACTTCATAGACACTGCATTTGGATTGAATCATCCTCACTTTGTGCCTGAGACGTTGAGACGCCATCATCACTGCGGGTCATAAGACTTCATTATTTTGTAATATTTGATTATTGTATTTTTTTATTCCTACTAATTGTTGTCTTATCAGGTTAAAATGTATTTGTAATAGTTAATTAGATTGGATAGTAGTCTCAGTCCTTCCGAGTCACATATATAATTTTTTGTGCATGCTTAAAGTTATTTTAAATTAATAGTGTTTTTCAGGTACCATATATTTATTTATGCTTAGTTAATGTAATCTCATTTCATTCTGATTAGAATATTAATTTAATTCTGTTTTAACATTTTTTCGTTGATATCGTGATCTTGGTAGCGCCTAATTGGATATGTTAATTTCACCCTGTTAACTTTTTTTTATATTTAGTAGAAGTTCATTTTGTTGTACCCCATTCTAGATCTAGTTTAAAATGTAGATAAGTTTATTAGTTTAAGAACGTAGTTTTATGACATGTTTGTGTAAATGTAATTTAGTTTTTTAGCACTTGAAAAAGATTTGGGTTTTACCAAATCGAAACGTCATGATTGGTATTTTTCACGTAATGATGGCAAATGTCCAACAATCTTTGTCTTCCTCATCTTATACTCCATCATTAACAAATTTCCAAATAATTATAATTATTGCTTTGGTTTCCCATGCCTCACTGGTCCACACTTAGAACATGGACGACATAAAATCACTCCTTATGAATCAGTAAGAATCAGGTTATCACTTTTAGTGAAAATTAAAATTTTTTTGTAAATATTAGCATTAAGGATGTTTTGGTTTCTTAATTCAGTTCTCGGTTAAACAAAGATATGTGTCTGTTTCTTAATTGATTCTAGAAACAAATTTGTTTCCATCAATCCTATTGGGAGAGATAAGCCTTCATGTCAGGAATATTTCAGGCAGGAAAAAAAACAACGATTAAAATTAGCATAAACAAAAAATATTTATCTCAGGAAATGCCTGCCCATAGTCCACTTTATTATCAACAACATGAAAAGAACGTTAAACTATTATGAATTTCCAAAAGCAGTAAGTGGCATTTGTTTTTGTTAAGTACAATGTCCAAGTAATTCTTTCTAGTTGAGCTCCATCCATTTTTATTGTAGAGATTTGCAGATAGAGGAATTCTGAATCGAATTTGGTTCGGATAACTTAAGGTTGGGACAGCTACGGTTCGGTTTATGTGTTTTGGATCAGATAGTTACAGATCGATTGGGGGATTTCCCTAATATGAAGCATAAATACATCCTTAAAGTATTGGTACATTTTTTAGAATGAGTACTTTGATGTTTCATATTCTCCAATGAAATAGTAGTAAAATGTTTACTACTTGTGTTTGTTTTCATTCCGAATGTCGTTCAAGTGGCCAGGATCACATGTATAAAGAGCTAAACTGAGGGATATCACTCAAACTGATATAAATCCATCAATCATTGCATATAGATGCCCTAATTTACGTATGCTGTATCAGTGAAACGTTCTCACATTAACGATTTTAGATAGTCAGTTATTCAAAACAACTTATAGTGAGCCAAATAGGAGAGATACAGGCTGAATGTTACCACAGATCCATTTGCACTGAGTGTGGGAATGTTTTGATTACAGTTTAGTGGCTCTAGTTATGACCATGCTAAACAAAATGTTAAACTGCTTCATTTTCCATTGGGGGGATTTCTTATTATTATTATTGTATTATCATTTTCAAAAGTTTATCCTGAAGTTGGTTTTTCATGAAATCACTCATCTCTTTTACTATGTATGAGTATTAAGTTATATTGTTTCATGTTTCAGGAGGCTTCATTAACATCCCAAGAGAATCTCCAAGAATTCTTTTTAAAATAAAAATCTACTCTTTAGTTTTTAATTTGTCATTTTGTCTTGGAATGTAAAAATGTATGTGAAGTTATAAAGTAAACATTTATATTTAGTAATCTTAAATAAGATTTTATACTGACCTTTTTAAATTTTGTGTATTCACTATTCTAGTAGGGTAATTGAAAAATCCTTGGAATTGTTTTCGTTAGTTTTGGCATAGTTCCATGGTCTATTCAATTGTATTGTAAATGAACTATTAAGTGAATATTATCCTGGCCCTTATAAATATTCATTAAGGTAGCAAATAGTCAAAAACTCAAGTCTGGTATGTAATACAGACTTTTTTTACGTAATACTGAAAAAAATAAAGAGTATATGCTGCGACAAAGACACAAGCTCTTTATTTTATGTGAATTATTTAAATTTACGTATTGTTTTTCGAATAGTAAACTGCTTTGTTATTACAGTCAGCTTATATTACAAAATAAAAAACCAGCAAGGAAATAGCAGTTTCCAGTGTAGTGTTAAGAACTCTTTTTATTATTTTTATTTTTTTCATAATGATTTTTTTTAATTTATTTATCTTTTATAAATTTGGGATTATATTTTTTCTTATAGTTTCAATCCTATTATAACTGTTCAATGAATGAATATTCCTATACTTTATGAATTCCACATACTACTGTGGGTTTTTTAACATGTTTTGTATATTGCTAAAAGGGTAAATATAAAAAGTTATTAGCACAAGCACACTTTGTTTTTTAAAAAATTTGAAAATCAATGTTTGAATGTAAACGAAATTTCATTTTAAAGACAAAGTAAACACTTGAAATATTCATGAAAAATGGCATTAAAATATGAAGATTTCTATTTTGATTTTTAAGATGAAACGGTGAAAAGTTCAACCAATCAGCATTGATGGACTCAGCAAGATTACATTTGCTGTCAACAGTTAATATTTGTTTACTAAATCACATTGTTTAGTTGAAAAAAATCATATTATCTTATCTGTAAAAAACCTTCATGTAAATAAAAAAAATTCTTCAAGTAATTCTTCTCTTAGTCACATTTTGAAAATTATTTGGCAATTCAAAGGAATCGACTAAAGGTCTCTTAACACTAAACATATTAATACTCCGAGGACGTCGCAGTAAGAGGTCTTAATCATAACTCGTAACGAAATTCAATGGGTGCAGTTCACACTGAGTATTATTACATTTGTGACGTCGCTGAAATAGTAATATGGATTAGGAAAATACCTCGACTAGCAACGGGTCGCTCGCGTATTACAACTGGTGCATGCGCAAAAGCTGATCTCGCTACGTTATTCATTCTTGCGCCCTGCATAGTACCCTTATAATTGCGAGCATCATCTTGATGTAACTTTCGGTGTGAACAAAGCGGTTGGAGGACAAAAAGTCCAAACCAAAAAATCCAACCCGGAAGGACCAAATCTATTAGGTCCAAAATTATTTTGAGAAAATCTATTATTTTCTCAAAATAATTTTGAGAATAAACTATTTTGAGAAAATAAAATATACGGTTTATTAAGCTTTGAGAATAAACCGTGATCCACTTGGGTAGCAGCCGTGATCTACTCGGGTAGCATCCGTGATCCACTTGGGTAGCAGCCGTGATCTACTCGGGTAGCATCCGTGATCTACTTGGGTAGCAGCCGTGATCTACTCGGGTAGCATCCGTGATCTACTCGGGTAGCATCCGTGATCTACCTGGGTAGCAGCTGTGATCTACCGCAGGTTAGGTTAGGTTAGGTTAGGTTAGTTGCTTACTTCAATAAGCACCATTTTGAAATAAAAATAAGTTCAAAATAAAAATAAGCTCAAAATAATAAGTATTGGACTTTTTGCTTAGACTTTTAGGTATTGGCTGTTACAGCTTTTGGACTTTTTGTATTGGGCTTTTCGGTTTAGACTTCTTGATTTGGACTTTATGTCGCACAATCGAACAAAGCACAAAAGACGTAGCCGAAGTATTAATATGGCCAAAAATTAATACTTTAGTTATTTTAGTGTGAAGAGATCTTAATGGTTTGCAAGAGCTTGAGATTGCCCAAACCACCTCTAGTTTATATATGTAATGTTTATAAATAAGGTAAATTGAATTATTTAAACTATTTTGGTTTTTTTTACAAATAATTTTTAAGCTTTTGAACTATTTGATTCCTTTTGCATCAGTTTTAGATCACAATGCTATAAAAAATAAAAATGAATCAAACTGTTCTAGTATCTTATTTGTTAACTGTATATCTATGTTTCAAGACAGATTACCTGATTACGTTTAAAGACAAATTTAATGTAAATTTACATTAAATTAACATTCAAAATTACAAACAGGTAATCTGCCTGGAAACTAAATCAAGGTGTCATACGATTAAGTTTATTTTATATTTTACTTCAAACTATTTTTGAATATTGTGAAGTAAAATATAATTCAACTCATAATATTTTATTGAAAAACTCAAAATAATTTTTAATATGTGTAAATATTTATTTTATCATTGGCCGATATTTTATTTAGTTCAGTTTAGTTTATTATTAGTATTGGTTAAATCTTATTTTATTAATTTGTTAAAATAATCTTTTTTTTATAATAGAAGTTTTATAAGTATTATGAATGGGTGAAAATATTGTGATTATGAATGTTTGTATAAATTGTGAAATAAATGTCTAGTTAATGTATATATAAAAATTAACAAATTGGTGTTCTGTAGAATGTTTTTATTCAATCCCATAGTATCTACAGGTCTATATTTACACAAAAGTATTGAGCAATCATATGAAGAGTCACAATTCCATAATAATGCATTCCAAGAATACAGTTAAACATTGGTAGCATGACATCCTTGATAACATGGACCCCTCATTGCACTTAATGCTACGAATATCCTTTTAACACAAATGTTTTGGTTTAACTACCTCAATAGGACAAATATTAAAAGACCATTTTGCTTAACGAAAAATACAAAAAGGCATGAGATCTATTTCAGGGATTCGATGTGAAATAATGATCGTATCACAACACTTGAAGTGATATTTTATAGGTGAACTGTTGTAGTGGACCATAATATGATTTTTGTAAAAAATTTAATATCTATGTAATATTTTTACAGTTTGTGAATTTTTAAATTTCATTCTTGACAATTTGAAATTAAAAAAACTATAATATCAACTTATGGTCCATTAGATAAGGCCTTTAATAATCGTACAGTGTTAATTATAACTCATCATAATGGTGAATATGAACTGTACGCTTGAAATAGAAAAGCATGTTTTAGCCCACTGGCAGTAAGACTGCATATAACTAATTGGCTATCGACTTTCCAGTGTTGGCTTGGCAGTTTAGGAAAGGGCCACGTCATAAGCCAAACCTATCACCATGAAAATAAGTTGTATTTTTACGGTTAAAACCTCGACTAGACAAAATGCAAAGTACAAATCGTTCATGCTCAAATAAAAAAAAATTAGCATTTACTGTGATATAACCAGACTTGGCTCTGTTTCGGGGTTTACGTGTATTGAAAAATCAGTTTGATGCAATACATCGAATCTACAATTAGATGAACTAGTAGAAATGTTGCTGCATCAAAAGGATCACGATGATGATTATAATGATTAATAACTATCATAAAGATGAATACAAACAGTATGCTTGAAATAGAAAACCATGAAAACGATTTAGCCTACTGACGGTAAGAGTGCATATTACTATTTAGCTATTCTCATACCAGTAGTGGCTTGGCAGTTAAGAATACAGCAATGTTTTATGAGTCAAACTTATCTCCAAGAAAATAAGTAGAATCTCAGTCAAAACCTCAATTAGACAAAACATAACATTCAAATTGTTCATGCTGAAATATGAAAAATTAGCTTTTTATTATCACTACTAGATGGTATAGACCTAGCTCTGTTTACAGGTGTACAATGCATCGATTTGATTCGATTCGATACGTTGAATCGACAAATTGGTACAGAACTAGTCGAAATGTCAATGCATCGATAATAACACAAGTAGTAAGAATAAATGCTTTTTTAAGTAATAATTTTTATTGGTGGCCTTTCATAATGAATAGTTTGACGTTTTAAACAAACATATTTTACAATTTAATATTTGTAAAATGATTACTTGAGTTTGTTCTCATTATGTGTGGGTGGGAACGAGTGCCATAAGACATACCATCCTGGTAGGATCACGATAATGAATACAGATTTTCTATTGGGGGATATAACTCGCACTATATACAGGGTTACTTTTATGTCCTGACACACCTGGATATAATTTGAATGGGCTGAGATATCAATGTGAGACCTTGACCATACCTATTATAACATTTTTTATTTTTTCAAGTTGTTAAACATTTAGAAAAGGAGGCAATTAACAATTTTCAAACACAAACCCCTATCATGTGACCCCTCATATTAAAAGAAATAAAAAAAAGAAATCCAATGATACAAACTAGAGGTCTCTTCGTTCAATGTAACAGAAGAAAAGACTAATTTATAGTAATAAAATCATTTACTTTCTTGTCCTGTTTTTCGTTACATGAGTAAACACTAATCCAAATTCTTAAAAAACTTACCTCTTTTAATGTAGCAGGTGTTCAATCTGTTCACCTTCGGCTGTTTTACAGTGTGATAGCCATGTGTAAAAATAGTAAACGAACTAAAATTTGATAAAATTATAAACTTGTAAAAATAAACTTGCACTAAAATTGTTAACAGCCTAAGCTATGAACTGATAAAATGCAAGTGAGTAGGACAAAAGAGAAAGGCAAAAGTAAATTGTTGAAACTGGTAAGAAAGAACAAGGGAAGTTCCAAAGCATGTTGACTCGTGATATAACGAAAAAAATAACAAGAAAGTAAATGATTGTAAATTAGTCTTACTAAGTTAAATTAAACGTAGAGACGTCTAGTTTGCATTATTGGATTTCTTTTTTATTCCCTTTAAAATGAGGAGTCACATGATAGGGGTTTGCATTTGAAAATTTTTAGTTGCCCCCCTTTAGAAATGAGGGGCAAACTACCATTTGTTTATTTTAAAAATCTGTGATATAATTATATTTTAATCAAGATCCAAAAGTCATGATAGTATACTAATTGAATAAATATAAATAAGTAATCTCCTATTACAAAGCTAAGTTCAATCCATTGAGCCATTTAAGACCTGCCTCACTGGTTCTGTTTATGCTGGCTAATCCCTCTGTAGTTCATAAGGAGCACTCTGTAAATCTGTGATCCATTGTTTGAATAGACTACCTGCTATCACATAACTGATCTAGTGTCAGTCCCCATTTATACTTCCAGTAGTTACATCTTCCCACGCCAGTTTGGAACCAATTCAAGTGTCCACTTACAAGGGAGGTTCATCCTACCTACAGATATTGACGGATCATAAATGAGGAACTTATTTCGTATATCAAAATTGTTCTATGCTACGGCCCAGCTATTAGTGGGAAAGTAATTTGATCTGCTCAAATTGAAAGCAGTATGTGAGATGGTTTCGAGATTTTAAGCGACTTTTCTGACGTTGAAGATCCTGTGTAATGGAGAGGTGTGGGGCATTCAAGAACTTATTGAATTCTTTAAGTAGTGCCTCCTGAAGTCTTACCTCTGGAGGAGAAATATTGTACAGCACCGGGAGCCAAGGAAGTAGAGTTGCCATGGGAGTGCTATTAATAGCCCTCACGAATCTATAAAGTTGGACATCAATTGCTTCAGTGTATACACTATTTAGCCATATGGCAGTACTGTATTCAGCAGCTAAATAAACCAGCGATAAAGCAATCGTACGCAGAACGTGTGCGCTGGCTCCCCAAGTAGTTTTGGCAATATAATGTAATACATTTGCCCTGGTTATGATTTTAGCTGCTATTTTTTGAAAATTGCTTTTAAACGTCAGTGATTGATCTAACATTACTCCCAGGTACTGTTGGGTGATGATTATGATGGAGTTTTACACCATTTAGAAAGATATTCAATTTTTAATTAGCAGTCTGTTACTTAGGTTTAAGCAGGGTACTTCAGTTTTTGGTAGTTTAGGATTTAGCTTCCAGGTTCTGTACCGGGTCGTTTTGACCGGTACATTTTTCGCTTTTTTCGTCGTTGTCTGCCAGGCTGCCTGAGTTCGCTCACGCTCTGCATTTTGCGTAAGTTGGTGGTCGTTGGCCCGGTTCCGTTTCGTTCCGTGTTCCAGCAGCTTCGGTGAGGTTGGCCTGTCTTCATTTGTCTTGTGCTGCCGATCAACTTAACTATGCGTGGCTGAGAGACACTGTAACGTAAGTGTTCATTTTGTAAATTTCTAATATCGAATCACCCTTTTGGTGAGAATATTTTGTTTCCATCATATTAATCGTTCTTGCTTGTGTTTTAGGGTTTTGTTAAATTTGTATTTTCTTTGTCTAGTTTAGTTAACCTATGTTTGAGCCATGTGCTCCAGGTTACAGGTTTACCAGTAATTGCTTTATTATATCTTGTTTTATTTTCAATTGTAATTCTGTATGATGTTTATTGAGCCTTTTTACAGTTGTAGTTACCGATTTACCATATTTTCTGTTCATTGACAATAACCTAGCCTATCGGTGTAATTTGCTTTTCAGGTTATAACTATTGCTCATGTATCCATAGCCTCATTTTCAGTTTGTCCTTTAAAGTTCATATACGTAATTAATTCTTTGATATCTTGTTAAATTGTAATTTTTCTTAAATCTGAGTTTGCCAACATAATTATTCATAACCTAAAAAAAATAGATCTTTTATTTTCTAGTGTGCTTTAATCATGTACAATTTTGTCTGTTCCTGTTTTGTTGCTATTTCGTATATCAGTTGTTATGTGTAATATTTTGTGTTGTGATGGCTGGACTGGTTTTAATGTGCTGTGGTGTTGCCCTACAGTCCAGGGTCCTCGAGTGGGACGTTCAGCCCTCGGCCTGCCGTCCGGGGATTGTCGACCATCTGCTCTGCTAGCCTGGCCTGAGGACCATGCTGGAGCCTAGTTTCGCCCGCTACCCTCTCTACAGCTTTGGGTAGAGTTCTTCAGTCCTCAGGTCAGTTCTGTCCATTTTTTTTCCCGGCGGCTGAGCTGAGGGGTTCTGGTGATATTAAAAAAAAAAAAAAAAAAGAAATAAAAAGAAATAATCATGAAATATAAAAGAAGAAAAAAAAATGTTTATGGAACTGTATGTGGCCTAGGCCTAACTTTGGACAGAGTGTATGAAACAGCCATGGGGACATTGCCAGAGATATATATTTAAAATTTAAAAAAAAAAAAAAGGAAAAGTTTATATTTATTGTTATTTATTTAGTTAGTTTATTTGTTATGGTTAATCGTTACGTAGTTTATTTTTGTTATAGTTTTTAAATTTTATATTGGTTAGGTCCCCATTGTTAAACCATGTTGTTATTTATTTATATGTTTAGGCCTAGTTGTTATTTATTTTTTCGTTGTTAATTGTATTATTGATGTCCGGGGATAATAGAACGGTACCGTGTTATATTTTTTTTTAAATTGTTGAATTTTTAAACTCACCAAAAGGGGATTATTGTGCTTTTGCTTAACTTCAATTCAGAGCTGCCCAGGGATGCCGGCTTACTCCCTGGCCTCGGTGGAATCAAGGGATATGTGGGCTAAATTGCCGGTTTAATTGTTGTTTTCCAGACGTTTTCTAAATTTTCACTTTTATTTGGGGTTATCTAAATTTGTTTCTAAGTTTGTCACCTTTTAAATTTTTGTTAATAAATTTTCCTTACGTTTTGGGAGTCTCAGGCCAAACTGCAGATAGGCCATACAAAAATTGATTGTTAAATTTTGGTATTTGTGGAGTTTGTTGTTTCTGTAGTTTATGTGTTGTATCTTGTTATTTTAGTGTTTATGGTATTGATTTAAGTGCTAATTTATATTGGGGCCTTCTGCCCGTTAATATTGTGGCCTTCTGCCGTTTTGGTTTAATTATTTTGATTTTTTGGTAATAAACTAGTTTTGCTCAGCTGCCGAGTGTTATTTTGACCCTCCAACTGCCACCCGTGATCCCATCGCTCGACTTGTTTTGAGCCATCCCCCGGTTGGCACGCTTACCAGCTTTGGTGGGGGGATGGGTCTCAGTTCTAAAATATTCTTCAAGAGATACGAGGTCACTTTTGAGTGTTTCTTCAGTATCTGTGAAGTTCTTGTGTTGGTAAGCTAAAACAATATTATCTGCTTATATAAACTTTCTAGGCTGTGTTTGGGATGTAAGCGGTGTACACATTGAATAAAATTGGAGCAAGTACGGACCCCTGTGGCAGACCGTCCATCAGGTGTCTAAAAGAGCTTCTCTAACGACCGAGATAAACTTTTATTGGCCTGGCACTAAGCATTGTTTCCAAAAGTTGCAAAAGAAAGCGACAGGGAAGGAAGCTGTAGAACTTTAACAACAAACATTTGCTCCATACTGTGTCATAAGTTGCCGTAACATCAATAATAGCTGCAAATGTTTCAACTTCTTTTCAAACCCATTCTCGATAAATGATGTCAGAACTAGGATCTAGTCACCACAACTTCGGCCAGGGCGAAAACCAGCTTGTTCAACTGGAACATTTGAATCAAGAATGGGTGATATTCTGCTGTATTATAGCCTTTCCAACAATTATGACAAACACTAAGAAGAGATATTGGGTGAAAATTTTCCATTCGCTCAGGATACATTTTTATATGGTACGTTTAGAAATAACGAAATACTGTTGATGACATATTAAAACATTTTTGTTTATTTAAGATTAAATTTTTCAGACATACACCATTGCAAAGCTAGGGTACCAGCTAGTTATCTATATTTTCTTCTTTATGCATCTGAAATATATTATTTTAACTGTAAAATTACATTTAGATAATTTTGGCAGTTTCAGTCCCACACTCCATATAATTAGTTATTTTTTATTTGAAGCTTCTGCACCTTTTAAGACTTATAAATTTTAATAACTTGTAATTATGATATATACTTACTTACAGTAACATATATTTAATTCAGATAACATATCAAAGTGTATATAGGCTATTATTTATCATACATTTTTCAATTTTTGTTCTAATTTCTACTTTTGTATCTTACTTATACCGGTACTGATAGGGTTAGGAAATCATTAAATTTAGATTCTAGGTTTAATCTATCTATATTTTTGTATTAGTGATTATATTTTGAAGTATTGGGATATTTTTAATTTTAAATTGTTATTATTTGCTTCTGCGCTTTTTCAGATTTATTTGAAATAAAAGAACCTCTATAACAGGCATTGCCTTAAGAGGCCCTAGTATTTTCTTGAATTGTGTTACTGTATTTGTAAAGGTTTCTTTTTTTTTAGTTTAGTAAAAATTTTCTTTTGTTAAAATAGCAGTTAAGAAACCTTTGTTGTAATATAAATTTTCTGTGTTGTATATTTTCAAGAAAATAAATATATTCTTATTCTTATTGGTATTTAAATATGAAATTAAAAACCAGTACCATCACTTTCTTTTCCTCTATTTTTCTTTTTTTTAAGTATGTTTAATGTTAAAATTTTTCAAGCTATGCAGTTATTTTTAAAATAATTTTCATGTATTGTGCTTACCTGCATTTTATGAAGCCCCTACATCTTATATTCCTTATATTATTTATTATTTTAAATTTATTTATCTTCTTAATTTTTATGTACAGAATATATTTATATTCTCATTATTATACACAGGGTGTTCCTGAACTCTCTGAGGATCTTTTTAGGTATTGATCGTGGGTCAAAAACAAGACATATTACTTACCTTACCTCCTTGGCCATTGAAACCCAAGTTGGTTTTTGGCCTCGCCAACAATACCTCTCCATTCTGCTCTGTTCTTTACTGCCTCAGGTGTAGTCCCCAATTTCTGAATATCTTTGAGGACCTGTTCTCTCCATCTTGGCCTGCCAAGGGGTCTTCTACCTTCTAGGTTAGATCGTTCAATATATTTAATAACGGTGGTATTTTCTCGCCTTCACAAATGTTCAATCCACCTTAGTCTTCTACTTTTCACTAATGCTACTATATCTGAATAAGTGTATATTTCTCTTAATACTCTATTTTCAAAGACAATAAGCTTCTTCTCAAATTCCTCAGTGTCCATGTTTCTGCTCCATGTAGTAACACAGGGAGGACTATTGTATGGTAGATTTTGATCTTAGTTTTCCTAGACAATATCTTGGATTTAAGTAATTTCTCCACGGCCCAATAGATCCTAGAGGCTAAAACTAGTCTATATTGGATTTCGTTTTCCTCTTTTATGTTTTGTGCTAGGGTTATGCAAAGGTATTTAAACTCTTAAACTTTTTCAAATTCCCATTTGTTCACTTTAATATTTTGTATTCTATTCATTCCCTGTCTTCTGGTTATATGCATATATTTTGTCTTATCCTGGTTTATTTCTAATCCCACCTTTCTGGTTTCTTGAATGAGCACTTTTGGTAAATTTTCCAGATCTGTTCTACTTTCAGCAAGAAAAGCAACGTTATCCGCAAAAGCTAACACATTTACTTTTGATCCAACATAGATCTCAGCTCTTAAATCTGTTGTCTTCCTGAGTGCATCTTCTAAGACTAGGTTGAAGAGTAGAGGAGATATCCCAAGACATAATATCGTATTTAAAAATTCCAATTCACCTCCAGTACCCGTACAACCTCCATTTTGTATTATTTATAGGTTATTTCTTATTTTTAAGAATATTTAACCTATAGAGTTCAAATTTGGTATACACATTATTAAAACCATTTTCTTACTGAAATAAAAAATAAAAAACCTTTTTCATTATTTTCAAAATGGTAGCACTTTGAAATGTTTGGTCCTTAATAACTTTTGAAAGGTTAGGAATATAAATAAATCACAAGATCTTTTTTTTTGAAAATTTCATTTGCAATAGAAAAATGTAACATTGTATGAAATCGGATGACAAACAATTGAGATTTCAGTATTTTTGTATTTAATCATTTACACGTCAATTGTTTACAGTCATGGTGTTGTGCCGCGTGAGTCAACCACAAAAATACATCAGCGATCTATTCCCTGCAGAATATAGGCAGGGAATACCCACTAAACCTCCAACAGGCCGAAACCCTTTGGAGCTAAGCTATTTAATTCAGGGTCAGTCAGACATTCCTCTTCAATTTTTTTGTGTAGGACATGTGAACAAAAGCAAAAACTGTATTACATGCGTCGTCCTCACTTTGTAGCATTGCCTCAACAATGGTATCTGGTGAAACAGCACCAATAATTGAGCCAAGATGATTTCTTTCCTTGGTACAATGCACACACCCAAAGAATATGTGATAAACATCATCATCATCCTTCGGGCAGTAAGCACACTTAAGAGACCTGACTTGCTCCATCCTGTGGAGATACTTTCTAAAGTAGCAATGCCTCATAAAGAACTGACACAGATAAAAGTCAAACTCACCATGACTAAGATCTGTCCAGATGCATAGGTCGGGTATCAAACGAAAAGTCCAACGACTGACCGTTGGTGCCCATTGCAATCTTCGTTGCCAAGCTTGCAGGATTTCTGGTCTCACGATTTTCGACACTTGTTTTCTTTCTTTGTCAGGGGCAAGGCATATTCTATATAATTCTTAACATAAGGTATTATTGTTACTCAATCGTGTCTAAAACTTAAATAAAAACCATTAAGTCTGTATGTATGCATCAAATTGAGTTGCATAGATTTGAATAAATTCTTTAATTTGCATCAATGAATCAAATCAAAAACATTTGCTGCATCACACACACCTAGCTCTGTTTAATTAGGTTTGAGCCTTACAGTGCTGCGCAGAACAATTGATTATTGCAAATAATATGATAATCGATAATGGCAGATTGAAAATAAGTTTTGCAACCATTCTCCTAGAGAGATTACAGAGAAGTGTATTGCTAAAAAGTATAAATGTTGTTTTTTATCCACACAGCAGCAGGGATCTGTATATAAAATACTGTATTACATTTTTACTTTCTGTTCTTTTATTTGTTTATCATACATGTCAGAGTGTAAAGAAATTACAATATTTTTAAAGCTAGAAAATATAGACTGTATGCAAATTGAACGAGTATGTTATACACAGTTTTACTTGTGCCATATTGTAATTATTAGTGAATTATAAAACGGATAGTAAGTTTTTGTATTTAATTTCCATTTACCATCCCATCATAATATTCCACAGAGCTATACATTCGAGAATGCTGAACTGTTTCATTATAATAATTAATACAGTAAATTGATTCACTATTACAATAAAAGGCCTGTCACACGTAGAATGAACCGTTTTACAATAAATTTTGTACATTTTAAAATCAAATCAAAATATATTTATTTTGTAGTGGACAATTATACAATTGTATTACAATGGTCATGTATAAAGAATTAATGTTATAACAATTAAAGTTAGGTTATTATAGCTTAAATTAAATTTCTATTAATTAATAATATTTGTTTACATATTTGTCATTAATAAAACCTATTGTTCCATTAGAAATTCCTCAACAGTGTAAAAAGCTCCACTTAACAAGAAGTGCTGCAGGGAAGATTTAAATTGCTTTTCGCATATTTGCTGTTTTATATGGTTAGGCAGTCTATTAAACAACTTAGGGCCTATATTCTGGGGAAGTGAAGCTGTCAACTCCAATCTATGAGATGACTGTCTGTGTTGATTACAAAATCTTGTACTATAGTTATGTATATTTGAACCGGTCTGAAATTTTGAAATTTTAAATTTGTAAAATATGATCATTTCATATATGTACAGAGATGATAATGTTAATATTTTAAATGATTTAAAGATTTCTTTACAAGAAGTTCTTCTATTTACACCAGCCATTACGCGGATTGCCCTTTTTTGCAAACGGAACACTCGTATTAATGCAGTATGGGACGCAGAGCCCCAGAGAATAATTCCATATCTCAATCTTGATTCTATTAGTGCCATATAAATTAGTTTCATAATGAAAAAATTACCATAATTAGAAAATCTATTTAGCAAAAATAATTGTGACGATAATTTTGAACAAATACTGTCTATGTGTGAGGTCCACGTAAAGTGTTGGTCAAACGTTAGGCCAAGGTATTTCGTTTCAGTTTGGAATGGAAGCTCAAATTCATTCATAATAATCAACGGATTGGTATCAATAATTCTATAGTTTTTAAAATGTATGCAACTGGTTTTAGCTGGATTTACGTGTAGATTATTAATATTTAGGTATTGGAATAAATTAGTGAGTTGAAGATGACTATCTATTTCTAAATCGGCGAGAGTGTTGTTTTTGATGAGTATAGCCACATCATCAGCATACATTGTTACATTTAAATTGTTCACTGATTTTGTTATACTGTTTGTATATAAGACGAATATAATGGGACCTAGGACAGTGCCTTGAGGAATACCGAAATTGATTTCTATATCACTTGAACGCGCGTCTTTTAATTGAACACTTTGAGTCCTTGACATTAAAAATGATTTGATCCAGTCTAAGTGTATTCCACGTATCCCCAGATTGTAAAGTCTATCGAAGAGTATTTCATGATCGAGACAATCAAATGCCTTCTGCAAATCTAAAAAAACACCTACAGCTTTACATTTCTTATCCAAGGCTATAATAGCTTTAGAAATAAAATTAACCATGGCATCTGTTGTATTTTTCCCCTGTACAAATCCGAATTGTTCTTTACATATTAAGTCATGTTCAGACAAAAAATTTAACAATCTACGTGCAAAAACATGCTCATAAATCTTTGAAAATGTCGAAACGTTTGCAATTGGTCACCAATTTTCTGGGGAATCACTCTTTCCACTTTTAAATATTGGACGGATTATTGTCTGCTTCAGTTCCTGTGGAAATAAGCCTTCAGAAAATGATAAATTAATTAAATCTGAAAGAGGTTTACAAATGTTGCTTGCACAATGGCGAATAACCCTGTGAGTTATGCCATCGTATCCGGCCGAGTTATTATTTTTTAAATTCATAATAATGTTATAAATTTCTACTGGATCTGTCGGGTTTAAACTGAATGTATTTGGACTATGTACATCATTCATTGTTTGTAGCATGGGTTCTGTTATCAGTGCTTTAACTTTATTTAACCTAAAAAATATGATTTTTAACTTATTTTTTAACAGTTTAAAGTTTGAGCACCTGGAGAAAGTTCCATAAGTTCAAAATTCCCCTTTTAACTTTTGAATGTTAACAAATTTATAAATATCTTTTGAGGAATTATTATATGGTTGTAGATGTTACTTGTCATACACATAGTCTTACCTAAGACAAACCATTTTATAGATAAGTGAGTATAGGACTTTTAATGTTATTTTATTTGAACTTTGGCATGCTGCCATTTTTTAAATAATTAATATAGAGACTTTTAATCTCTTGCATTCTTTAGTTTTTGTTAAGATTTTTAATATGGGTTATCTTTCTATGCAATTATTCACTTAAATGTTGTGATTTAGCCTTTCAACCCTCTAGTTTTGGTCTAGGAGTTCTAAACCAAAAATTCTATTCTATGAAAGATTCTGTTCACAATTGTTAGTTTATTTTTCTGTGTGTTTGCTGTTTAAACCTACCGGAAAAAATATTTAAGGCTTTCTTTTTTAATAAACTAGTTTTCTTAGCCGCTATACTGATTTTATTACTATAGCGTGGTATCTACAAATAAAAGTATAATTTAGCCCTCCTCTAAGCTCTAGGAAGTACTCCCACTTTAATAAATCAGTTATGCTAAACTAGTTTCTTACAGCCCTGTTTAGTTGGAAGAGGATTTATTTATATAAGTAAAATTAACAACATAGTTGATTTTAAAAATAATGTTCTACTGATATATTGAATATTAAAAAAAGAGTCAACTAAATTTTAAAAACACTTACAATATTAGTAAAATCAGTAAACTTTAGTAACAATAAAGAAATGTACAGTTTTACTCAAATTGTTACCTTCCACCTCAATGAAAATATGCTGTTTCAAAGTGGTTAAAATTGATTTAGATTATCAGGAAAGAATATTTCATCACGTAGAAAATACGTTGTTCAAAATAACTTGTTTTTAAATAGTTATTTTTGACAACAATTAAAAAAAATATCATTCCTTAAATCTTTTCATTTCCGATTTGTACGCTGAACATGAATGTAATTAGTTCTGTGGTAAAATGATAATTTTTACTCTCAAAAACACTTTTACAAACCTAACCTAACATAACCTAAATTAGCATATCCTTCACAAATAGAACTTTGCATTAAATTCGGGTGACTAGCCTCCGGGATGGCCTGCCAGCTGTCCCTTCGGCGAATAAACCAGCCCACCCATCCACGTACGGTGTCATTAACCCACCCGCCCACCCCTACACGTATGGTGGCATTAACCCACCAGCCCACCCATCCACATACGGTGTTATTAACCCACCCGCCCACCCATACACGTATGGTGTCATTAACCCACCCACCCACCCCTACACGTATGGTGGCATTAACCCACCCGCCCACCCCTACACGTATGGTGGCATTAAACCTGTACGTATGGTGGCAATACCACTGTACGTGTATGGGTGGGCGGGTGGGTCAATAACACAGTACGTGTATGGGTGGGTCAATAATACTGTAGCTATATGGTAGGCGGTTCAGTCAATACCACTGTACGCGTATGGGGGGGCGGGTGGGTCAATACAACATGGAGGTTAACCCACCCACCCGCCCATACACGTACAGTGGCATTGACCCACCCACCCGCCCATACACGTACAGTGGCATTGACCCACCCACCCGCCCATACACGTACAGTGGCATTGACCCACCCACCCACCCATCGATACACGTACAGCGGCATTGACCCACCCACCCGCCCATACACATACAGTGGCATTGACCCACCCACCCGCCCATACACGTACTGTGGCATTGACCCACCCACCCGCCCATACACGTACAGTGGCATTGACCCACCCACCCGCCCATACACGTACAGTGGCATTGACCCACCCACCCGCCCATACACGTACAGTTGCATTGACCAACCCACCCACCCATACACGTACAGTGGCATTGACCCTACCACCAGCCCATACACGTACAAAGGCATTGAGCCACCCACCCGCCCATACACGTACAGTGGCATTGACCGGTAGCAATACCACTGTACGTGTAAGGTTGGGCGAGTGGGTCAATACCACTGTATGTGTAAGGGTGGGCGGGTGGGTCAATACCACTGTACGTGTAAGGGTGGCCAGGTGGGTCAATACCACTGTACATGTAAGGATGGGCGGGTGGGTCAATACCACTGTACGTGTAAGGGTGGGCGGGTGGTCGGTAGCGTAGTTGGTTCAATCCCAGCTTCATTTGCTAAAGGTTGTCAGTTCGATCCCAATCAGAGTCATAATACATTTTGAGAAGGATCAGCTGATAACCACCGGCTGTTCATTTGTCATTGGGCTATTAATTAATGACACTTTCTAAGGAATAGTCGGCCTTAGTTTGTAACAATGACTACATTCGCTCATCAACACTCATCACACTCATTCGAAATCCATATTCGCCCATATCTTGACGATCGGCGTCTTATTAATAAATAAAATAAACTACAAAATGTAATAAAATGGCACAAAAGAAAAAAACATCCTTTATTGAAATAAAAACATCTATATACAAAACTTTGTATATAGATAAAACTCAACAGAAAGAAGAACCCATTGAGTTCACAATGATTAAATTTTGGAAAGTGAAGAAATGGGAATTAAAAAGAAAACTATGAAATAACTGTTGTGTTACTACACTCTGTCTCTAAAGGGAAACAATTTGAAATTATAATAGTAATATATCAAAATGTAGCACAGTCCCTTCCAGGTATCGTTCAATAAATGACTGATAAAATGAATTGTAAAAACAATTTATATGTACTGTAACTGTGACATTGTTATATAATTAGGTTGACCGAGGTGGCAGAAAAACTTACTAAAAAAAGTAGAAAATACACTATTTATTAGAGGTACATCACAGGACATGTTGACTGTTCCATTGTTTGTTTACAAGTGGGCTGCACACTCCATGAAGGGGTGGGGTAGTAAGTTACTGATAGTGATACAACACTACTCTCCCCTAACAGTTGATTAATTACAAAACAAAATTTACATTACTGTTATTGTCAAAATAAAATTGCTTAAGACTAAAATTCTTATTTTAACTTATTACCGTACTCTAACAACAACAGAATTATTATTTTAATTCAAACTCTGAAAAAGTAAATCTTTTTGTTGGTTTTAACATTCTACCTCTACTAGATACATGTTGACGTAAATTTTCAGGAGTAGATAGACTATGGGCAGGAGATCGACAAGGATTAGGTGATGATTTTATAGAAGATGAACTTCTAGGACCTGAACTTCTGGGAGTTTGGAGAACAGACTGATTAGATGTATTAATTGTAGTTTGTAATCTATGAGTTACTATGTATCTATGAGACTATTGCTAGGACTCAATTATTACTTACTTCTGTTAATTTAAATTGTATTGTACAATATAATTTAAATTGTACATTTTTTGTTTATATAAAATATCCTGTGTTCTGCTAATTTTTGTTTTTTAGTAGTAGTTGGTGGATACAAGTTGGGAAACACTGCTCCAAAGGGTCTGGCGAATTAAGAATCTCTATACTGGGGACATATAGCGAAAATTCCAAAGGAAACTAGAAACTACGTTGTTGCACTTGCATTACAAATGGCGAACTCCATTTACACTCAATTGTACACTGTTGGTAAATAAACAAATGATTTTTAAACGTGCTAATACATCTTATAATGAGACTCTGATACTGAAATTCAAAATTGAATCTACCGGAATGACTTTTACTTTGGATAAGAGACTCTAGCTATAGATCTTTATACCAGCTGTAATGTCCATCTAGACCCCAGCAAGTAAGAGTGTCACAGATTGTGGCATATTGCATAGTTCTTATTTATACAACTTCTTACCAGTGACTTCCTAGGAAACTGAGCACTAGACAACAAAATCAGATAATTTCCTATAATATCCTACCTAATGAATTATATTTTAATTTCATCTAAAGTCCTGCAATCGTATTCAATGTAAAAATACAGTGCTAAAGACCCACCCGCCCACCCATACACGTACAGTGCTAATGACCCACCAGCCCACCCAAACACGTACAGTGCTAATGACCCACCCACCCACCCATACACGTACAGTGCTAATGAACTGCTTTGCTGAACCATTGCTTCACCTAGACACATGAATTTAGTGTTCTGTAAGTTGGTTTACATATACTTTATCATCTAACAGTAGTTTCAGTAAATAAACTACGTTACTTATTTTTTTCTCTATTTTCCCAAAACATATTTAATATTATTTGCTGTTTTATTTAGATTTACCCACACTGTCTGATTTATAACAAATGAAGGCACTTTTCTAGTCATAGGTTTAGATCTGTGGCTTGTTTTATCATTACTTCTTTTACTAACCTGAGATTCTTCACCAATTTTAAAATTGGTCGGTAGCGTAGTTGGTTCATACCCAGCTTCATGTGCTAAAGGTTCTCAGTTCGATCTCAATCAGAATCAATACATTTTGAGAAGGATCAGCTGATAACCACCGGCTGTTCATTTGTCATTGGACTATTAATTAATCAAACTTTCTAAGGAATAGTCGGCCTTAGTTTGTAACAATGACTACATTTGCTCATCTACACTCATCACACTCATTCGAAATCCATATTCGCCCATATCTTGACGATCGGCGTCTTATTAATAAATAAATAAAAAAAATAAATAAATAAAAATAAAAAAACTAACTCTCTTTTTAAGTGAAGATAAAACTATTTTAGACTCGAAAGTTAACAGCAGAATCACAGGAGACTTTCCCGTAACCATGGGCAGAGTTAGACCTTGTATGTTGGGGGGGCACAAGTAACAAGTTTACCATGCATTAAATTTCCTGTATCCTACTCTTTCCGGGGGGTCTGGGGGACATTTTAAAAAATTGCAGCTTAAAAACATGACATTTAGGTACCTTTTTGAATGAAAAATACTTAAACTCAGAACATGAAATTGATGTTTATTTTTATCAAACATAAACATAATATTGGTTATATAGCAATATAAACCAGGTATATATATATATATTTACTTTCTACAATAGAACGGCCTCATATTGTCAAGCAATGTAACCCTTATATTAACACATTAGCACTACAATATTAGCACTCCTTTATTAATAATAAATAAGAGGCAATTTTCTATTACCTTTTTTTGCATATTCATCTGTTAGTTTATCCAAGTTGAGGCTTTTTACTAAATCAGATTCTGAATAAATGACAGCTAAATTTGAGAAACGTTCTTGGCCCATGAATGACCTAAGCCATTGATTAATTCTTCTCATTGTCGAGAACGAGAACAAGTAGCACTATTAGATGGAAAGGTAAGACAAATCTTAAAAAGCAGTTTGAAATTGGGATAAATATCATCTTGAATTAAAACCAGTTCTTTTAATATTTTAACCAACTCTTTAAGCGGTATTTCTTTCGGGTTGATACCATCTGACTCGAGAACGCAACGTAGGATGCTCATTTCTGATATGAGCATAGTTTGGTTCAATTCGGGCACTGGATAATTCTGTATAAACGATTCAGATTTCTCTACATTGAGGTAAAGGAACTCTTCACTCGCATTTGCTACTTCCATTGCTTCACCGGCAAACCTTCTTTTGAGTTCACTGATCAAAATATCAAGTATTGGGCAATAAAGGTCACAACGGTACTGTACCTTGCTGTTCACTTCACTGTTATCACTCAAACTCTCTGTATCGACTCCTCTTGACTGTCCAACAGTAGACATAACAAAATATTCATTAAGAGTTTTTGAAATAACTCGTCGGCGTTTGGGCGCAATATGTGAACTTGAAGTCGAATGACTTCCTTTTTCCAAGGAACAAGATGTTGTGGTAGTCTCATTGGCATTGGATTGTGTTGTGATGCAAATATTTTCAGGGAATAAATGTAGTTTGTGAATCCTTGAAAACTCCATTACTTCATTCCACTTTTTCTCCCAGGCGTTTTCACTTCTTTTTGACTCGAGCTTCATAATAATTGCTCCTGATGCTTTCGCACATCTTGCTATGCAAGAGTCCTCCTTCTGAAGCGCTTTGTTGAGGATATTTATATCAGTTAAACACTCCAATAAAAATATTAAACATACTACAAAGTCCATGGATGTAATTGAAGCCAGTAATCCTTTGGCCTGAGGAGACTTCGAATTCCTTAGATCATTAGCAATCTTTTTGAGGACGGCACGAATTGCATCAAAATTTCTGTTAATTCATAGCGTCACTTAATTTGTGGATCTCATGTGGGCCTGGGACTTTGATCTGTAGCTCCTCTTGCAGTATTTTGTATTCCGCATGCATATCGGGGTTAGAAAAAAACTCATAAAACTCATGTTTTAGTGATTGCATCACATTAAAGAAGAAACAACTGTAGTTATTGCTTTCACAAGAGTTTACAAGAACCAAATTAACCTTATGTGTTAAACAGTGCACATACATGGCGAGAGAATGGGTATCCCTGATGATTTTCTGTAGGCCATTCTTTACTCCGGACATTACACTCCCGCCATCATGTGATTGACCTATTAAAGTAGCAGTTATACCTACTTCCTTAAGGTAGTTCAAAATAATGTTTGCTAAGGACTCAGCACTACGATCTAAAGAAACATCCTTCATTGTTAGCAATCTTTCTTTAATTTCTGATTCAAACTAATATCTTATACAAATACACAATTGTTGAACTCTGTGTGACTTTCCTTCATTGACCATTAAGGCATAAAATTCAGATTTGTTTATTTCATTCACTATTGTACTTAAAACCTCTTCAGTAACAATTTCGAAAATTTCGTTTTGAAAGTCATGACTTGTTAAATTGAAATATCGTTCATATTTTCCTTTGAATTTAGCATCATATTTTGAGTATAATTCACATAACTCTAAATAATTTCCCTTGTTGCCTGACGTTTCTTTTTCATCGTGTCCACGAAAAGGCATTCCTTGTTTGGCCAAAAATAACAAAAGGTCCAAAATTTGCTTAAAATATTCACGATTTTCAGAAATAAGCTCTTTATGAGATGGTGATATTTCCGATGCAATTGTATCCTTTGGCTTCCTATAGTTATGCTACTTCGCCATGGAAAATAAGTGACTTTCACTGGACACATGTTTTTCTAATTTTTCCCCTATCTTCTTCCAGTTACTTATGCCTTTTTCAGTTACATATACTTCTTTATTGTTAGAAGAAAATATCCTGCAAGCGTAACAGAAAAACAGAATTCAGCATCTTTCTTTATACTGTATTCTAGCCATTCAAATTTCTTAAAATAAAATGGTGTAAATGCTCGTTTTGAATTTTTAATGTCTGAAAGTAGATATGTAGTCAAAATTGGGCGCGATGGACCCGTCTCTATATTACCAAGTTCTAATTTTTTTGAGTAGGCTCCTTCATCATAAGAAGAAGTAACTGAATCAGTTTGTTTATTTACGTCATGGCAAGACTTTGAACAGCCTGGGGAAGCTTTTATTAAACTCTTAGATTCCGCTTCTTCATCAGTCTTAGACACGGTCACTGGTTCTTTTATTTTTAAAAAATTTCTAATGTCTGTTGTTTTTTTTACTCATTTTGTTTAAACTGTAGATTCCATAGATAAACAAAACAGAAAAATGATAATACTGTAATTAATTAATATAGAAATACCACTCATCTCATCTTAAATAACACAAACAAAAAAACTTATTTTAATACATGAAGCACGAAAGTGGGAACAGAGCATGAACACTAGCTGACAACTGCTGACTGACTGGGCTGGGCAGACCGCCGGCCGCGCTAAACACGACTCGATTCAGTCAGACGCGCCAATTTGTAGATGGTAGGTAGTCGAAGTCAACCCGTAATTGTATTGTATAAGTGGGATGCTAATACTCGCACTGATCTTCATTTTGGATTAATGACATTCTAATTTATTATTATTAGTATATATAGAGTCAACATGCATTTAAGTTCATCGTTCATTTAGTAACTTTTATATAAAATTATATTCCTTATAAATAAAAATTAAAATTCACATGAAGGTTGAGGGGGCATTGCCCCCCCCATAACTCCGCCCATGGTCTTTAGATAAAAATTGCTGTGCTAACATTACAAATAATGGCCACATCTTAATTTACGTATTACACAGCAAAATAGTAATAGATACATCAGTTTTAGTTATATAAAATAAAGGCAGTACATTGCTTACTATTTTCCACATTTTCCTCATCATACAAGCTTTTCTCACTTAACTGTGTTACTCAAAAATATGTTTAGACAAAGATTATTTACAATGAAAGTGTGTTAAAAATAAAAATATATATTTACATGACTGATAGCCGAGTGATATGCTACTCGCCTCTGGAGCTCAAGATCCAGGGTCTGATTCCTGGGGGATAGCAAATTGCATATCAAATCTCCTAGTGTTGACCCAGCTTCGTTAGGCTATAAATTCTATAGCGAATCCTGGGAGTAAACACTGGAACTAACAGTGCCAGGACCCAATGTACCAACCACACGTTTGGATATGCAGTCCTTGTGAGTTCATTTGTGGATTAATTTAAAATACAAATTAGTAACAGTATTTAGTAAATGTTCTTAAGTCACATAAATAAGCAAATACAAAATTGTTTTTTAATAATTTTAATACACAGTATTTTACCTTATTACAAGTTACTTTGAAAATGAGTACTCTCTGTTACCCCTCTGTTGGCTTTCTATTACTTGTTTGAAGAATGGGGTCATGTCTGGCATGATAGGATAGCCACTGTCCAACCAGTTAGTATGTGTGGTGTTAGGGCCACAGGAGCATTGAGGAAGAGGGTATCTCACACATAGAGGTGGCTGACCTGTAAAGAAATTACCTCGGAAACTGGTATCCAACACGCTTCCATTGCTATTGAACTTTAAAAACCTCTTACCAGTTGGATCTCTCAGAGGTCTTCCAATAGCATCAGTAAGAGGATTTCCACGAGAGTCACGGATACAGGGCCTATTAGCTATGGGGTGAATGTGTGGATCTAAGTCCTTTGAAGGGTCAATCAGTTTTATCTTTGGATTTGTAATGATTGCATATTCATTAGTCCATGAGTGCGTCTTTTTTGAACAAAGACCAGGTTGGATAAATTGTAGATTTTCTTTAGATTTACAAGGACATGTACGTAAAATTCCAATTTGATCGTCATCTTCATTTTCTTGTATCATTAAATAAAGACTACTTCTTCTTTTGTCTCCTTTGTTTCTCATATTGGATTGTGTTTTTTGTGATGTTTTATACTGTGATTCTGGTGTTATTTTATACTGTGGCTCTGGTGTTGTTTTAAACTGTGGTATTGAGAATTCAGTGTCTTTTTCGCACAGTGGGTAAGGAGTGCAGCATTCTTGCTTAAGTGGTGGAGATTGTCTTTTAGTTGGTTTTGGTGACACAGTGGTTCTTCTGACTTTTCTTTCCCTCTGATATACTGATCTGCTTCTTGAAGGACTTTTTCTTGATTTACTTATTGATTTCCTTTTTGATACAACTGATCTGCTTCTTGAAGGACGTTTTCTTGATTTTTTTCTTGAAATAGCTGACTTGCTTTTTGTTACTTGTTTTCTTGATTTCTTAACTGACATGTTTTTTGAAGGACTTTTTCTTGATTTCCTCCGTAATCTAGATTTGCTACCAGATTTTGATTTACTGCGTGGTTTTGATTTTCTATATGATCTTGATTTTCTGTCTAGTCGTGATTTACTGCGTGATCTAGATTTTGGAGACCATTTTGATTCACTCCGCGTTGTTGATTGACTTTTAGATTTATTTTTTCTTACCCTACTTGGAGATCTCTTCAATTTTCTACCTCGTTTACTTTCTCCGTCTACTCTATATCCAGTAGTACCTACCATAGGGTATGCTGTGACACTAGGTAATGCAAACACTTGCTGCTGATTTTTTGAAGAAAAACTTGGAATTTGATTATTGATCTCACTGAACGATCTTTTAACGTTGTTTCCCTTTGACATTTGTACTAAAAATGAGTCTATTTCAGATTGAAGTGGATTATTATTTTCTGAATGCCTTTCTGCAGGAGTAGGGGATATATTTGGCGTTTTGTATAGTGACTGTTGTATTGAAAGTTGCTCAATATGACTAATATTGTTTGTTACTCCTTGAAACTCACCATTAAAGGCTTGATAGTTTTGTAAAAATCTCACAAAATCTTTTATTTTAACTGGTAAAAACCTTACGTTTCCAATGGGACTGATCACAGGTGATGTCAAATTCCCTTCAGTATTGACCTCAGCTTGGCTTTTTTCCACACTTTTTTTTAATTCAACCATCACTTATAACCTCTTTTAGTTCCATTTAATACATATTTGTATTATTAATTCGAATAAGCTGGAAAAGAATCATAAGATTTCATTTTAAACTGGACGGAAATGCTGTTAGATGACTTGACAGTATTGAGCAGTAATGATTGGTTACTAGATCTAATGTTAGTAAATACATTTCTTAAATTTATTTCTGCACTAAATCAGCTAATTTTGTCTTTGTAGTGTAAATATTCTAATTAATAAATCGCTGTATTATTTGAAAATACTTGCCACCTGCCTCATCATTATTTTAACGAAACTTGAAAACTTAAATTTACATTAGACTTAAAAAAACTTGTGTATTTATTTAAAAAAAATATTTTTGTTTTGTTTTGTTTTGAGAGTATATAGTTAAGTTAACTAGCCAAATGATTAATAATAGTTTTTTTAATTCATCTCTCAATAAAAAATAAAATTTTGTAAATTGATACAAAATTAAATAAAAATACATAACTTGTAGATTTCTGAGTTTAAAATTTGTTAATAAAGCCCCTAAAAACATGGCAGCATACTCTTATACTGTTATTAACTACACATAGCAATAGTAAGCATTAATCGAAAGAGGTTTTGTAATTGTTGCAATTTCAAACTAATAATAAAATGAATTCAAATTAAAGAGCTAATTGAATTCATTTTAAAACACCAACAATTACCAGTAATTTTATGTGTAATGTTTCTATTAACAGTCAACAGTATTTAATTTATCAAGGAACTTTCTTAGTAATCAACTTATACAAGATTTCCCAGTACCACCTCACAGATAAACCGATTTTGAAATACACTGGAGAGAAACTTTTAATTATCTGCTACAGTAAATCACACAAAATTACTAAGGCCACGAAAAAATAAGACAGTAATGAAGGATAGATTGAAAATTACATTTGATGTATATTCAAAGTAGATATTGACACTATTGTACTTTAACGTTCATGATTATAAACAAAAAATTAATTAATAATTATGAATGTAATTATGAGGAAATGGAATGTAGAGGATAACAGCAAACTTATTCAGCAACAAGTTCTCAAAAGTAAAAAAAAATTAAATGTTGTTTACCAATGACATTGTCTATATACATTCTCCTGATATTGATTGAAGAAAGAATAAATGAATTGGTTATTATCACATAACTATATAAATGTACAGAGTAACCACAAGTTAAGAAAACCTAGTGTTTGTGTCATGTGCTTATTATCATCTCTTGTACATTTGTATCAGAACATGTATAAGGGTTTACCACTGGAGGACCATATACCAAGGCTACTGCTGATGGGATATGTACAAGGGCTACTGTTGCTGGAACACTTATTAAGGTTTACCACTGGAAGACCATATAACAAGGCTACTGCTGGTGGGATATGTACAAGGGCTACTGTTGTTGGAACACTTATTAAGGTTTACCACTGGAAGACCATATAACAAGGCTACTGCTGGTGGGAAGTGTACTAGTGCTAATGTTGATAGAACATGTATTAAGGTTTACCACTGGAGTACCATATACCAAGGCTGGTGGGATATGTTCTAGTGCTACTTTTGATGGGACATGTATTAAAGTTTATAAATGGATAACTATACATGGTAGAAAAAAAAGGTGGAAACGCTTTTACAACCATTTAAATTTTTTACACAGATAATTTGATAATTTTATTTTATTTTAGTAATTGTGTTCCATAAAGTATAATTTTGTATTAGTATAATTTACTTGAAACTGTTAAATAGCGGAGATATAATATTGTTCAAATTAGTTACTTTGACTACAAAATCAAATGACCACTACTCTGGAAAGTATAAACCTTTCAAAGTCCGGTATGTGGCATTTGATTTCTATTAAATAGACCTTTCATTTGTTACTAAACTCAACCTAGGCTTACATTGAAGATTTTCGTTCAACTCCTCATGGGCAGTCTCCATGAAAAGATGAAATGTCGCCAATGGCGTCATAAAGTATGTTCTTTGTAACCATGATCATATAAAAAATTTCACTTCTACAAATGAAGCAATACAAAAGATGTGAGAGCGTTTCCATATTTTTTCCTATCTTGTATACCAAGAATACTGAGGAGGCTTTGGACTCCTGTTGGTGGAACATGTATTAAGGTTTACCGCTGGAGGACCATATACAAAGACTACTTGCTGCTGGTGGGATATGTACTAGGGCTACTGTTGATGGAACATGTATTAAGGTTTACCACTGGAGGACCAAATACCAAGGCTACTGCTGGTGGGATATGTACTAGGGCTACTGTTTATGGAACATGTAATAAGGTTTACCACTGGAGGACCATATACCAAGGCTGGTGGGATATGTTCTAGGGCTACTTTTGTTGGGACATGTATTAAAGTTTACAAATTGACAGCTAAACAAATGGTAGAAAAAAAACATAGAACCGCTTTCACAACAATTTTATTTTTTTACACAGATCATTTGATAATTTAAATTTTTTTTAGTAATTGTATTCCATAAAGTATAATTTTTTATCAGAATAATTTTCTGGAAACTGTTAAATAGCGTAGATATAATACTGTTCAAATTAGTTACTTTGACTTCAAAATCAAATGACCACTACTCTGGAAAGGATAAAACTTTCGAAATCTGGTTGGTGGAATATGTATTAGTTTATTCATTTTGTTTTATTAGCCTCCAGAAATGTTGTATTATAGAAATAATACTGGTTTAAATTACCTTTTTTCTGTCTTAACAGTTCTTCAATTACATTACTGCTATGTACATTTCAAAGCATATAGCTTCATCACCAGGCTTCCAAAAACATCACTGTTTAAAACATTAAAATACTAAAACTATAAAACAATTAAAAATATTAAGAGATGAGTAGCCTACATTTGCCGGCCGGCGATAGACACCAACTGATGACTAATGAGCAGTAATGTAATTGAAGAACTGTTAAGACCAGGTATTTTAAACCAGTATTATTTCTATATGTATTTGGTATTATTACTGAATGACGATATACCAAGGCTACTGCTAGTGGGATATATACTAGGGCTACTGTTGGTTGAGCATGTACTAGGTATTACTGCTCGATGACCCTACTGCTGGGAGACATGTACTAGGGCTACTGTTGGTTGATCATGTATTAGGGATAACTGCAGGATGACCCTACTACTAGTGGGATATGTACTAGGGCTACTGTTGGTTGAGCATGTACTAGGTATTACTGCTCGATGACCCAACTGCTGGGAGATATGTACGAGGGCTACTGTTGGTTGAGCATGTACTAGGTATTACTGCTCGATGACCCTACTGCTGGGAGATATATAATAGGGCTACTGTTGGTTGAGCATGTACTAGGTATTACTGCTCGATGACCCTACTGCTGGGAGATATATAATAGGGCTACTGTTGGTTGAGCATGTACTAGGTATTACTACTCGATGACCCTACTGCTGGGAGATATATAATAGGGCTACTGTTGGTTGAGCATGTACTAGGTATTACTGCTCGATGACCCTACTGCTGGGAGATATATAATAGGGCTACTGTTGGTTGAGCATGTACTAGGTATTACTGCTCGATGACCCTACTGCTGGGAGATATATAATAGGGCTACTGTTGGTTGAGCATGTACTAGGTATTACTGCTCGATGACCCTACTGCTAGGAGATATATAATAGGGCTACTGTTGGTTGAGCATGTACTAGGTATTACTGCTCGATGACCCTACTGCTGGGAGATATGTACTAGGGCTACTGTTGGTTGATCATGTATTAGGGTTTACTGCTGGATGACCCTACTACTAGTGAGATATGTATTAGAGCTACTGTTGGTTGATCTTGTATTAGGGTTTACTGCTGGATGACCTTACTGCTAGTGGGATATGTACTAAGGCTACTGTTGGTTGATCATGTATTAGGGTTTACTGCTGGATGACCGTACTGCTAGTGGGATATGTACTAAGGCTACTGTTGGTTGATCACGTGTTAGGGTTTACTGCTGGATGACCGTACTGCTAGTGGGATATGTACTAGGGCTACAGTTGGTTGATCATGTATTAGGGTTTACTGCTGGATGACCATACTGCTAGTGGGATATGTACTAAGGCTACTGTTGGTTGATCACGTATTAGGGTTTACTGCTGGATGACCCTACTACTAGTGAGATATGTACTAGTGCTACTGTTGGTTGATCATGTATTAGGGTTTACTTCAAGATGACCGTACTGCTAGTGGGATATGTACTTGGACTACTGTTGGTTGAGCATGTAATAGGGTGTACTGTAGGATGACCCTACTGCTAGTGGGATATGTACTTGGGCTACTGTTGGTTGAACATGTATTAGGGTGTACTGCTGGATGACCCTACTGCTAGTGAGATATGTACGAGGGCTACTGTTGGTTGATCTTGTATTATGGTTTACTGCAGGATGACCTTACTGCTAGTGGGATATGTACTAGGGCTACTGTTGGTTGATCATGTATTAGGGATTACTGCAGGATGACCCTACTGCTAGTGGGATATGTACGAGGGCTACTGTTGGTTGATTTTGTATTAGGGTTTACTGCTGGATGACCTTACTACTAGTGGGATATGTAGTAGGGCTACTGATGGTTGATCTTGTATTATGGTTTACTGCAGGATGACCCTACTGCTAGTGAGATATGTACTAGGGCTACTGTTGGTTGATTTTGTATTAGGGTTTACTGCAGGATGACCTTACTGCTAGTGGGATATGTAGTAGGGCTACTGTTGGTTGAACATGTATTAGGGTGTACTGCTGGATGACCCTACTGCGAGTGAGATATGTACGAGGGCTACTGTTGGTTGATCTTGTATTATGGTTTACTGCAGGATGACCCTACTGCTAGTGAGATATGTACTAGGGCTACTGTTGGTTGAACATGTATTAGGGTTTACTGCTGGATGACCCTACTGCTAGTGGGATATGTAGTAGGGCTACTGTTGGTTGAGCATGTATTAGGGTTTACTGCTGGATGACCTTACTACTAGTGGGATATGTACTAGGCTACTGTTGGTTGAACATGTATTAGGTATTACTGCAGGATGACCCTACTGCTAGTGAGATATGTACTAGGGCTACTGTTGGTTGAACATGTATTAGGTATTACTGCAGGATGACCCTACTGCTAGTGGGATATGTAGTAGGGCTACTGTTGGTTGAGCATGTATTAGGGTTTACTGCTGGATGACCTTACTACTAGTGGGATATGTACTAGGCTACTGTTGGTTGAACATGTATTAGGTATTACTGCAGGATGACCTTACTGCTAGTGAGATATGTACTAGGCTACTGTTGGTTGTACATGTATTGGGTATTACTGCAGGATGACCCTACTGCTAGTGAGATATGTACTAGGCTACTGTTGGTTGAACATGTATTAGGTATTACTGCAGGATGACCCTACTGCTAGTGAGATATGTACTAGGCTACTGTTGGTTGAACATGTATTAGGTATTACTGCAGGATGACCCTACTGTTAGTGAGATATGTACTAGGCTACTGTTGGTTGAACATGTATTAGGTATTACTGCTGGATGACCTTACTACTAGTGGGATATGTAGTAGGGCTACTGTTGGTTGATCTTGTATTATGGTTTACTGCAGGATGACCCTACTGCTAGTGAGATATGTACTAGGGCTACTGATGGTTGAACATGTATTAGGGTGTACTGCTGGATGACCTTACTACTAGTGGGATATGTAGTAGGGCTACTGTTGGTTGATCTTGTATTAGGGTTTACTGCTGGATGACCCTACTGCTAGTGAGATATGTACTAGGGCTACTGTTGGTTGAGCTTGTATTAGGGTTTACTGCAGGATGACCTTACTGCTAGTGGGATATGTAGTAGGGCTACTGTTGGTTGAACATGTATTAGGGTTTACTGCTGGATGACCTTACTGCTAGTGAGATATGTACGAGGGCTACTGTTGGTTGATCTTGTATTATGGTTTACTGCAGGATGACCCTACTGCTAGTGAGATATGTAGTAGGGCTACTGTTGGTTGATCTTGTATTAGGGTTTACTGCTGGATGACCTTACTACTAGTGGGATATGTAGTAGGGCTACTGTTGGTTGAACATGTATTAGGGTTTACTGCTGGATGACCTTACTACTAGTGGGATATGTACTAGGGCTACTGTTGGTTGAACATGTATTAGGGTTTACTACTGGATGACCCTACTGCTAGTGGGATATGTAGTAGGGCTACTGTTGGTTGAACATGTATTAGGGTGTACTACTGGATGACCCTACTGCTAGTGGGATATGTACGAGGGCTACTGTTGGTTTATCATGTATTAGAGATTACTGCAGGATGACCCTACTGCTGGGGGATATGTACTAGAGCTAATGTTGGTTGAGCATGTATTAGGGTTTACTGCTGGATGACCTTACTACTAGTGGGATATGTACTAGGCTACTGTTGGTTGATCATGTATTAGAGATTACTGCAGGATGACCCTACTGCTGGGGGATATGTACTAGAGCTAATGTTGGTTGAGCATGTATTAGGGTTTACTGCTGGATGACCATATATCAAAACTACTGGTGGGTGCTATGTGCTAGGGCTACTATTGATGGAACATATATTTGTGTTTGGGTTTAATGCTGGATGACCAAGTTCACTCCTGCTGGGCTATGCACTGGGGCTACAGTTGGTGAAACATGTATAAGGATTTACTGCTGAATGACCATGTACCAAGTCTACTGCCGGGGGCTATTTACTAGAGCGAACATGTATTAGGGTTTGGGTTTACTGCTGGATGACCAAATATTACGGCTACTACTGTAGGGATTTTTAGTAGGTCTACTGTTGGTGGAACACGTATATAGTTTACTGCTGGTTGACCATGTACCAAGGCTACTGCCGGGGGCTATTTACTAGAGCGAACATGTATTCGGGTTTGGGTTTACTGCTGGATGACCATGTACCAAGGCTACTGCCGGGGGCTATTTACTAGAGCGAACATGTATTAGGGTTTGGGTTTACTGCTGGATGACCAAATACTTTGGCTACTGCTGTAGGAATACGTACTAGAGGTACTGTTGGTGGAACATGTATATAGTATACTGCTGGTTGATTATGTACCAAGGCTACTGCCGGGGCTATTTACTAGAGCGAACATGTATTAGGGTTTACTGCTGGATGACCAAATACTACGGCTACTGCTGTAGGGATTTTTAGTAGGTCTACTGTTGGTGGAACATGTATATAGTTTACTGCTGGTTGACCATGTACCAAGGCTACTGCCGGGGGCTATTTACTAGAGAAAAACTTGAATTAAGGTTTGGGTTTACTACTGGATAACAATATACCAAAGTACTGCTCATGTATATGTAAATATGATGAACCACGCACTTATGCTACTTAAGGTATTCCACTCTTTATATAAACATAGATTATATACCGATAAGTAAATAACCTAAAACAGAAAAAATGAACCAAATCTGCTAAAAATTATAGTGTATGAGAGACAGTTATTTGCAATCTTGTGTATGAAGTACATGCAAATAATTTTTATCATTTAGTGAGGAGGAAGACATTAGCAATTCACCTTTGTGCGTGTGTTTAGGATATACTAGTGTTATATTCATTGCATTTACTATTTTAAAAGAATAATACATACAATTCAATCTATAATCTTCGGTGTTAAACAATGTTTTTTATATAGGCCTAATAGATTTCCTAGTTGCTGGAGCCTCATTAAGGACGGAAAGGCATTTCAACACTGTTTTTATCACAATTAGACAATAATTATAATATTTTCTAGTTCAGAGAGACATAAAATATATATTTATTTAAAAAAACCATCTAAAGATGAGTATAGGTACTGTTAACATATGACTAGTAAAAACCTGATACAACAGTGTTATTCGATAATTTTACATCATCCATCTTGAGCCACTCTGAAAGTCTGTAAAATAGCTTCTTTCTATTTATGGTTAGAGTATAGAGAACTGGTACAAGACTTGAGAGCCAAGATAGGAGAGATTAACAGGAGGAATTTGCAAATTAACCTTAGAGTATAAGTCAACTACCATAGATCATAGGTAGACAAATACATAGCATACATTTTCTGTTGAAACTAAGTGAATCACTCTTCTAAGCTGATGGAGATGCCAGTGGTTATGCTATGTATATGTCTTTATGTATGTTCACTTGTGCAATGCTTTAGTAGGCTTATCCCCTAAAGTAAGTTTGCTGATGCCCTATATCTCCTATTACTTTAGTTTAAAACAAGAGTACTTACAAAAGTCATATTTTTACAATGTTGTGTCCTTTGTAATATTATTTATATACGGTCCACAATTTACAACATCTTGGTGTATGTATAACTTAACCTAATTTTGTTTGTGTGTTGTGATTCAGCTGGTACTTTGAATACAATTATTACAGATTATAATAGCTAAATATAATATTACTGTAGTGGCTACATTGGAACAGCAATAAAATACTGTATTAGAAATGTTTGTACCTAAATGTCTAAGGCAACAATAAATAAGATTGAAAAGATAGTTTGAATCATATTTATTTGAATAAAAAATGTCTTGTGGGAGATTTGTAAGGTTGATTTTTAGGTTGATATTTTTTCTTCTTGTGTTGACTAAGCAACCTCTCAATTTAATTACTGGAAAAATTCCAAGATGGCTTTGATTGTATCCTGTAAAAGTTAAGAGTTACAGTTATCACAATATCAGTTTTGTTATTTCCATATCTGTAGGTAAATTGTCTGGTTTATCTTCCAATCAAAATATGGACTGTATATTTTAGTTGCAAAAGAGAGCAATTCAATTTATATTGAAGGTATCAAGTACTATGATTAATGTAAAAATGTCTTCATTACACATAAAATGTTAAAAGTGCCTTCCTGGTCATAAAGGAAGCAATAATTTACGCTATCCAAAATAA
This sequence comes from Stictocephala bisonia, assembly GCA_035578905.1. NCBI lineage: Eukaryota > Metazoa > Arthropoda > Insecta > Hemiptera > Membracidae > Stictocephala > Stictocephala bisonia. Next base: position 408,947 of record JAQJVL010000230.1, read on the forward strand.
TTTGATACATACGAAAATAACAACAGTACACTATGAGATAGCATTTTAACTTTTCAGAGCAGCATAGACTAATGATATTTGAAAGAAATCCATTTTTCGTATGGTGTAGCAGTTTTCATAAACTATCTTAGAATTTGAAAGTAATAACATCTTTGACTAGATTAAAAAAAAGATCGGCTTGAAATAAATAAATAGAGATGGATAAAAAATTTCTGCGAACTAACTGCTGATCTATCTTAGTTAAAACAAATTTCAAAATGTACTAGGATCCAACTTTTAGAAAGATTGTGAATAGGTTGAATGGTTCTGCTATAGTTATTTCCAATCAAATATACATTAAACGCTTTAATTTCACCTTTAACACACTAGAGGTCGCATACCTCATTATATATGATTGGTTGTGTAGGTTAATTTCTTTCTCCACTTAGAATTCCTTATTTATTTATTGTTTTAATATTTTGTTGCATACATCTGATTAGATTTTTTTACTACAAAGGCTGATTGTAAAATTTACATATACTACAGGTTTACAATACTATGTTATGTAAACCTTTGTTTCTTTTTTTGAAATAGTGATATTTTTATTTCGTAGGCCTACTCAATTGCTAGAAAAAGATGTTTTACACTTTTTATAAGAACGTATTTTTGTTAATGAATCAAAGTTCATAAAACTCTAGTATAAGTTATTAAAATAGTTGATAAATGGCCTTTTAAATTTTCAGGAAAATTGGTAATTTGACTCTACCCATTCCTCACAGACTATTGATCTATGCTATGAACCTATTCATCCAGAGTAGGGAGGCTACCAGTAGAGTATAAGGTGAACATTACTGATAATTACTTCCATTCAAGGCCAGGATTCTCTAACCCAGGCTTCGAGTATAGGGTTATATACTACCATTACCACAGTATGTGGGTGGGTAGGTGGGTGAGTGCCATTGTATGTGTATGAGTGGGTAGGTGGGTGAGTACCACCGTACGTGTATGGGTGGGTGAGTACCACTGTATGTGTATGGTGGGTAGGTGGGTGAGTACCACTGTACATGTATGGGTCTAAGGCTGGAACACACAGCAAGTCCTGATGCCTTAGACCGCTCTGGCTCGCCCATAACATAAAAACTCACCATAAAAGTTGTAAATAATATATTAGGTTGTATGTCTTATATTTATAAAACTCCTGTTTGATTGGAAAAATTAATTAAAACTGTTAAATCCTTCAAGTTATGTAGAATACACAAATATGGATATTTATATTAAAAATTTAGAGACAATCATATTTCAAATAAAGACAATACTGTACTTGACATAAATAAAGTAAGAACAGTTTTCATACTATAGTTAATTGATAACATCTTTCACAAATATTTTTAGATGGTACTGGTAAACGTAGTTATTACATTCATAATAACTTTTCTACTTTTTTGATTGGCTCCTTTTGAGCAAATTGCATATAGATGAATCAATCACTTCCTGTTTCATTCAACGGCTATATGTCCACACTCTTATCAGGCACTTTTCTAATTATTTTAAAACTACAATTATTTACTATCATTTAGAACAACAATGATATGCACTGTAGAACTACACACAGGCTAACTATAGCTAAATTAAAATTATTTGGCATTGATAACACTGAAGAATGTTGGTGTGGTAGGGTAAGAAGTCACCCACGTACGGAAGAAATTTCTTCAAATGGCCATAAACTGACAATCAAAGAGAACTGGATTTGCACTGATGACTTTTGAGGTAGTAGATACCACGTACTCAAGGTCAAGTTTTAGGTTAGCTATACCAATTGTCCAGGTCAACGAAAAGGAAATGGCTGAGGTAATAAATTACCATACTCGACAGGAATGCTAGGTGAGAACAAAATTGTGCCTCTGCTAATACATTTATCAAATATAAGTTCATTACTATCCATGGGAAGAACAAAATTTGCCCGTATCTCAAACTGTACTTTTTATCATCTGCGTGTATATTGGCTTATTCATATCATTTGGATTTGCTTTACGGGACTTATTTTTCTTTGTTTTATTCTAAATTAATAACTGCATAATTTACTTGGAAAATTATGATCACACTGAATTTATTTTTCCTTTAAAAAACGAATGTTCCATATATAAATGGAATAAGTTACATTAATTACATTACATTAATTAATGTAACTTATTCCATTTATAATTCTTCCATTTATGCATTCTTCATAAATAATTACATTAATTATTTATGAAGAATGCAGGATTGTTTCATATTAAACATATATTTTACAATTCCCATGTGTTTATAGTATTTTTTAAACCTTAGATCTATGGATAAACTTTGCTATAGATTTGCATGTTCGAAAATATTGTGTAAATTTACATTAAATTCACTATATACATCCGCAGGTTATAATGTAAACAAGTCTAAAGACAACTAAGAATCAAATCTTCTTCCTTCGTGGAAGTATTTTACTCAGTATACTAGTATCTGAACTAAGATAAGGCATTTGGTATGGAGCTGAGACTTGGGAGGTGAAAGAAAGAAATTGGAGCCAGGATATAGGTGAGGATAATGAGTGTTTTAGATTCAAATAAGAGTAAGACAAAAAGGATGGAATTAGAAATTAGGAGAGAACTGGTATCACCGTATGTGTATGGGCGGATGGGAGGGTCTGAGAAAAATAATTGGAAAATCAATAATTAGGTGGTATGGGCATGAGGACAGAGTTCAAAGAAAAATTGGAGAGATAGGACTTATAAGAAGAAAATAGCAAGGGGAAGAACAAGAAGTAGATGGATTGATGATGTGGAGCGGAGCAGTGGGCTGAGGTGTGTGAGGGACAGAAGGAAGAGGCTAGTGAATACCTAGACTTAGGAATGAAGTGGAAATGTGAATGAAGTGGATTTGTTTGTCCTTTTAACAAGTTTTATTTAAGTTTAGCTAGTTGTGAAGTGTTATATAAGTGAAAAACCATGTAACGATGGAGATACTCAAATGTCTTGTTTCTAAATTGGGCATTCTTGGCACGAAACATAACTTTTACGCCACAGTACTTGCATAAGTAAAAGTAACCATATTAAAGTCATTTGGCAACTCATTAATGGTTTATGAGGCAAGTACAAGGTCTTTAACGAGAGTTATCTATTTCACCAAGAGCTTTTGATAGCTGTTTATCTGGTTCTGTCAACATAAAAATTTAATATTTAAAAATGCCTACTGACACAAACTGCTAGTACATTTTTACAAGCCAAAAAATAAGAATTATAAGAGATGGATTTGAGTTGTCTGAAACAATTTCAGTACACTTTTCTAAAAATTATTTAAAGTATGACTCTAATAGATCAATAAGTAAAGACAATTTCACCAATTTTTTTATTTTCAACTAACCTACTTCAGGCTATGACAAATCAATTAATTTTTTTTCATTGCCTATTTGCCTTTTTTTCTACAATATTCTTTCAGATCTGGCTTTCTTTCTTCAGGCATTTTTCTTCCGTCAGAGTTATGTTTTTCATGGAACCTCAAATTTTGTTTTTTGGCTTGTTTCTAAAGTTTATTTTATTTTTCATCGGTGTAACTAATTTACAGAGACAAAACAGTAAAAAAGTGTGTGTACAAGATGGCTAATGTCCAAACATATGACTAAAAAAAGTATAATTTAAATTATTCTAGACAATAAAGACATGATACGCAGATCAACACAATATAAAGCTGTATAAATTAGTAATACATTTGCAACTAAACATAAGCTGCTTAGAAAACAACTTATTCAACACACCAGAGCAAGTGAGATGCACTGTGTGGTGCAAGTGAGACTGAGAGGTACTCTTCCCCCGCAGTGTAATTCTATTGAAAAATATCATAGCAACCACGATGACGGAAGGCCATGGCGCTGGCAGCAAAATAGCAAGCCCCACCCATTACTCATTAGCAACAGTGACCATTGTTTGTTTTGATTAACACCAACGAATCAAGCTGACAACAATTAAATGAAATCATTACTTAGTATTCAAATAACAATTAATAATAGGTATAACACAATGAGTAATAATATAAACAATAAATAGCAATCAAACAAACTTGTACAGTTCATTACAGTTTTTTTTTTTTTTTTTCAACTAAACACTGTTGCAGAAGTTGAACACTTGAGAGCGAAAGTTAGTCACGCCCGTGAAGTAAAGAAGCTCATCAGGGGAAAGATAACTCTCTGCTTCTGGAACCCATACATCCACTAGATATAACACACAGGTCATTTACTATCTGGCCCAATTATAACAAAATAATAGTACCATAACATATGAATTTAATATACAATAAGACAATATAATATACAACAATATCAATATTAAAATAATAGTAACTTAAGAGTATAAAAAAACACACTATACAAATATATAATAATATACAAAACAATATTGTACAAAAATAAACCTATGCAATAAGTAACAAAGAGTAAATTTAATAAGAATAACAGACTAGCTGAGGACTTCTCTAAAAGGCAAACCTTGTCACACTCCCATAACACATGCAAACTTGGAGTCTTGGATATGCTGAAGCACATTTATGTGTCCGATCAGATAGGGTGACCAAGCAACCGTTGAAAACTCCAGGAGTTGTTCCACTAGTGCACAATAAAAGTCTTGAGTGCTTTCTTGCTTTAGATGCCTTTATTAGATTGGACCAAGAATGCAAGGAGTTGACTAGCTTTGGAGACTACGTTGTTGACCTGGGCTACATGGGAGAGATTAGACGAGAAAAATACTCCAAGATCCCTGCAACCTGCCCTCTCTCCATGCCATGGAGTTCATGGCTTGGCCATACAGCAGACATTTTGTTATTACTGGTGACTTTCTTCTGCTGAATGTGATGATAAGGCTTTTACAAGTATTTATGGACGTGCCATTCTCCGAACATCACTTTCTCTAACTTAGAAGATGCTCTTGAAGAAGCGAGCCATACTCAAAGTCTACCACCTCCAAAAGCCCTCCATATCATCTGCGAACAGCAAGACATAGGTATATAGGTAGTTAACCACATCTGATACAAACATTTTAAACAGGTAAGGGCCAATGTGGGATACCTGTGGTACTACAGATGTCGATACAAACTCATCAGAGAGTATAAAATTATACCTGACTGTAAGTTGCCGTTCAGCAAGACTCGATGAGATCCATCTACATTTGTGGACTGTTATATTGTTGACAAATCATATACCAATGATGGAACTGAAACATGTTGCTTGTAGGTCTAAACGCACAGGCTAAATTGGTCGGTAGCGTAGTTGGTTCAATCCCAGCTTCATAAGCTAAAGGTTCTCAGTTCGATCCCAATCAGAGTCATAACACATTTTGAGAAGGATCAGCTGATAACCACTGGCTGTTCATTTGTTATTGGTCTATTAATTAATGACACTTTCTAAGGAATAGTCAGCCTTAGTTTGTAACAATGACTAAATTCGCTCATCTACACTCATCACACTCATTCGAAATCTATATTCGCCCATATCTTGACGATCGGCATCTTATGAATAAATAAATTGCCGACACAAAACACAATGTAATGCTACTGTACAGCACTTGCATTAGTAAAACTAACCATATTAAGGTGGTGCAATCGGTTGTTGGTGAGTTGATTATTTTCCAATTTTATAATCAAAATTAGTTAATGTACCTTCCCTTGGGACAGGAATATTAAAAAAAAAAAAATTGTAACCACTACATTAGAACTTGTGGCCTTATGAAGTGGTGAATTTAGCTGATTTTAAATCAAGTTTAAGACAAAACCGTTCAAAGTATAAGTTTAATTTTTTATAACTACGTTTTTTACACATAACTGAAGGTATTAACATGTTTTTTTAATGTAAAAATATTTTTAATTCTAAAGGTTTAAAAAGAGCTATTTTTTTACCTTTAAAATTATAAATATTTTTTAATTTAAAAAAAATAGAAAACATTTTAATTCCTTTAGTTGTGTGCAATAAACATAGTTATAAAAAATTAAACTTGTACTTTGAACGGTTTTGTCTTATGCTTAATTTAAAATCAGCTAAATTCACCTCTTCATAAGGTCACAAGGTCTAATAATAAGTAAATAAAATAAGTAGTTAAACATTTATTTTGTATATTCCTGTCTCAAGGGAAAGTACAGGAATATACAAAACAATTGTTTTTTTTTACTGATTTTTATTATAAAATTGGAAAATAGTCAACTCACTGAAAACAGATTGTACCACCTTAAAGTCAATTGTCAATGCATTAACAGTTTAGGGGGCAAAATACAAGGTCTTTAAAGAGTTTTCTATTTCACCAAGAGTGTTTGATAGCTGTTTATCTGATACTGCCAACATTCTAACAGAATATTGACAATCCTAAATAAATAAGGTGGTTCCACTCTTTGACTGCATTTATTTTATATACCCACTAATTAAATCATACATTTTAGGTAACTATTACTAGACACTATTTTAGCCACTCACATTTAAGTTATTAATACTAATTAACAATCCATGTTTGTTGAACATCAGCAAATGTGAATTGTTCCTATTTAGCCCTTATCACTTTACTGTCAAAAAGTAAGTAGACTGTAGACTGACACTGACCAGTCTGACCCTAACACTGACAAGTCGGCAGAGGGGTGTCTTATTATAAAGTACTGCTGAAATCCAAAACATTCCGGAAGTGTGATCTGGATATACCCAGACCCCATGGTGGAATCTTCTAACTCCACCTAGAGGCAAATCAACTGCCATTCTTGTACTATCTAGGGGATACTGGATTGACCATGCAACCTGAATTGTCTGCCACATCCAGCCACATAGAGCAGGGTGGTGCTTTCTCAAATTGAGAAGGTCTGCAGCAATAAAAAGAATAATATTAAAGAATGCATACTGAAATTAACTGCTACTAAAATTTTTATGTAAAAAAAAATAAGAACTCTAAAAGATGGACTTGAGTGGTCTGAAATATTTCTGAAGATATTCTTAAAATTATTAAATGTATGAATACAGTAGTTCAGCAAGTTAAGACAATTATTTTCATTATTTTATCAAAAATTACTACTATGCTAATTAGAGCAAGCGCCTATTGCATTTTTTGTTAATGTAGGGTATTTCTTAAACAAAAATTCAAATTAACTGCAAAATATGTCCCATCTATAAAAATGTAAAAGACAATTGTCCAATCGTTACAGACTATTATTTGTACCAATATTACGTAAAGTGGTTGATGTCTAGTTGTACCAGTTGAAGGAATTTAGAAGGGTCCAAATAATATTCTATCCCTAGCATGTCTACTATAGTTGCACTGGCGGTTATATCAGGTAGAATGCTTAGCCTCCCCTTGACATTCTATCCCTAGCATGTCTAGTTGCACTGGCGGTTATATCTGGGTCTCTTCAGGTAGAACGCTTAGCCTCCCCTTGACATGACAATTTCATCCTTGCATTTTATTTAATAATGATAGAAAACTTCAACAAAAAAGTTCACTTCAATGAAACAAAGACAGACACTGATGTATGATTGGTGTACATGATGATTGTCGGTAGCAAAGTAGAATTTACTCAGAGTTAATTGTGAACAAGATTGAAATTCAACAGTGCAACTTTGTAAAACTAAGATAGTTTTTTATAATGATTACCAAACCAAAAGTACCAAAACAAAGAATTACCAAACCAAAGGATAGCCGTATGTAGTTCATATAAGAGAGGTTTACAGCAGATTTTAATTGTTTCTGGTAAACACATTGATAATTTAGGCCTTTAAAAAACACACTATCATTTATTTAGTTTATCATAATAATATCAACTATAATACTTATTACTGTAATTGACTCTAACATATTAGACAAAGTTTAACTCTTTAACAAATGTATTTAGCAAAAACATTATTTCTAAAAAGACTAGTGATAATATTGAAGGGACAGGAAGAGGAGATTTAAAAATCAATGTAAAATGCAGTTTCAAACAATGGTTTTAATAAATAATAATAATAGATGTCAACAATATAAATCAATACATTTTTTACAGTATTAAAATTAATAGGTCATTGAAAAATATTGAATAAATATTTTTTTTGAAATTACAGAACAGTATTAATATTATATTTACACTAAAGAAAAAATAAATGAGTCTATTTTCTTTAATAATGTGTGAGATATGTCATTCTGCATGCAATACATAATGTATTGGTTATGCAAATAAATAATCTGTTAGATTACGCCGATTTAAACTGAAAATAAATAATCTGTTAGATTACGCCGATTTAAACTGACCATAGCCCGATGCAACTGGACATAGTAAATAGGACTAATCCCTGACTGCCGGTGCAACTGGACAACCCCCGGAAAAGTATTTGAATCAGTTGTTTTTAACTGGGTAGGGAAATATTATGATCATTTAAATCATTTGAACAATTTTATTTTGTATTTACAAAGGGAAATGTACAGTTCAGGGATTCAGGCTGGTGGGTATTTTGTGAAAGATAACGCAGTCATAGAATTATTGGATAAACAAGATGTGCTCAGGCTACCCTCTATGACAAACAAAGCCTTACAAATTAATTTTGTTAATGTTTCTTATCGAAGAACAGAATTTTTCAGAGCCAAGGATTGATATAATGCTTGGTCTTAAATTAAAATTATGATAAGTTTAATGATAGTTATCAGCTCAACACAGACTTTTCTACACATCTAATTTAAAACTTTTTTTCCTATTATTAATTACTCTATACAACTATTTTTAATACATTGTTGCTACTTTTGTTTTGTTACTTTTATTGTTGGTTTAGCTTAGTATTGAATATTTTTTGTTATAAGTTGCTAATGCTATTTAGTGCTGATTTTGTAAAATTTGTTTATTACTTAATATTTTCTTCACAACAATTTCTAAAATTTTGTTTAATAAACCTACCTTAACACGTATACAAGTATCGACCCACTCGCCACTCACAAACATACAATAGTACTGACCCACCCGCCCATTCATAATGATAGCGGTATCAACCCACCCACCACAGAATATTTCTTTGTCTGTGCACCCACCCACCCATACACATACAGTGGTATTGAGCCTTTGTTCTGTTATTTTTTATTTGATATTGTTATTTTCATCATGTAATTGGTTAAACTTTTGTTTATTTGCGAAATATTGTTTATATTGAAAATTTACACAATTCTAAAATATTGTCCAACATTATTGATACTTGTTGTTGCTGATGGACTTTTATATTTTCATTTATATTATTTAGCTAATGTCTAGTTGTTGCTTGAATATTTACATAGCATGCTATTGTACTTTGAATTGTATATATTTTGTTTTACATGCGATTTTGTAATCGGAATAGGCCCTGTGCTCTAAAGAGACATTTAAATAAATAATTTCAATTATCATTTATACAATTCTGTACTCTTCACAAATTCTTTTAATACTGTAACCAGGGAACAACCCTGCAGGTATCGTGTACCAACCCTGACACTCACTGCGCTCGTGACACCTCGGCCTTAAGCCTTAGCACTTGTTTGACTACAAAATATTAACGGTTAAACTGTATAACAGTCCAGTCACTGAAGGTTATACAGTTATAAGGCAAAACCTCCGCAAGTTTTCAAGAAAGACCAAATTTTATTAAAATTTGGAATTAATCTTGTCTTACCCTCTACTTCAAAAGTTATATGAGTGCAAGTTGTGATTTTTGTTTTTAGGGGGTAAAAACCACCCCTTATTGTAATATGTTGGAAAACAATGTATTAAAGCATTGAATGATATAACTGTATTGCTACATGTTAAATATTTAATATTTTACACTATACAACTTAAATTATCTTCATGTTTTAAGTTATTAATACTCTTAAAAACTACCCCTTTTATTTAAATGTCGACAAAAACCATATTTAAACGTTATCTAGGATATATTTATCTTAAAATATATTACATACTAATGTTTTTTATATTAGGACTTAATTAGCCCTTTAAGATGTTACTACCCTTACATAATACCGTTCTCATTCAAATTTCGACAAAAAAGTATTAAACCTAACTTGTGGTGGCTTCCTTATTTCTGTCGGCCCTAAGCAGAGGCCTGCATATTTCGGTCGGTTACGCAGCGCACGATTTAATCTTTTATTATTGAATGCACGTTGACGTTATTAATTATTTATTATTATTTATTCACAGCTGAAAAAATATATATGTGCCTAATTTGATGGTATATTTTGATTGTTGCTAAGATTTGTTGTCATCAATAATGTAGAGGACAAAGACAAACGAATTATGAACACAACTTCTATATTCTGTGTTTGTAAATGTAACATTTATTTGTATACTTACATTTTATTAGTATTTTTGGTTTGTTTACATATTTGATCATGTGTTATGAAGATTATTAGTGTTTTTGATTAGTGAGTGTGGTGTTTATACTGTAAATGTATATAGAAAAAACTAATAATTGTCCTTGCTCAACTGGTGCTACATTTAAATAACTATATGAAGTGTAGTCATAAATATGGAAGCAACTTTAATGATATTCATTTAACCTCTTCAGGTCCTTTGTACACTATAGTGTACATCAACTTTTTACTCTGTTAAGTTTGGAATATACATAATACCATAAATAAATTACAAATGTATTAAAATATACTCACTTACACATTTCTTGACAACATTTGGCAAGTTTTATAATTTTTCCCCCTTTATTGATTATGTTATCAAATGTACTCTATACTGTATATAACCACTAAATATATAGGAACAATAGAGAAAATAAGTTAGGGCAAATACACATCATGAGGAACCAAATATGAACTTATTATTTTTTTTGTGAAAATTGAAGAAACAATTTTTGTTTCCAGTAAAAGAAAGATGGACTTAACATTTTTAGCAAAACCAATGTGATCGGAATTTTCCACAACCCGAGTGTTTACATCTCGTTGGTTCCGCCTTGTCGTCATGTTTCGAAAGATGATCAACAGAATCTTAGTTCACGTCATTGATAGGTCGAAATTCATTACGGCGTCTTCGTACTCTTGTATTGTCGTCATTTTGGTCAAGTGATGATGGTCTATCTCTTTCTTTAGTAGCAAGTCTTTCCAGCAGATACTAAAGCATTAGCCAAGTGCAAACGAAAAGCGAAGAGATCCATAATGTCTTCTTTTTGCAATGTTCAAAATTTCACAGTCCCTTTTGTACTCAAGCCATGAGTTAATAATTGCCATATCAACATAATGGAATATCATTTTCAATGTCCATTTGCGTGATCTGACATTAATTCTGTAATAACTGATGAGTCTGTTGAACAGGTCAACACCACCCATCGAGTAGTTGTACTGCTTTATTACCTCAGGCCTCGGAACATCTACTTTACATTTTTGAACTGCATCCCATCTTTTTACAGTATCACAATTACAGATTGACAAAAAGTTAGACGCCATCACCACAGAATGCTTATGTTGCCACTTACACATAACATCTCCATCTCTACTTACACACTCTTCAACAAATCCCCTTTCATGTTGAGCCATTTCCTTATTGTCTGGAAAAGGGGAGGGTGAGAAAACCTGTTTACTCTTGCAGTACCAGACAAAAAAATATTCCTACTCTTTAATATTTGCAATTAATTGTAAGAAGTAAAGTAATTATCAAAATATAGCTTGTGTCCGGGTTTACTTATTCGGTGACTCAGCTGCACCAATACCAAACTATTTCATAACTTGGTCGATTTCTGTATTTTTGAAGGAGGTTCATTGCAGTATCTGAGGAAAAAATAATTATATTAGTACTATAAACATAATAGTGATTTCCAAAAGCTACAAAATATATCATTGTTAACACCTATAACGTATATCAAAGTCATGATATTTATAATAGGTGTTTATGCCATGTTCATTTATAAACAAATATAAGTTGTAACAATGTAAAATAATGTGTAAGCCTACAACAGTTCAGTTGTACAGTATACTGTACATTAATATGCCAATAAATAAATACATGTTAGGAATTAGTTATCTGACATGATTTTTACACTAAATGATTAGGAAACATTATATACTCAAATTGTATAAGTATACATTCATGAAGACTTACCTTTATAATAATTATAGGAACTTCAAACAGCAGTTGACATAACCTCATTGTCTTATTGTTGGAAACAGTAAAGCGCATGTGGTTTGGTACTTTCAAATCTGACCACTAGAGCACAGCACCATACAGACATGTTACTATCTACACTTTAGTTTACAAAAACACTGTTTTCAGGTTCATTCATACATTTGGAACTTAAAAAAAAATATTAAAGTTGATGTACACTATAGTGTACAAAATAAATTAATTGAGTAAAAATATATTAAATAATTCATACTGAAGAGGTTAATAGAGATTTATAAATTGTTCACAATATTATTATTTATTTTTTTAAATTTTAATATGTAAATTTAAAAAATTGTTAATAAGTAAATTATTGTATAAATACTTGATATTTTAAACAGTAGTTTCCATGGTTCACGCGGATAATGTGACAAAAATTGTTTTTTTAAGTACATATCCTCTTATATTTGATATTTCCTTGGTGTCATCGATACCTTGAGGAAAGTTAATATGTAAGTAATAAAAAAATAGTGCTCTAAAATATCAATAATGACATGTTCCGATATGTAGTCCGCAATCATAGGAATGATTTTTAGTCATAACTCCGTTGCACTTTCAGATAATTTATCCATTAAGAACGCATTTTAAAGGACATTTTATGAACTTTAATCTCAAGTAAAATTAGTTTTTTATAACCTTTAAAAACAATGACGTTTTAAAGGTGTCGTATGTAGGCTAGCCCAGTACTAGGCCTATATGTAACCTAACTTGGTAAAACCTGCAAATCATGTTTAAGATTTGCTATATTATGTTATTTATGTTAGGCTACGTAGTAATAGGCTCAATTAATTGTAAATATATTAAATATTACATAATAGTATAATCTATGCATCTAGATGGGACCTACTCAGACACTCCTCAGGGCAACTGTGAATTATTTGCAAGGTTTTTTCTTCTGTTTTCTCCCCGCCCTCGCAGAGTAGTCCAGGTCTTAAACTAAGATATAACAACGTCACATTGTCCTCATGCCATTTTTCCTTGACGGACGTGATGAAAAAGCTTGACAGGTTGGATGTGACTAAGGGTTGTGGTCCGGATGGGATTCCTCCTTCAGTCTTACGGTATTGCAGTCATCAACTTGCATATCCTATTACATACATGTTTAATTCTTCTTTGAGGCTGGGTGTGTTTCCTGATGTACTCAAGTTGGGATATGTCATACCTATCTTCAAGTCAGGGGATCCCAGTGATGTTACTAATTATAGACCTATCACAATATTGTCCTCTATAGCCAAAGTTTTTGAGAGCTTATTGCTGGATAAAATTGGTGCCTCATTACGATCCATGATTCCTGACATTCAGCATGGTTTTTACCCCGGCCGCTCAGTGTCAACCAACCTGGTTCTTTTCCAGGAGCATGTATTAGACGCCATTACTAGATCAAGCCAGATAGATGCTATCTACATCGACTTTGCAAAGGCATTTGACCGCGTCGATCACACTATATTATTAAAGAAGATGAGCGGGTACGGAATTATTGGCCCTCTTCTTGACTGGTTTTCATCGTATCTCACAGACAGAAGATTAGTGGTTAGATGGGAGTCTGCGCAGTCAGAAGAATTGGTGTCTACATCTGGTGTTCCGCAGGGATCACATTTGGGACCATACTTATTTAGTCTTTTCATGTCGGATGTGGTGGATTGTCTTCATACTGGGGTCCTGATGCTGGCAGACGACATTAAACTGTTCCATGAGGTTGTGGGGTTGGAGGACTGTTTACTTCTCCAGGAGGACATCCACAACTTGGAAGCATGGTGCCTTGAAAATTGTATGTCCATTAATAAGAAGAAATGCTTTCTTATATCGTTCTGTAGGAGGAAGTCCACACTGGAATTTGAATACGAGCTTGGGGGTGTTTTGGTGAAGAGAGTGTCTGTCATTCGCGACCTTGGTGTTCTGCTGGCATCGGATCTGTCAAGGGCACATCAAGTTAGTGAGTTGTTGAGTCGAGCAAATCGCCTTCTTGGATTTATTATTCGATCAACCAGGGGCATATCAAGCACAAAGGCATTAAGCGCTATCTTCTGCTGCTTGGTCAGGCAAGTCTTGGAATTTGCTTCGGTGGCCTGGACACCTTATCAGGCTGGACAAATTGAAGCTCTTCAGCGTGTTCAGAACAAATTTGTTCGAATGGTTGGAGTTCGGCTGGGAATCCCCTTCAGAAAGGTTAATGTTGCTGTCTTAGCTTCAGAAATGGGATTGTCTGGCCTGGAGGATAGACGTAAAGTTTTGGACGTACTATTCCTCTACAAACTGCTCTCAGGCACCATTGACTGTCCTCAACTCCTTCAGAGGATACATATTCGTGCACCACTTATGGCCACCAGATCACAAGAATTGTTTGGTAGAGGGCAGCATTCTACCTCATACAGCCAGAACAGTTGTTTGGCACGGATACAGAGGATTGGATGCAGCGTATCTAGTGAAGTTGACTTTTTTGACATGAAGCTTCCCTCATTTAAAAGAGTTGTCAAAATAATTTGTCTGGGGGATAATTGATGTTGATTGTCTTTGTTGATATTGAATCTCTTTTGTCCTTTTTGAGTTTTTCACTAATGTAATTTCTTTTCATAGCTTTGTCAACATTGATGCAACTATAGTATTTCTATATCTAGAGTATATCCTATAGTATTGATGTTGGTTAACTTAATTTTTCTTTATTGTTATAATTTTTGTTCTTAATTAGCTTTTAGCAATATTGTAGACTTAGATCTGTGTTCTTATTATATAGTTTACAATAAGTGTATATGTTAGTATGATTTAGTATTATTCCGTAGTATAACATATTAGTATTAGAAATTGTTTTATTTTATATATATATATATATATATATATATATATATATATATATATATATATATGTGTGTGTGTATGTATATATATATATATATATATATATATATATATATATATATCATATATGTGTGTGTGTGTGTGTGTGTGTGTGTGTGTGTGTGTGTGTGTGTGTGTGTGTGTGTGTGTGTGTGTGTGTGAGTGTGTGTGTGTGTGTGTGTGTGTGTGTGTGTGCGTGCGTGCGAGCGTGCGTGCGTGCGTGCGTGCGAGCGTGCGTGCGTGCGTGCGTGCGTGCGTGCGTGCGTGCGTGCGTGTGTGTATTCTTATATATATATTCTTATGTGTGTATTTTTGTATACTTTGTAATAGCTTAATTTTGCCATATTGGTATTGTATTGTTTTTAAACAAAATGGTGTAACCGTTGGAATTTAAATAAATAAATAAATTTGAATTACCAGGTATGAGTAGAATCAAATAGGTTACATTAGAACTTTCCAGTAGCTTCATGAAGCTATACAACTTTTATGTTATAATTAATAGTTATGTGTAAATATTACCAAATAGACTAAACTTACTTAAAACAATAAACTTATTTTATTTATGCTTTAATATTAAACTTTTGACAATTATAGGATAAAAGATGTCATACTGTCGTATTTTGACATATTGACGAATGACGACAGAATGTTCTAAAACTTTCTTTTTGTTGTAATATGTTCCATGGCTTCTGGAGCCTTCGGGGTCGAGTTTGTTCTTGAAATTCTAGATTATAACAAATGTATATAAGGCGGCTGCACCGCTGCTAGTTTTCAGTCAGTGAGTGATTGTTCAATTCGTTAGTGTGGAACAACTCGGATTTTGCGGTAGTGCAAATCATTGTGAGTCCAGTGTTATTGTGTTTCAAGGTGAATAAACGCTCGTGTACTTAAATTGTGTGTGTGTTATTTTCGTATCCCTAGTGATATACTGTATAGTAATCGCTAGTGCGTGACGACAATTGGCGACCGTGACAGGACATTACTACAGAATGAAAATCGACCAAATGACAACGGCGATGTTGCGAGCGGCGCTGGAGGAGCGTGGTTTGCCGACGGGCGGCGGAAAATGTGACCTCGAGTTACGTTTACGCCAGGACGTACAGGATAAAGGACAGAACTCAGAGGAGTTCGACTATCAGGAGCCCCTACCACCAGCAGCGCCGACGGATATGGTGAGTACCATAATCGCGCAAATTTCGGCGCAGCTAAGCAAAAAGCTAGCAGCCCAGTCAACAGAGATAAAGAATGAATTGGTTTCCCTAAACAATAAGATAAGCGAAAATTATATAAAATTGGATACTAAAGTTAAAAGTTTAGAAATGTAATTCATTAAAAGTTCTGATGTAATTGATATGGTTGAATCATTCTCGAAATTTCAAACTGATGTTGACACTAAATTGGCAGAGGTCACAGGCAATACAAAAGAATTGGAACTCAAAATAAACGATATTACAGGCAATACAAAAGAATTATAATTCAAAATAAACGATATCGAAGCAAAGTTTAAAAACGAAATTCAGACGATTGAAAACAAAATGGCGATGCCAGAAAAATCAATAACAGATTCCGGTAATCAGGGGTCACAGCCCGTGTTTTTACCTGTGGACCCTAAAGTGATAAAGGATAGCTTACCGGAATTCCAAGGAAGGTTGGAAGAATGTCCCATAACTTTCCTCACTACCTGTGAATCTCTACTGAAACGTACTGGCATACCAAAGGAAATCTATTTGCAAGTAATTAGTCAACAGTTGAGAGGTTCAGCAGGGACATGGTGGTAAAACATTAAATGCCTAAGTTTAGACTGGGACTCTTTCAAACAGGAATTTTTACAACGATTTAACTCAGAGGCTGTAAAGGCCTCTATCACAAAGAAATTTTTGACAGAGGTTCAACCTAGTGGCATGAGAGCCGGGGCATTTGTTATTCAAAAATTACACCTATTCAGGAGAATTAATAATGGGGGAAATATAAATGAGAGTGTTCCTTACATCATGGAACTTCTTCATGATAAGGTTAGGTCACTGGTTAAGGTGGCCCAGCCAAAAACGTTTGATGAACTAAGGAACATTGTGGCGAAGCTGGATGAAGAGACTAGCTGCCACTCTTCCAAAACCAAAGTTCCGGCCTCAAATGAACCTATGAATTGTTACAAATGTGGGTTTACTGGGCATGTTAGGGCTCGCTGCCCGGAAAAACTAGATCGGGACCGTTCTAATCGGGGCGGGGATGGTTCCGGAAGAATGATTATGCCCCAAGGCGACCAGTCATGGCTTAAACGGTCTTGTATTGGTCAGATTCGAGGAGAGGGTGGGGCTGATCATCCCCGACCGGCAATCACACTTAAGATTGGCAATAACCATTATACTGCAGCTCTTGACACTCAAGCGTCTCACTCATTCGTTAGTATGAATGTGGCTAGATTTTTAAGACCAGTTCGCCCAGACAAGGTGACTTTTGTCAAGGGGGCAGTGCATGACGTGAACTACAAGATTGAAGGATTTACCTTTCTAGAAGCCAAATGTTCAGAAGAATTAATTTTTATTCCGGTAAAAGTGGTAAAAGATTTAATTCCAAAAATTATATTAGGACATGATTTTCTGGAGAAATACGGCGTGGTTATAGATTATACAGCAAAGGAAATATTTTTCGGCCATAAAAACAGAGTAAGATTGGGCTGGGTAGAGAATAAAAACTTCGAAATTAAACCAATTTTGGAGAACAATGTTTTGACAGATCTGAAAACAGGACCATTAAATACTAACCAAAGGAAAGAACTAGTGAAATTACTCAGCACATTTCCGGAGGTAATTACGGATAAAGTCAGATTCACAACCACTGTTAGACATAAAATAGTTTGCAAGGATAATACACCAGTTAAGCAAAGACCTTATCCACTTAATCCCGACAAAAGGAAGTTTGTAATAGAAAAAGTAAAGGAAATGGAAAGTCAAGGATTGATTGAACCCTCGTCATCAGGATGGGCTTCCCCAATAGTCCTACCCAAAAAGAAGAATGGAGAATACCGACTTTGTGTAGATCTGCGGCTAGTAAATAATAAGACCATCTCCGATGCCTACCCAATGCCTGATCTTCGAAATCTTATCAAGCAAGTTAACGGAGCAAAGATATTCAGCAGTTTGGACTTGAATTCGGGTTACTGGCAAGTGGAAGTCTCGAGGAATCTTCACGGCCTATGACAGCCTTTTCAACGCCTAGAGGGCTGTACCAATTTCGGGTTATGCCGTTTGGGTTGAAAAATGCTCCCGCTACATTTATGCGTTTGATGGACAAAGTTTTATCCGGATATACTGGGGAATTCTGTCAAGTATATTTAGATGACATACTAGTATACAGCAAGACATTATCTGAACATTTGGAACATTTGGCCAGAATCCTAGAAAGGTTAAAACTACATGGACTTACCTGCCAAATGAAGAAATGTCAGTTTGCCTCTAGCTCGGTGGAATATCTTGGTCATGTGTTGACAGACAAGGGCTTGGAGAGGCAAACTGAGAAGAATAAGGCTATTGAGGAGTACGCAAGACCTCGTACTAAACGTCAAGTGCGACAGTTTTTAGGGCTCTGCGGCTGGTATAGCAGTTTTGTACCACACTTCGAGTCCAAGGCTTCGCCGTTAACGGATCTCCTCAATAATGACAAACCATTTAAATGGACAGAAAAGGAAGAGTTGGCCTTCAAGGATATAAAGAAGGCTATCTGCGAATCTCCAGGATTAGCTTATCTGGATTCAACGCGGGAAATATGCTTGCAGACCGATGCGAGCGATGTAGGACTTGGAGCTGTCCTATTTCACGAGAGGGCAGATGGAGGCAAGGACATCGTTGAGTATGCGAGCAGGAAACTTTCCCCTACCGAGAAAAATTATTGTACAGCTGAAAAGGAGGCTTCAACTGTAATTTGGGCGGTGGGAAAATTCCGAGGCTACCTGGAGGGAAGAAAATTTAAATTGTTCACAGACAACTCATCGCTTCAGTGGTTGAACAAGGTTTCTGGAACGAAGTCAAAACTGATGCGATGGGCTTTGATTCTGGCTGATTTTGACTTTGAAATACATCACGTAGCAGGAAAATTGAATCAAGCTGCTGACAGTTTGTCCAGGAATCCTGCGGACGGATATAAGTCAAACAAAGAACTCCTGGAGAGAGAAATTCCTGTACTGGAAAGAAAAATACAAAGTGGACCTGTTCTTCTGGCAATCCATCAAGGGAATGGTGACATCGACTTGGAATTCATAAGAAAGTGGCAGACTGAAGACACGTCCTGTAGCAGAATGAAGTCCTGGATAAGCAAACGGAGTACTGATTCAAGGACTGTTCCAGTCCAGTTCAAGGCATGTTACAAGCACTTCCGTTTGGAAGATGATGTACTTATGTACACGTCTCATCTTCCTGGATCTTCTCCGGTGATCGTCATTCCGAGGTGTGTGTGTGTGTGTGTGTGTGTGTGTGTGTGTGTGTGTGTGTGTGTGTGTGTGTGTGTGTGTGTGTGTGTGTGTGTGTGTGTGTGTGTGTGTGTGCGCGCGCGCGTGCGTGCGTGCGTGCGTGCGAGCGAGCGTGCGTGCGTGCGTGCGTGTGTGTATTCTTATATATATATTCTTATGTGTGTATTTTTGTATACTTTGTAATAGCTTAATTTTGCCATATTGGTATTGTATTGTTTTTAAACAAAATGGTGTAACCGTTGGAATTTAAATAAATAAATAAATTTGAATTACCAGGTATGAGTAGAATCAAATAGGTTACATTAGAACTTTCCAGTAGCTTCATGAAGCTATACAACTTTTATGTTATAATTAATAGTTATGTGTAAATATTACCAAATAGACTAAACTTACTTAAAACAATAAACTTATTTTATTTATGCTTTAATATTAAACTTTTGACAATTATAGGATAAAAGATGTCATACTGTCGTATTTTGACATATTGACGAATGACGACAGAATGTTCTAAAACTTTCTTTTTGTTGTAATATGTTCCATGGCTTCTGGAGCCTTCGGGGTCGAGTTTGTTCTTGAAATTCTAGATTATAACAAATGTATATAAGGCGGCTGCACCGCTGCTAGTTTTCAGTCAGTGAGTGATTGTTCAATTCGTTAGTGTGGAACAACTCGGATTTTGCGGTAGTGCAAATCATTGTGAGTCCAGTGTTATTGTGTTTCAAGGTGAATAAACGCTCGTGTACTTAAATTGTGTGTGTGTTATTTTCGTATCCCTAGTGATATACTGTATAGTAATCGCTAGTGCGTGACGACAATTGGCGACCGTGACAGGACATTACTACAGAATGAAAATCGACCAAATGACAACGGCGATGTTGCGAGCGGCGCTGGAGGAGCGTGGTTTGCCGACGGGCGGCGGAAAATGTGACCTCGAGTTACGTTTACGCCAGGACGTACAGGATAAAGGACAGAACTCAGAGGAGTTCGACTATCAGGAGCCCCTACCACCAGCAGCGCCGACGGATATGGTGAGTACCATAATCGCGCAAATTTCGGCGCAGCTAGCAGCCCAGTCAGAAAAGCTAGCAGCCCAGTCAACAGAGATAAAGAATGAATTGGTTTCCCTAAACAATAAGATAAGCGAAAATTATATAAAATTGGATACTAAAGTTAAAAGTTTAGAAATGTAATTCATTAAAAGTTCTGATGTAATTGATATGGTTGAATCATTCTCGAAATTTCAAACTGATGTTGACACTAAATTGGCAGAGGTCACAGGCAATACAAAAGAATTGGAACTCAAAATAAACGATATTACAGGCAATACAAAAGAATTATAATTCAAAATAAACGATATCGAAGCAAAGTTTAAAAACGAAATTCAGACGATTGAAAACAAAATGGCGATGCCAGAAAAATCAATAACAGATTCCGGTAATCAGGGGTCACAGCCCGTGTTTTTACCTGTGGACCCTAAAGTGATAAAGGATAGCTTACCGGAATTCCAAGGAAGGTTGGAAGAATGTCCCATAACTTTCCTCACTACCTGTGAATCTCTACTGAAACGTACTGGCATACCAAAGGAAATCTATTTGCAAGTAATTAGTCAACAGTTGAGAGGTTCAGCAGGGACATGGTGGTAAAACATTAAATGCCTAAGTTTAGACTGGGACTCTTTCAAACAGGAATTTTTACAACGATTTAACTCAGAGGCTGTAAAGGCCTCTATCACAAAGAAATTTTTGACAGAGGTTCAACCTAGTGGCATGAGAGCCGGGGCATTTGTTATTCAAAAATTACACCTATTCAGGAGAATTAATAATGGGGGAAATATAAATGAGAGTGTTCCTTACATCATGGAACTTCTTCATGATAAGGTTAGGTCACTGGTTAAGGTGGCCCAGCCAAAAACGTTTGATGAACTAAGGAACATTGTGGCGAAGCTGGATGAAGAGACTAGCTGCCACTCTTCCAAAACCAAAGTTCCGGCCTCAAATGAACCTATGAATTGTTACAAATGTGGGTTTACTGGGCATGTTAGGGCTCGCTGCCCGGAAAAACTAGATCGGGACCGTTCTAATCGGGGCGGGGATGGTTCCGGAAGAATGATTATGCCCCAAGGCGACCAGTCATGGCTTAAACGGTCTTGTATTGGTCAGATTCGAGGAGAGGGTGGGGCTGATCATCCCCGCCCGGCAATCACACTTAAGATTGGCAATAACCATTATACTGCAGCTCTTGACACTCAAGCGTCTCACTCATTCGTTAGTATGAATGTGGCTAGATTTTTAAGACCAGTTCGCCCAGACAAGGTGACTTTTGTCAAGGGGGCAGTGCATGACGTGAACTACAAGATTGAAGGATTTACCTTTCTAGAAGCCAAATGTTCAGAAGAATTAATTTTTATTCCGGTAAAAGTGGTAAAAGATTTAATTCCAAAAATTATATTAGGACATGATTTTCTGGAGAAATACGGCGTGGTTATAGATTATACAGCAAAGGAAATATTTTTCGGCCATAAAAACAGAGTAAGATTGGGCTGGGTAGAGAATAAAAACTTCGAAATTAAACCAATTTTGGAGAACAATGTTTTGACAGATCTGAAAACAGGACCATTAAATACTAACCAAAGGAAAGAACTAGTGAAATTACTCAGCACATTTCCGGAGGTAATTACGGATAAAGTCGGATTCACAACCACTGTTAGACATAAAATAGTTTGCAAGGATAATACACCAGTTAAGCAAAGACCTTATCCACTTAATCCCGACAAAAGGAAGTTTGTAATAGAAAAAGTAAAGGAAATGGAAAGTCAAGGATTGATTGAACCCTCGTCATCAGGATGGGCTTCCCCAATAGTCCTACCCAAAAAGAAGAATGGAGAATACCGACTTTGTGTAGATCTGCGGCTAGTAAATAATAAGACCATCTCCGATGCCTACCCAATGCCTGATCTTCGAAATCTTATCAAGCAAGTTAACGGAGCAAAGATATTCAGCAGTTTGGACTTGAATTCGGGTTACTGGCAAGTGGAAGTCTCGAGGAATCTTCACGGCCTATGACAGCCTTTTCAACGCCTAGAGGGCTGTACCAATTTCGGGTTATGCCGTTTGGGTTGAAAAATGCTCCCGCTACATTTATGCGTTTGATGGACAAAGTTTTATCCGGATATACTGGGGAATTCTGTCAAGTATATTTAGATGACATACTAGTATACAGCAAGACATTATCTGAACATTTGGAACATTTGGCCAGAATCCTAGAAAGGTTAAAACTACATGGACTTACCTGCCAAATGAAGAAATGTCAGTTTGCCTCTAGCTCGGTGGAATATCTTGGTCATGTGTTGACAGACAAGGGCTTGGAGAGGCAAACTGAGAAGAATAAGGCTATTGAGGAGTACGCAAGACCTCGTACTAAACGTCAAGTGCGACAGTTTTTAGGGCTCTGCGGCTGGTATAGCAGTTTTGTACCACACTTCGAGTCCAAGGCTTCGCCGTTAACGGATCTCCTCAATAATGACAAACCATTTAAATGGACAGAAAAGGAAGAGTTGGCCTTCAAGGATATAAAGAAGGCTATCTGCGAATCTCCAGGATTAGCTTATCTGGATTCAACGCGGGAAATATGCTTGCAGACCGATGCGAGCGATGTAGGACTTGGAGCTGTCCTATTTCACGAGAGGGCAGATGGAGGCAAGGACATCGTTGAGTATGCGAGCAGGAAACTTTCCCCTACCGAGAAAAATTATTGTACAGCTGAAAAGGAGGCTTCAACTGTAATTTGGGCGGTGGGAAAATTCCGAGGCTACCTGGAGGGAAGAAAATTTAAATTGTTCACAGACAACTCATCGCTTCAGTGGTTGAACAAGGTTTCTGGAACGAAGTCAAAACTGATGCGATGGGCTTTGATTCTGGCTGATTTTGACTTTGAAATACATCACGTAGCAGGAAAATTGAATCAAGCTGCTGACAGTTTGTCCAGGAATCCTGCGGACGGATATAAGTCAAACAAAGAACTCCTGGAGAGAGAAATTCCTGTACTGGAAAGAAAAATACAAAGTGGACCTGTTCTTCTGGCAATCCATCAAGGGAATGGTGACATCGACTTGGAATTCATAAGAAAGTGGCAGACTGAAGACACGTCCTGTAGCAGAATGAAGTCCTGGATAAGCAAACGGAGTACTGATTCAAGGACTGTTCCAGTCCAGTTCAAGGCATGTTACAAGCACTTCCGTTTGGAAGATGATGTACTTATGTACACGTCTCATCTTCCTGGATCTTCTCCGGTGATCGTCATTCCGAGGTGTGTGTGTGTGTGTGTGTGTGTGTGTGTGTGTGTGCGCGCGCGCGCGCGCGTGCGTGCGTGCGAGCGAGCGAGCGTGCGTGCGTGCGAGCGAGCGTGCGTGCGTGCGTGCGTGCGTGCGTGCGTGTGTGCGTGCGTGTGTGTATTCTTATATATATATTCTTATGTGTGTATTTTTGTATACTTTGTAATAGCTTAATTTTGCCATATTGGTATTGTATTGTTTTTAAACAAAATGGTGTAACCGTTGGAATTTAAATAAATAAATAAATTTGAATTACCAGGTATGAGTAGAATCAAATAGGTTACATTAGAACTTTCCAGTAGCTTCATGAAGCTATACAACTTTTATGTTATAATTAATAGTTATGTGTAAATATTACCAAATAGACTAAACTTACTTAAAACAATAAACTTATTTTATTTATGCTTTAATATTAAACTTTTGACAATTATAGGATAAAAGATGTCATACTGTCGTATTTTGACATATTGACGAATGACGACAGAATGTTCTAAAACTTTCTTTTTGTTGTAATATGTTCCATGGCTTCTGGAGCCTTCGGGGTCGAGTTTGTTCTTGAAATTCTAGATTATAACAAATGTATATAAGGCGGCTGCACCGCTGCTAGTTTTCAGTCAGTGAGTGATTGTTCAATTCGTTAGTGTGGAACAACTCGGATTTTGCGGTAGTGCAAATCATTGTGAGTCCAGTGTTATTGTGTTTCAAGGTGAATAAACGCTCGTGTACTTAAATTGTGTGTGTGTTATTTTCGTATCCCTAGTGATATACTGTATAGTAATCGCTAGTGCGTGACGACAATTGGCGACCGTGACAGGACATTACTACAGAATGAAAATCGACCAAATGACAACGGCGATGTTGCGAGCGGCGCTGGAGGAGCGTGGTTTGCCGACGGGCGGCGGAAAATGTGACCTCGAGTTACGTTTACGCCAGGACGTACAGGATAAAGGACAGAACTCAGAGGAGTTCGACTATCAGGAGCCCCTACCACCAGCAGCGCCGACGGATATGGTGAGTACCATAATCGCGCAAATTTCGGCGCAGCTAGCAGCCCAGTCAGAAAAGCTAGCAGCCCAGTCAACAGAGATAAAGAATGAATTGGTTTCCCTAAACAATAAGATAAGCGAAAATTATATAAAATTGGATACTAAAGTTAAAAGTTTAGAAATGTAATTCATTAAAAGTTCTGATGTAATTGATATGGTTGAATCATTCTCGAAATTTCAAACTGATGTTGACACTAAATTGGCAGAGGTCACAGGCAATACAAAAGAATTGGAACTCAAAATAAACGATATTACAGGCAATACAAAAGAATTATAATTCAAAATAAACGATATCGAAGCAAAGTTTAAAAACGAAATTCAGACGATTGAAAACAAAATGGCGATGCCAGAAAAATCAATAACAGATTCCGGTAATCAGGGGTCACAGCCCGTGTTTTTACCTGTGGACCCTAAAGTGATAAAGGATAGCTTACCGGAATTCCAAGGAAGGTTGGAAGAATGTCCCATAACTTTCCTCACTACCTGTGAATCTCTACTGAAACGTACTGGCATACCAAAGGAAATCTATTTGCAAGTAATTAGTCAACAGTTGAGAGGTTCAGCAGGGACATGGTGGTAAAACATTAAATGCCTAAGTTTAGACTGGGACTCTTTCAAACAGGAATTTTTACAACGATTTAACTCAGAGGCTGTAAAGGCCTCTATCACAAAGAAATTTTTGACAGAGGTTCAACCTAGTGGCATGAGAGCCGGGGCATTTGTTATTCAAAAATTACACCTATTCAGGAGAATTAATAATGGGGGAAATATAAATGAGAGTGTTCCTTACATCATGGAACTTCTTCATGATAAGGTTAGGTCACTGGTTAAGGTGGCCCAGCCAAAAACGTTTGATGAACTAAGGAACATTGTGGCGAAGCTGGATGAAGAGACTAGCTGCCACTCTTCCAAAACCAAAGTTCCGGCCTCAAATGAACCTATGAATTGTTACAAATGTGGGTTTACTGGGCATGTTAGGGCTCGCTGCCCGGAAAAACTAGATCGGGACCGTTCTAATCGGGGCGGGGATGGTTCCGGAAGAATGATTATGCCCCAAGGCGACCAGTCATGGCTTAAACGGTCTTGTATTGGTCAGATTCGAGGAGAGGGTGGGGCTGATCATCCCCGCCCGGCAATCACACTTAAGATTGGCAATAACCATTATACTGCAGCTCTTGACACTCAAGCGTCTCACTCATTCGTTAGTATGAATGTGGCTAGATTTTTAAGACCAGTTCGCCCAGACAAGGTGACTTTTGTCAAGGGGGCAGTGCATGACGTGAACTACAAGATTGAAGGATTTACCTTTCTAGAAGCCAAATGTTCAGAAGAATTAATTTTTATTCCGGTAAAAGTGGTAAAAGATTTAATTCCAAAAATTATATTAGGACATGATTTTCTGGAGAAATACGGCGTGGTTATAGATTATACAGCAAAGGAAATATTTTTCGGCCATAAAAACAGAGTAAGATTGGGCTGGGTAGAGAATAAAAACTTCGAAATTAAACCAATTTTGGAGAACAATGTTTTGACAGATCTGAAAACAGGACCATTAAATACTAACCAAAGGAAAGAACTAGTGAAATTACTCAGCACATTTCCGGAGGTAATTACGGATAAAGTCGGATTCACAACCACTGTTAGACATAAAATAGTTTGCAAGGATAATACACCAGTTAAGCAAAGACCTTATCCACTTAATCCCGACAAAAGGAAGTTTGTAATAGAAAAAGTAAAGGAAATGGAAAGTCAAGGATTGATTGAACCCTCGTCATCAGGATGGGCTTCCCCAATAGTCCTACCCAAAAAGAAGAATGGAGAATACCGACTTTGTGTAGATCTGCGGCTAGTAAATAATAAGACCATCTCCGATGCCTACCCAATGCCTGATCTTCGAAATCTTATCAAGCAAGTTAACGGAGCAAAGATATTCAGCAGTTTGGACTTGAATTCGGGTTACTGGCAAGTGGAAGTCTCGAGGAATCTTCACGGCCTATGACAGCCTTTTCAACGCCTAGAGGGCTGTACCAATTTCGGGTTATGCCGTTTGGGTTGAAAAATGCTCCCGCTACATTTATGCGTTTGATGGACAAAGTTTTATCCGGATATACTGGGGAATTCTGTCAAGTATATTTAGATGACATACTAGTATACAGCAAGACATTATCTGAACATTTGGAACATTTGGCCAGAATCCTAGAAAGGTTAAAACTACATGGACTTACCTGCCAAATGAAGAAATGTCAGTTTGCCTCTAGCTCGGTGGAATATCTTGGTCATGTGTTGACAGACAAGGGCTTGGAGAGGCAAACTGAGAAGAATAAGGCTATTGAGGAGTACGCAAGACCTCGTACTAAACGTCAAGTGCGACAGTTTTTAGGGCTCTGCGGCTGGTATAGCAGTTTTGTACCACACTTCGAGTCCAAGGCTTCGCCGTTAACGGATCTCCTCAATAATGACAAACCATTTAAATGGACAGAAAAGGAAGAGTTGGCCTTCAAGGATATAAAGAAGGCTATCTGCGAATCTCCAGGATTAGCTTATCTGGATTCAACGCGGGAAATATGCTTGCAGACCGATGCGAGCGATGTAGGACTTGGAGCTGTCCTATTTCACGAGAGGGCAGATGGAGGCAAGGACATCGTTGAGTATGCGAGCAGGAAACTTTCCCCTACCGAGAAAAATTATTGTACAGCTGAAAAGGAGGCTTCAACTGTAATTTGGGCGGTGGGAAAATTCCGAGGCTACCTGGAGGGAAGAAAATTTAAATTGTTCACAGACAACTCATCGCTTCAGTGGTTGAACAAGGTTTCTGGAACGAAGTCAAAACTGATGCGATGGGCTTTGATTCTGGCTGATTTTGACTTTGAAATACATCACGTAGCAGGAAAATTGAATCAAGCTGCTGACAGTTTGTCCAGGAATCCTGCGGACGGATATAAGTCAAACAAAGAACTCCTGGAGAGAGAAATTCCTGTACTGGAAAGAAAAATACAAAGTGGACCTGTTCTTCTGGCAATCCATCAAGGGAATGGTGACATCGACTTGGAATTCATAAGAAAGTGGCAGACTGAAGACACGTCCTGTAGCAGAATGAAGTCCTGGATAAGCAAACGGAGTACTGATTCAAGGACTGTTCCAGTCCAGTTCAAGGCATGTTACAAGCACTTCCGTTTGGAAGATGATGTACTTATGTACACGTCTCATCTTCCTGGATCTTCTCCGGTGATCGTCATTCCGAGGTGTGTGTGTGTGTGTGTGTGTGTGTGTGTGTGTGTGTGTGTGTGTGTGTGTGTGTGTGTGCGCGCGCGCGCGCGCGTGCGTGCGTGCGTGCGTGCGAGCGAGCGTGCGTGCGTGCGTGCGTGCGAGCGAGCGTGCGTGCGTGCGTGCGTGTGTGTATTCTTATATATATATTCTTATGTGTGTATTTTTGTATACTTTGTAATAGCTTAATTTTGCCATATTGGTATTGTATTGTTTTTAAACAAAATGGTGTAACCGTTGGAATTTAAATAAATAAATAAATTTGAATTACCAGGTATGAGTAGAATCAAATAGGTTACATTAGAACTTTCCAGTAGCTTCATGAAGCTATACAACTTTTATGTTATAATTAATAGTTATGTGTAAATATTACCAAATAGACTAAACTTACTTAAAACAATAAACTTATTTTATTTATGCTTTAATATTAAACTTTTGACAATTATAGGATAAAAGATGTCATACTGTCGTATTTTGACATATTGACGAATGACGACAGAATGTTCTAAAACTTTCTTTTTGTTGTAATATGTTCCATGGCTTCTGGAGCCTTCGGGGTCGAGTTTGTTCTTGAAATTCTAGATTATAACAAATGTATATAAGGCGGCTGCACCGCTGCTAGTTTTCAGTCAGTGAGTGATTGTTCAATTCGTTAGTGTGGAACAACTCGGATTTTGCGGTAGTGCAAATCATTGTGAGTCCAGTGTTATTGTGTTTCAAGGTGAATAAACGCTCGTGTACTTAAATTGTGTGTGTGTTATTTTCGTATCCCTAGTGATATACTGTATAGTAATCGCTAGTGCGTGACGACAATTGGCGACCGTGACAGGACATTACTACAGAATGAAAATCGACCAAATGACAACGGCGATGTTGCGAGCGGCGCTGGAGGAGCGTGGTTTGCCGACGGGCGGCGGAAAATGTGACCTCGAGTTACGTTTACGCCAGGACGTACAGGATAAAGGACAGAACTCAGAGGAGTTCGACTATCAGGAGCCCCTACCACCAGCAGCGCCGACGGATATGGTGAGTACCATAATCGCGCAAATTTCGGCGCAGCTAGCAGCCCAGTCAGAAAAGCTAGCAGCCCAGTCAACAGAGATAAAGAATGAATTGGTTTCCCTAAACAATAAGATAAGCGAAAATTATATAAAATTGGATACTAAAGTTAAAAGTTTAGAAATGTAATTCATTAAAAGTTCTGATGTAATTGATATGGTTGAATCATTCTCGAAATTTCAAACTGATGTTGACACTAAATTGGCAGAGGTCACAGGCAATACAAAAGAATTGGAACTCAAAATAAACGATATTACAGGCAATACAAAAGAATTATAATTCAAAATAAACGATATCGAAGCAAAGTTTAAAAACGAAATTCAGACGATTGAAAACAAAATGGCGATGCCAGAAAAATCAATAACAGATTCCGGTAATCAGGGGTCACAGCCCGTGTTTTTACCTGTGGACCCTAAAGTGATAAAGGATAGCTTACCGGAATTCCAAGGAAGGTTGGAAAATGTCCCATAACTTTCCTCACTACCTGTGAATCTCTACTGAAACGTACTGGCATACCAAAGGAAATCTATTTGCAAGTAATTAGTCAACAGTTGAGAGGTTCAGCAGGGACATGGTGGTAAAACATTAAATGCCTAAGTTTAGACTGGGACTCTTTCAAACAGGAATTTTTACAACGATTTAACTCAGAGGCTGTAAAGGCCTCTATCACAAAGAAATTTTTGACAGAGGTTCAACCTAGTGGCATGAGAGCCGGGGCATTTGTTATTCAAAAATTACACCTATTCAGGAGAATTAATAATGGGGGAAATATAAATGAGAGTGTTCCTTACATCATGGAACTTCTTCATGATAAGGTTAGGTCACTGGTTAAGGTGGCCCAGCCAAAAACGTTTGATGAACTAAGGAACATTGTGGCGAAGCTGGATGAAGAGACTAGCTGCCACTCTTCCAAAACCAAAGTTCCGGCCTCAAATGAACCTATGAATTGTTACAAATGTGGGTTTACTGGGCATGTTAGGGCTCGCTGCCCGGAAAAACTAGATCGGGACCGTTCTAATCGGGGCGGGGATGGTTCCGGAAGAATGATTATGCCCCAAGGCGACCAGTCATGGCTTAAACGGTCTTGTATTGGTCAGATTCGAGGAGAGGGTGGGGCTGATCATCCCCGACCGGCAATCACACTTAAGATTGGCAATAACCATTATACTGCAGCTCTTGACACTCAAGCGTCTCACTCATTCGTTAGTATGAATGTGGCTAGATTTTTAAGACCAGTTCGCCCAGACAAGGTGACTTTTGTCAAGGGGGCAGTGCATGACGTGAACTACAAGATTGAAGGATTTACCTTTCTAGAAGCCAAATGTTCAGAAGAATTAATTTTTATTCCGGTAAAAGTGGTAAAAGATTTAATTCCAAAAATTATATTAGGACATGATTTTCTGGAGAAATACGGCGTGGTTATAGATTATACAGCAAAGGAAATATTTTTCGGCCTTAAAAACAGAGTAAGATTGGGCTGGGTAGAGAATAAAAACTTCGAAATTAAACCAATTTTGGAGAACAATGTTTTGACAGATCTGAAAACAGGACCATTAAATACTAACCAAAGGAAAGAACTAGTGAAATTACTCAGCACATTTCCGGAGGTAATTACGGATAAAGTCAGATTCACAACCACTGTTAGACATAAAATAGTTTGCAAGGATAATACACCAGTTAAGCAAAGACCTTATCCACTTAATCCCGACAAAAGGAAGTTTGTAATAGAAAAAGTAAAGGAAATGGAAAGTCAAGGATTGATTGAACCCTCGTCATCAGGATGGGCTTCCCCAATAGTCCTACCCAAAAAGAAGAATGGAGAATACCGACTTTGTGTAGATCTGCGGCTAGTAAATAATAAGACCATCTCCGATGCCTACCCAATGCCTGATCTTCGAAATCTTATCAAGCAAGTTAACGGAGCAAAGATATTCAGCAGTTTGGACTTGAATTCGGGTTACTGGCAAGTGGAAGTCTCGAGGAATCTTCACGGCCTATGACAGCCTTTTCAACGCCTAGAGGGCTGTACCAATTTCGGGTTATGCCGTTTGGGTTGAAAAATGCTCCCGCTACATTTATGCGTTTGATGGACAAAGTTTTATCCGGATATACTGGGGAATTCTGTCAAGTATATTTAGATGACATACTAGTATACAGCAAGACATTATCTGAACATTTGGAACATTTGGCCAGAATCCTAGAAAGGTTAAAACTACATGGACTTACCTGCCAAATGAAGAAATGTCAGTTTGCCTCTAGCTCGGTGGAATATCTTGGTCATGTGTTGACAGACAAGGGCTTGGAGAGGCAAACTGAGAAGAATAAGGCTATTGAGGAGTACGCAAGACCTCGTACTAAACGTCAAGTGCGACAGTTTTTAGGGCTCTGCGGCTGGTATAGCAGTTTTGTACCACACTTCGAGTCCAAGGCTTCGCCGTTAACGGATCTCCTCAATAATGACAAACCATTTAAATGGACAGAAAAGGAAGAGTTGGCCTTCAAGGATATAAAGAAGGCTATCTGCGAATCTCCAGGATTAGCTTATCTGGATTCAACGCGGGAAATATGCTTGCAGACCGATGCGAGCGATGTAGGACTTGGAGCTGTCCTATTTCACGAGAGGGCAGATGGAGGCAAGGACATCGTTGAGTATGCGAGCAGGAAACTTTCCCCTACCGAGAAAAATTATTGTACAGCTGAAAAGGAGGCTTCAACTGTAATTTGGGCGGTGGGAAAATTCCGAGGCTACCTGGAGGGAAGAAAATTTAAATTGTTCACAGACAACTCATCGCTTCAGTGGTTGAACAAGGTTTCTGGAACGAAGTCAAAACTGATGCGATGGGCTTTGATTCTGGCTGATTTTGACTTTGAAATACATCACGTAGCAGGAAAATTGAATCAAGCTGCTGACAGTTTGTCCAGGAATCCTGCGGACGGATATAAGTCAAACAAAGAACTCCTGGAGAGAGAAATTCCTGTACTGGAAAGAAAAATACAAAGTGGACCTGTTCTTCTGGCAATCCATCAAGGGAATGGTGACATCGACTTGGAATTCATAAGAAAGTGGCAGACTGAAGACACGTCCTGTAGCAGAATGAAGTCCTGGATAAGCAAACGGAGTACTGATTCAAGGACTGTTCCAGTCCAGTTCAAGGCATGTTACAAGCACTTCCGTTTGGAAGATGATGTACTTATGTACACGTCTCATCTTCCTGGATCTTCTCCGGTGATCGTCATTCCGAGGTGTGTGTGTGTGTGTGTGTGTGTGTGTGTGTGTGTGTGTGTGTGTGTGTGTGTGTGTGTGTGTGCGCGCGCGTGCGTGCGTGCGTGCGTGCGTGCGAGCGAGCGTGCGTGCGTGCGTGCGTGCGTGCGTGCGTGTGTGTATTCTTATATATATATTCTTATGTGTGTATTTTTGTATACTTTGTAATAGCTTAATTTTGCCATATTGGTATTGTATTGTTTTTAAACAAAATGGTGTAACCGTTGGAATTTAAATAAATAAATAAATTTGAATTACCAGGTATGAGTAGAATCAAATAGGTTACATTAGAACTTTCCAGTAGCTTCATGAAGCTATACAACTTTTATGTTATAATTAATAGTTATGTGTAAATATTACCAAATAGACTAAACTTACTTAAAACAATAAACTTATTTTATTTATGCTTTAATATTAAACTTTTGACAATTATAGGATAAAAGATGTCATACTGTCGTATTTTGACATATTGACGAATGACGACAGAATGTTCTAAAACTTTCTTTTTGTTGTAATATGTTCCATGGCTTCTGGAGCCTTCGGGGTCGAGTTTGTTCTTGAAATTCTAGATTATAACAAATGTATATAAGGCGGCTGCACCGCTGCTAGTTTTCAGTCAGTGAGTGATTGTTCAATTCGTTAGTGTGGAACAACTCGGATTTTGCGGTAGTGCAAATCATTGTGAGTCCAGTGTTATTGTGTTTCAAGGTGAATAAACGCTCGTGTACTTAAATTGTGTGTGTGTTATTTTCGTATCCCTAGTGATATACTGTATAGTAATCGCTAGTGCGTGACGACAATTGGCGACCGTGACAGGACATTACTACAGAATGAAAATCGACCAAATGACAACGGCGATGTTGCGAGCGGCGCTGGAGGAGCGTGGTTTGCCGACGGGCGGCGGAAAATGTGACCTCGAGTTACGTTTACGCCAGGACGTACAGGATAAAGGACAGAACTCAGAGGAGTTCGACTATCAGGAGCCCCTACCACCAGCAGCGCCGACGGATATGGTGAGTACCATAATCGCGCAAATTTCGGCGCAGCTAGCAGCCCAGTCAGAAAAGCTAGCAGCCCAGTCAACAGAGATAAAGAATGAATTGGTTTCCCTAAACAATAAGATAAGCGAAAATTATATAAAATTGGATACTAAAGTTAAAAGTTTAGAAATGTAATTCATTAAAAGTTCTGATGTAATTGATATGGTTGAATCATTCTCGAAATTTCAAACTGATGTTGACACTAAATTGGCAGAGGTCACAGGCAATACAAAAGAATTGGAACTCAAAATAAACGATATTACAGGCAATACAAAAGAATTATAATTCAAAATAAACGATATCGAAGCAAAGTTTAAAAACGAAATTCAGACGATTGAAAACAAAATGGCGATGCCAGAAAAATCAATAACAGATTCCGGTAATCAGGGGTCACAGCCCGTGTTTTTACCTGTGGACCCTAAAGTGATAAAGGATAGCTTACCGGAATTCCAAGGAAGGTTGGAAGAATGTCCCATAACTTTCCTCACTACCTGTGAATCTCTACTGAAACGTACTGGCATACCAAAGGAAATCTATTTGCAAGTAATTAGTCAACAGTTGAGAGGTTCAGCAGGGACATGGTGGTAAAACATTAAATGCCTAAGTTTAGACTGGGACTCTTTCAAACAGGAATTTTTACAACGATTTAACTCAGAGGCTGTAAAGGCCTCTATCACAAAGAAATTTTTGACAGAGGTTCAACCTAGTGGCATGAGAGCCGGGGCATTTGTTATTCAAAAATTACACCTATTCAGGAGAATTAATAATGGGGGAAATATAAATGAGAGTGTTCCTTACATCATGGAACTTCTTCATGATAAGGTTAGGTCACTGGTTAAGGTGGCCCAGCCAAAAACGTTTGATGAACTAAGGAACATTGTGGCGAAGCTGGATGAAGAGACTAGCTGCCACTCTTCCAAAACCAAAGTTCCGGCCTCAAATGAACCTATGAATTGTTACAAATGTGGGTTTACTGGGCATGTTAGGGCTCGCTGCCCGGAAAAACTAGATCGGGACCGTTCTAATCGGGGCGGGGATGGTTCCGGAAGAATGATTATGCCCCAAGGCGACCAGTCATGGCTTAAACGGTCTTGTATTGGTCAGATTCGAGGAGAGGGTGGGGCTGATCATCCCCGCTCGGCAATCACACTTAAGATTGGCAATAACCATTATACTGCAGCTCTTGACACTCAAGCGTCTCACTCATTCGTTAGTATGAATGTGGCTAGATTTTTAAGACCAGTTCGCCCAGACAAGGTGACTTTTGTCAAGGGGGCAGTGCATGACGTGAACTACAAGATTGAAGGATTTACCTTTCTAGAAGCCAAATGTTCAGAAGAATTAATTTTTATTCCGGTAAAAGTGGTAAAAGATTTAATTCCAAAAATTATATTAGGACATGATTTTCTGGAGAAATACGGCGTGGTTATAGATTATACAGCAAAGGAAATATTTTTCGGCCATAAAAACAGAGTAAGATTGGGCTGGGTAGAGAATAAAAACTTCGAAATTAAACCAATTTTGGAGAACAATGTTTTGACAGATCTGAAAACAGGACCATTAAATACTAACCAAAGGAAAGAACTAGTGAAATTACTCAGCACATTTCCGGAGGTAATTACGGATAAAGTCGGATTCACAACCACTGTTAGACATAAAATAGTTTGCAAGGATAATACACCAGTTAAGCAAAGACCTTATCCACTTAATCCCGACAAAAGGAAGTTTGTAATAGAAAAAGTAAAGGAAATGGAAAGTCAAGGATTGATTGAACCCTCGTCATCAGGATGGGCTTCCCCAATAGTCCTACCCAAAAAGAAGAATGGAGAATACCGACTTTGTGTAGATCTGCGGCTAGTAAATAATAAGACTATCTCCGATGCCTACCCAATGCCTGATCTTCGAAATCTTATCAAGCAAGTTAACGGAGCAAAGATATTCAGCAGTTTGGACTTGAATTCGGGTTACTGGCAAGTGGAAGTCTCGAGGAATCTTCACGGCCTATGACAGCCTTTTCAACGCCTAGAGGGCTGTACCAATTTCGGGTTATGCCGTTTGGGTTGAAAAATGCTCCCGCTACATTTATGCGTTTGATGGACAAAGTTTTATCCGGATATACTGGGGAATTCTGTCAAGTATATTTAGATGACATACTAGTGTACAGCAAGACATTATCTGAACATTTGGAACATTTGGCCAGAATCCTAGAAAGGTTAAAACTACATGGACTTACCTGCCAAATGAAGAAATGTCAGTTTGCCTCTAGCTCGGTGGAATATCTTGGTCATGTGTTGACAGACAAGGGCTTGGAGAGGCAAACTGAGAAGAATAAGGCTATTGAGGAGTACGCAAGACCTCGTACTAAACGTCAAGTGCGACAGTTTTTAGGGCTCTGCGGCTGGTATAGCAGTTTTGTACCACACTTCGAGTCCAAGGCTTCGCCGTTAACGGATCTCCTCAATAATGACAAACCATTTAAATGGACAGAAAAGGAAGAGTTGGCCTTCAAGGATATAAAGAAGGCTATCTGCGAATCTCCAGGATTAGCTTATCTGGATTCAACGCGGGAAATATGCTTGCAGACCGATGCGAGCGATGTAGGACTTGGAGCTGTCCTATTTCACGAGAGGGCAGATGGAGGCAAGGACATCGTTGAGTATGCGAGCAGGAAACTTTCCCCTACCGAGAAAAATTATTGTACAGCTGAAAAGGAGGCTTCAACTGTAATTTGGGCGGTGGGAAAATTCCGAGGCTACCTGGAGGGAAGAAAATTTAAATTGTTCACAGACAACTCATCGCTTCAGTGGTTGAACAAGGTTTCTGGAACGAAGTCAAAACTGATGCGATGGGCTTTGATTCTGGCTGATTTTGACTTTGAAATACATCACGTAGCAGGAAAATTGAATCAAGCTGCTGACAGTTTGTCCAGGAATCCTGCGGACGGATATAAGTCAAACAAAGAACTCCTGGAGAGAGAAATTCCTGTACTGGAAAGAAAAATACAAAGTGGACCTGTTCTTCTGGCAATCCATCAAGGGAATGGTGACATCGACTTGGAATTCATAAGAAAGTGGCAGACTGAAGACACGTCCTGTAGCAGAATGAAGTCCTGGATAAGCAAACGGAGTACTGATTCAAGGACTGTTCCAGTCCAGTTCAAGGCATGTTACAAGCACTTCCGTTTGGAAGATGATGTACTTATGTACACGTCTCATCTTCCTGGATCTTCTCCGGTGATCGTCATTCCGAGGTCTCAATCAGTTCGGATATTAGAGAAATACCACGACAGTTCTGAAGCCGGTCATCCTGGGCAAGGAGAAACATACACATCAATTCGGTGACGTTTCTTCTGGTAGCACATGCATCGGGACATCAAGAACTACGTCCAATCCTGTACCATCTGCGCTTGTACCAAGGCTAACAACCAGAAGGCGAATACAAGCATGAGAGGACGTCAACCAAACCAACCCTGGGAAGTTCTTGCTCTCGATCTGATGGGCCCGTACCCCAGAACATTACGGGGCAAAACTGGTATCTTGGTGGTGACAGACCTTTTCACCAGGTGGGTGGAAGCATTCGCCATTCCGGAAGTAACATCGGGACGGATCCTGTAGATTCTGTGCACAGAAGTCTTCAGCCGTTATGGTTACCCACGATGTCTCCTGACGGATAATGGCAGCCAATTTACATCAAGACAGTGGCTGCAAACTCTAGCGGAATGGGGCATAGAGCACTGGACTACGCCTATCTACCATCCACAGGCAAACCCCACGGAAAGGAGGAATCAGGAACTCAAGAAGATGTTCAGGATTCATTTGTTTGACAAAGAACATACCAAATGGGACCAACATCTGCATGAGTCTCTTCTGGCCATCAGACAGCGGGTAAACCGCGTCACAGGCTTCTCCCCGGTGGAACTCTTTCTTGGACGGCCTATAAAAAGAACCGGTGATTGGAATATCATCCACGGACGAGAAGAGGAACTGGTGGATCCTGCTGCCTGGAATGATGAAAATCAAATCAAAATTCAACGCATGAATCGTCAGGCAGAAATTCGTTCAAGGAGAGAGGCGGAGAATAATAATGAGCCTGAAGAAACTGATTTCAGGCCAGGTACACTAGTGCTTCGCCGAAATCATTCCCAGAGCAACAAACTCCAGAAGTTCCATGCGGGAATGGCTCGGAAGTGGCTCGGGCCATTTGAGGTGGAAAGGAAGCTGGGGAATGGAGTGTACCTCCTGAAATCCGATCCACCGATCAAAGTCCACGCTTCGGAGCTAAAGATACTACCTCGGACTCTTCGAGAGAACACCCAAGCCGAAGAAGAGGATCAACCACGGATACCTCCTTCACAGGCTGGTGATGAAGCTGCTGAATCCAACGAAGATCAACGAACACCGATACTTCTGGATGATCAGCATGATGAAGATTTTAGACTTAGGAATAGATATAATTTAAGACCTAGAAAAGTAAGAAATGTATAAAACAGATATTGAAGATTTTAGGGGGGACAATTGTTCGTACGTAGGCTAGCCTAGTACTAGGCCTATATGTAACCTAACTTGGTAAAACCTTCAAATCATGTTTAAGATTTGCTATATTATGTTATTTATGTTAGGCTACGTAGTAATAGGCTCAATTAATTGTAAATATATTAAATATTACATAATAGTATAATTTGAATTACCAGGTATGAGTAGAATCAAATAGGTTACATTAGAACTTTCCAGTAGCTACATGAAGCTGTACGACTTTTATGTTATAATTAATAGTTATGTGTAAATATTACCAAATAGACTAAACTTACTTAAAACAATAAACTTATTTTATTTATGCTTTAATATTAAACTTTTGACAATTATAGGATAAAAGATATCATACTGTCGTATTTTGACATATTGACGAATGACGACAGAATGTTCTATAACTTTCTTTTTGTTGTAATATGTTCCATGGCTTCTGGAGCCTTCGGGGTCGAGTTTGTTCTTGAAATTCTAGATTGTAACAAATGTATATAAGGCGGCTGCACCGCTGCTAGTTTTCAGTCAGTGAGTGATTGTTCAATTCGTTAGTGTGGAACAACTCGGATTTTGCGGTAGTGCAAATCATTGTGAGTTGTGAGTTCAGTGTTATTGTGTTTCAAGGTGAATAAACGCTCGTGTACTTAAATTGTGTGTCTGTTATTTTCGTGTCCCTAGTGATATACTGTATAGTAATCGCTAGTGTGTGACGACAAAGGGTTTAAAATGAGTACTTTTCGCCCAGTTGCAAGGGTTTGAATGGCCATATCTCATTCAGTTTTCATGGAACACCAATTTTTAAACAGATAAATATTCAGTACAAAAAAATGCTAAATTTATTTTACATACATTTTACAATTATTTATACAAAAAGGAAATTTTTATATGTTCAATTATTTTTGTTTTTATTTTAATTGTTTATATAGTTAAAATTATGCTTTCTAAATTACTGCAACTTCTGGAACTTATAACTGACATAAAATCAAAGTCAATTATAGTTTAGTTCTGATATAATACAGCCATATTAGTAACAGCTTCAGTTTTATTGCTAATTTATTTTTCAAAAATGTTAGTTACCTTGACTGTTTTCACTGTAACTTCATTAATTTTTGTTCTATAAACTTCAATAAGAGCTTAAACTAAAGCTCTTTGTACGTACTTTAAAGAAAGTTTGATGACTATTTTCGTAAAAGCTACTCATTTTCCATTATTTTATTTGAATCTCACAGTAAATATAATCTTTTTAACCCGAATGATAACATTTCTGGAAAAATACAACCTTCTCTCGAATGACCAGTTTGGTTTCAGGAAGGGGAAATCAACGATATATGCAGTGGTAAGTCTAGTTGATATGGTTGTGGAGAGTTTGGAAAAGCGCAAAGCAACTCTAAGCGTTTTTCTCGTTCTTTCTAAGGCGTTCGACTGCGTTGATCACAGTATGTTGCTCCACAGGTTAGAATTCTATGGTGTGCAAGGAGTGCCACATTTGTGGATGAAGTCGTATTTAGACTGTAGAAATCAGACTGTCCAAATTTCAAACAAATTTTCAAAAATCAATCAATTGAGCTTTGGTGTCCTCCAGGGATCTATACTTAGCCCCTTACTATTTCTGATATATGTAAATGATACAACGTCATCTCTTCATCAAGGGTGACTCTTGCAGTATGCTGATGACACAACTCTCTGTTTTAGCCAAAAATCAAAATTACATTTAGAAATTGAAACATTTATGGAGCTAAATACTTGCATACAACATTTCTCTAACATCAATCTAAAAACAAACCATAAAAAATCACACTTCATTAGCTTTTGTCTTCGACCATCCAACCTCGAATTCACTCCAGCTATTATGTTGGATAAAACAGAGGTGGAAGAAGTACAATCAACAAAATTCCTCGGAATACACATCGACAAAGGCCTAACTTGGAACAATCATATCAACAGTCTGTGTTCCAAACTGTCCTCAGGCATTTATGTTTTGAGGACGTTATCAAAAAGCTGTCCAATTCAGGTACTGATGACGGCATATTATGGCCTCATCTACCCTCACCTATCCTATGGAGTGGTGCTTTGGGGTGGATGTGCAAATGTCAGTTCTCCCGCCTATTCAGACTGCAGAAAAAAACGGTTCGAATAATTTCAAATTTGAAAAACAGAGAGTCGTGCAGAACTGTTTTCCAAACCCTAAAATTGTTGACACTGCCCAGCATTTACATCCTAGAAACAATCATGTACTGTATGTCAAAATGTGTACTCAAGAGGGAATGACATACACAGTTAAGAAACTAGACGTAGGGACAACTATCACACTGGGCAACATAGGCCGGTGGTCTATGAGCACCTCCCTTTGCAGGCTGGTGTTCATTTTCTAAACTGTTTGCCCCTTAAAATTAAATTTGCCAAGACGCCGAAGTCGTTCAAAACTCGCCTTAACAACTTTTGTTTAGTCAGACATTGTATAGTGTTCTTGGCACAAAACTGGGAGACCAATAATTGGCAAGAAACCGGTGCTGGATAGGCTTGCCTTCTAGAATGAATGTACCTGTAATTGTATGCATGAATGCTGAATTTGTAGAATTAATGAACATAATTTTTTTCCTTTGACGATTGCGATACAATTCAATGTTAAAACTGCCTATGAAATAAAATTCTATTCTATTTTATTCTTCAAGGAGAATAACTCTCTCCCAATAGAACATAATACAATAAAAATTAAATCATTTCATTAGTTTTTTTAATAAGAACATTTATTTTCGTAGATCATAAAATTTTTGAGTTATTCGAGAAAACTGATGAAAATCATGTTTTCTCTTGCAATTTTTATTCCCTAATAACTAAAAAATACTGGGTTTACGAAAAAAATGTAAGTCTTTTTTTGCTTAGAATTAGTAAACCTACAGATTCTAGGTGTTATTTGGAATCTTTTATTTAACAACCCCGAGAGGGGGGAGATTCACCCCCGAGGAGAAGCACATATCGGCATTATCTAACTTTTGTTGTATGGGATATTTTACAGCTTATTTCAAATTTTCAGAAAAATTCATGCATCTTGAAAACTTTCGGAGGTGAAACCCTTCGGTGACTGGACTATAAGTAAAATCATATGAAGTAAACAAATTAATTAACAGATTATTTGACAGCTGATGATAAATAAACAAATGAATAAATAATAGTTCCATAAGAATAACAATGGAAGCCAGTAAGGTGGATTCCTGAAGTCCAAGAGGAAAATACTTTCTTAGTGGGTCTCTGGGCCGTAGATAGGCTTAAACCTATGTACCAAAGTTCAAGTCAATCGGCCTTGTAGTTTTGAATATTTCGTGATGCGTGAGTCAGTGTATATATTTGGCTTATAATGTCTGGACACAATTATCCTCAGACTCAATCAATGTAGGTGATCAAAAGTCCAATTAAAAGGGCTTGATCTACTAAGTGTTCTACCTATCTCAAGTAGAACCTGAGATATAATATATATATACACATGTTTGAGTAGTGAAAAAACCTTGGAAAATCATAAATTGAGCCGCGTTTGAGTAAACTTAAGTAAGGTCAGACTTAAGTGAGATTCAATGCCTGATGCCTTATCTCTGCACTAATACCTTTCATGAAAAAAACTGAAGCAAATAAGCCGGATAGACGTACGGACGAACTCAGAGTACATTTGGCCAAATCATATAATACATAGATTTTTTTAGAAATATGATACAAACCTAAATAATAAATATAGTATTTTTACAAGCATATGAACAAGCATATGAAATACATCAATGAACAAATTTTAAAGAATGATTAGAATATAAACGGTATTTATTCATTTATTCTTAAGACTGAGATCGGCACGACATGGACGTGATTTGTGTAGATGAGCGAATTCAAAGAATAAAAGGGATCATTGTTACAATCTAAGGCTGACTATTCCTTAAGTATCATTAATTAATAACCCAATGACAAATAAACATTATCTTGTATGAATAGATTTTGTTTAGTAAATACTGAAACATTTTTTTAAAAGTTAGGTTCTTATTGAGCATTTTAATTATGGTACTCAATTTCAAAATGGTTTTTAATCAACTATCACTCAAAAGTTGACTGTGAACTGCGTAACAATTTACGCAATTCAGAGTCAACTTTGAGGGATTGTAATAGTTAGGTACAATTCACAATTGTAACAGTTAGGTAGTTGAACATTTCGCATAGAAAGGAGAAAAGAATGTCAAGGTTTTAACAAGAAGAATGCATGTGACCTTACAATCGCGACCACGTGATTAAATCTGCGGCAGCTTAGAGATGGATGTTATATAACATAACAGGGTAAATAACAGTGTTGTCACGTGACAACGGTTATCCCCGCAACGCGTTGCTGGAAACTCCCTGTTATTTTGACAACAACCTTGCAACGTACAACGGTATTCGTCTGTTTAGTATATCTATCCGGTCGTTGGCGTTGCCGGAATATGACGTTGTAGTATTTAAATTATATCTAATTAATTATTTTTGCAATC
This sequence comes from Stictocephala bisonia, assembly GCA_035578905.1. Classification (NCBI taxonomy): domain Eukaryota; kingdom Metazoa; phylum Arthropoda; class Insecta; order Hemiptera; family Membracidae; genus Stictocephala; species Stictocephala bisonia. The sequence goes on from JAQJVL010000230.1 coordinate 451,378, forward strand.
GAAATGAATTATATTTAACGATGAATTACATTTGTATAAACATGTTAATTTAATAACACTTTATTTATTTATTCCAAACAATATTAACAATAATAATTTGTGCTATAAGTATTGTATAGTAACGTAATTTCACTAATTAAGTAACTGTTTATGAACTGACTTTTAATTTAATTTCAATCCATAAAAATTATCTGTTAAACATCAGTCAATTAAGTCAACACTAACTCAATTAAAAAACAACAGGCTTATGAACCAATAATGAAAGGTTAAATAACACAATCCTAGCCGCAATTTTGCAAAACTAGTTATATACAAACATTTCGTACAATCGTACAGCGTATTGATTTTTGACTAAATGCAAAAGTATATTTCAGTAACCACTTAATCACCAAGCAATTGTCATTTACGTGTTGTGGAAGATGTGTAGGTGACTTGTATGTCCTGCTCAGCATATTATAAAGGAAGAAGGATCTTGCCGAAGAAAGCCACGAGGATAATAAAAAACATAGTATTTTATTATTTAAAAATGTAAGGAACACAAAGGTAATATGTAAATTTATGGAACAAGTAACAACAAATGTAGGATAACAAATAAGAACAATAATTATTATGGAATAATTTGTAAAAATTTTCTTCATGAAAGTATCTTTTTAATATTTTAATATCAGGAAAAATTTTCCACTGATATTTTGTTCATTAAAAGTTACTAGTAGAACTATGAAGGTTTGAAACTTTTATTCTAAATTTTCCTCAAGTTAGGTAAGAAATACTACTTTTTTGTGATTTTCCCATAAGAAATACAATGGAGCAGTTTTGGGGGTAAAAAAGGCTGCAAAATTTAGCCGCAACAGTTGCCAAAATAACATGTTGCCGCAACCTGTTGTCGTATAACACGTTGCCGGGAAACAACGACAATTTCCATATCTACGGCAGCTTGTATCAGCTGAGCTGTAAGGAGAACGAGAGTCTGCGCATGCGCTATCCAAGATAGCTCCAGGCGAGGGAAAGTTGCAGGCTGTCTGTCTGTGTGTTACAGTATGCCAGTTCCATACGGTAGAAACGAAGTTAAGTTATGGACGAAACGGCAAACGGCCATGGGTAAGTTCCTATCATATTGTTTTATCCCTCCTTAATTATTCTGACAACTTAAAAATAATAATAATTTGAACATTTAATTTGAAAGATTTCTTTTAATGACCATTCAGATAAGAATGTCTTACTAACTTACAAGAGTCCTATTGAGTATAAGGAGTAGCTATCAATATACAGTTAATATAAATAATATACAAAATATCCAACAGTTTTAAAACTTGTGTCCAGTGCCATAAAAAGTATTGTATAACACACTGCTAATCAGAATAATAAGTTGAAAATAAACAGGAAATAATTTTATTTTCTAAATGCTTCTGACGATACAATTGAAGAACAACATTTCAGTTGTATCATCAGGGATTATTTTTAATAAGGGCTGTATAATCGCAGAGTGGCAAACTTGAAGGGGTACTTTTCAAAATGTTTGGAAATTGGGTATGAGAAGTACCCAAACTCAAATTTTAATGAAATATATGTGATACATATTTTGGTATTTTTCGAAAATTTTCAATTCTGATAATATAGTCAGTGGATTTGCCAATTGACGAGCAGCAATAAAACGTATTTATTTAATAATGTTCAATCATCAGTCTGTTTACAAGGAGGCACCCCTCACACTCGTGTGCCAAACCCAACGATATATATAATACAACCGTGTGCCCAGTAATTACGGGATAAAACTTCAACAGGTGATTTTTTAATCAAATTATACAAGAAATTTCTGATGAAGCATAGTCTTATCTTGCTTAGTTTTCTGTCTGTCTGTTTGGTTTTTACTAAAAAATCGTTATCTTTAAAGTCGATAAAGGTATAAACTTAAAGACTTAACATACCTGTTAGTTTAGCAAAAACCAATATTTCTAAAAAAATTAATTATAATTTCCGGTTTCAAAATGACGGACATTCTAAGTTTTCTAATCTTAATGACGCAAAACACTTGAATTTTATCGTAAATGCAAATGAGCAACGACACATGGAAAAGGTTTTTGTAAACATTTTAAGACCAAGTTTGTTGTGCTACGATAAATAAAAACGGGAAAATTAAAGTTTCACAAAATTTATCGTAGCACAACAAAATTAGACATAAAGTGTGCATAAAAACCTTTTCCATGTTTTTCCATGTATTTACTACACAATTTAAGGGCATTGAGTTAGTAAGATTATAAAACTTAATATGTTTGTCATTTTGAAAACAGAAGTAATAATAATTTAATTTTTTTAGGAATACTATTGGTCTTTGTTTTACTAACAGGTGTGTAAGGTTTTAAGTTAATACCTTTATCGAATTCAAAGATACAGTTTTTTTTTGTAAAAACAAGAACATATATACAGATAGAAAACTAAGCAAGATAGGACTACAGATAACAGTTATCTGCGCTTGGACTTTGCTTTACGTGTTCGACATTTCTTTTATATTTTGGCTTGAAAAATCGCCTGGTGAAGTTTGATTCCGTAATCATTGGATGTATTATTGCTATGCATAGGCCGCGTAGAAAACGCCCTTTTCACTTGTGCGAGTGAGATGCAAATAGGTGCAATTGAGACAGAGAACTACGGAACTACTCTTACCCACTGTGTAATTACATTTAAAAGTTTTGATGACAACCAGAGCTGTAGGCCGCCTGTTCGACGGCGCAATAGCAAGCATCGCCCATTTAACGTCATTAGCAGCAGTTACCATTGGTTGGTTTGATTAATACCAAAGAACTATTGAATTAAATTTTATTTAGTTTTCAAACAAAAATTAATAATGGCAATAACACAATGAATAATGATGTAAACAACAAGTTGCAATTAAACAAACTTGTTCGGTTTGTTACTGTTATTTTTCATCGAAACACTGTTGCGGAAGTTAATCACGCCCGTGAAGTAGGACAGCTTAGTGGTGGAAAGATTTCTCTCTTCCACTGGAACCCCTAAATGTGCTAAATATTACACACAGGTTGTTTTCTACCTGGCCCAATTATACTGTATTAGCTGATATTTATTATTGTAATATTTGTTAGTAGGTCTAATACAATTAGTATTATGGCAACACCGTCACGCGCCCAGACTAATTGTACAATCAGTAAAGTGCGGGAGTCCCTTGTCCTTTATGGTGACTTTACTACACAACTACGAATATGGTAACACCGTCACGAGCCCAGACTAACTGTACAATAAGCAAAGTGCGGGAGTTCCTTGTCCTTTATGGTGACCTTACTACACAACTACGAATATGGTAACACCGTCACGAGCCCAGACTAACTGTACAATCAGCAAAGTGCGGGAGTTTCTTGTCCTTTATGGTGACCTTACTACACAACTACGAATATGGTAACACCGTCACGAGCCCAGACTAATTATACAATCAGTAAAGTGCGGGAGTCCCTTGTCCTTTATGGTGACTTTACTACACAACTACGAATATGGTAACACCGTCACGAGCCCAGACTAACTGTACAATCAGCAAAGTGCGGGAGTCCCTTGTCCTTTATCGTGACCTTTACTACACAACTACGAATATGGTAACACCGTCACGAGCCTAGACTAACTGTACAATCAGTAAAGTGCGGGAGTCCCTTGTCCTTTATGGTGACTTTACTACACAACTACGAATATGGTAACACCGTCACGAGCCCAGACTAACTGTACAATCAGCAAAGTGCGGGAGTCCCTTGTCCTTTATGGTGACTTTACTACACAACTACGAATATGGTAACACCGTCACGAGCCCAGACTAACTGTACAATCAGCAAAGTGCGGGAGTTTCTTGTCCTTTATGGTGACTTTACTACACAACTACGAATATGGTAACACTGTCACGAGCCCAGACTAATTGTACAATCAGTAAAGTGCGGGAGTCCCTTGTCCTTTATGGTGACTTTACTACACAGCTACGAATATGGTAACACCGTCACGAGCCCAGACTAACTGTACAATCAGCAAAGTGCGGGAGTTCCTTGTCCTTTATGGTGACTTTACTACATAACTACGAATATGGTAACACCGTCACGAGCCCAGACTAACTGTACAATCAGCAAAGTGCGGGAGTTCCTTGTCCTTTATGGTGACTTTACTACACAACTACGAATATGGTAACACCGTCACGAGCCCAGACTAACTGTACAATCAGCAAAGTGCGGGAGTTCCTTGTCCTTTATGGTGACCTTACTACACAACTACGAATATGGTAACACCATCACGCGCCCAGACTAACTGTACAATCAGTAAAGTGCGGGAGTCCCCTATCCTTTATGGTGACTTTACTACACAACTACGAATATGGTAACACCGTCACGCGCCCAGACTAACTGTACAATCAGTAAAGTGCGGGAGTCCCTTGTCCTTTATGGTGACTTTACTACACAACTACGAATATGGTAACACCGTCACGCGCCCAGACTAACTGTACAATCAGTAAAGTGCGGGAGTCCCTTGTCCTTTATGGTGACCTTACTACACAACTACGAATATGGCGATTTTTTCGACACCTCGACGGTTAAATTGGTCAAGAAATATGGGATAAGTTACGTAAGAAAACAATCATGTGAGGTTTAAAATTAACTGTTTTAACTGTTGCTGTTTTGGTACTGTTTAAAAAATAATGTGGGATATTTACGCTAATATAAAATTAATGAGGACAGCACTGCGTCTCATAATCCGATTCATATTTATTTAAAACTAGCTGTTTACCAGTGTCATGCTACGGGATTAATATATGAACAGTAATGTTTTAGTTTATTTATGGTGCTTCGCGTGGCAACCCCGTCACTCCCTGCGCCCGTGAAGGAAGTCCGGCCTGCAGACTCGCTTGAGAACTCTGTATCCCCTTTGCGCATGTTGGCCTACGGCCTCGTGGGGAAGCTCGGCCTTGCCAAGACACTGTACAGCCCCGTTTGTGTATCACGGCCTGCGGCCTCGCCGGGATATTTGGACTGAATCGCAATGAATTTTGGTTTTTGGGGCAGTGGAGCTCTCAAACATAGTCTTTTCTAAAATCGGATGGTATATTAGGAATCAAGACAAAAAATCTTAAACCAGATACCCCTCTTGGGTGTGTTTGAAAAGTGTTTTATTAATTCGTTTTTATTTCTTTTATGTTTTTAAAACAGCTGGTTATTATTTAAATAACTCCATAAGAATAATATTGAAACATTAAAGGCCAGTGGGGCGGAGCCCTATAGACGGATGTGAATAAAACTACACCAGAAACCATCCTGGGAGTGAACTCTACAACTTTAACCCATATGATGAACGGGATTATTATACAAATAGCATTGATATGATTACATTGCATTCAATCATATATTAATATACTATATAAAATGTTGGTGAATATCTTAATATAAAATTAATTTATATACAAACATTTCGTACAGCGTATTGATTTTTGACTAAATGCAAAAGTATATTTCAGTAACCACTTAATCACCAAGCAATTGTCATTTACGTGTTGTGGAAGATGTGTAGGTGACTTGTATGTCCTGCTCAGCATATTATAAAGGAAGAAGGATCTTGCCGAAGAAAGCCACGAGGATAATAAAAAACATAGTATTTTTATTATTTAAAAATGTAAGGAACACAAAGGTAATATGTAAATTTATGGAACAAGTAACAACAAATGTAGGATAACAAATAAGAACAATAATTATTATGGAATAATTTGTTAAAATTTTCTTCATGAAAGTATCTTTTTAATATTTTAATATCAAGAAAAATTTTCCACTGATATTTTGTTCATTAAACGTTACTAGTAGAACTATGAAGGTTTGAAACTTTTATTCTAAATTTTCCTCAAGTTAGGTAAGAAATACTACTTTTTTGTGATTTTCCCATAAGAAATACAATGGAGCAGTTTTGGGGGTAAAAAAGGCTGCAATTTCGGAACTATGAAACTTTTTTCAAAACCTCTTCTTATTGCACGCCTACAATATAGGACCAATCATCCTACAACATTTCAGCCTCAGAGGTTTAGTGGTTTTTGAGAAACAGTGATCAGCGAGTCAGTGGTACTGTATTTGGCTTTTATAGGGCCTATATATAGATTGGAATGGATAATCTCGTATGTTAGAAATCACTGCAATAACTTGAAAACAAACAATGACTTTAATAATAATTTTGTTCAATGAAAGTTCAACTCACTGATATTTTGTTCAATGAACGTTACTAGTAGTGACCAGCCTTCGTCATAGCCAATCGCAATGAGGTGACACTGTCAGCGGTTTTATGTACAGTTTGTAAAGTGAGGCAAGGCCACTTATTTCCTCTGCATCTAGAATGGTGTTCTGTCTAAATAGCGGACATATTTTTCATTATGTATTAGACTAGACAGTTTTTAAAGTATTAGAGGTGCGGGAGCGTGAACTTTCCAAAGTTTTTATCATTCTTTAGACACATATATCAGTTTTATTATTTTTTTTTAATATTTAAAAAAGGGTCCACTATTTTTTATATATCCACTATGCGTTGACCAACCCTAGTACTAATACTAAGCTAAGCTCTAGCACCGTATTGTGAAATTACTAAACATGACATTTATGTAAATTATGTAAACATGGTTAAATAATAGTTCTTTATAATGATAATTTAACAGAATATTTTATCTCAATCTTCAAAGGCGCTAATGTGGCCATGGGGTTTCAAATGTTATTTTATGGGAAATCTGCCCTGCATATGTTCTAAAGCCCTATATAAAAATCAATTAAATGAGTTCATAGGGATAGAGGACAGCAAATGAAACAAGATCCAGAAAAAACTCGTACATTTTTGTTCAGTTTTAAATAGTGTGAATTAAAATTTAATATACATGCATTAAACAAAGTCTAGATGTAAAAATACAAAAGTCCCAATCGGACCAAGAATTGAATGCATTTGACTATGTTAACTCTTCATCTTTTTAATTTTCAAGACATGTTCATGGTTTTCCCGTTTTAAAACAAAATGTTTACATAAATTCATGTTCAGACATGCGAATCAAACTAAATGATGTAACTGATGTAAGGTCAGCAGCTAACCAGTTAAACTATTATTTTGAATGTTGTGAGACGTAAGGTCAGCAGCTAACCGGATAAACTATTATTTTGAATGTTGTGAGACGTAAGGTCAGCAGCTAACCAGTTAAACTGTTATTTTGAATGTTGTGAGACGTAAGGTCAGCAGCTAACCAGTTAAACTATTATTTTGAATGTTGTGAGACGTAAGGTCAGCAGCTAACCAGTTAAACTATTATTTTGAATGTTGTGAGACGTAAGGTCAGCAGATAACCAGTTAAACTATTATTTTGAATGTTGTGAGACGTAAGGTCAGCAGCTAACCAGTTAAACTATTATTTTGAATGTTGTGAGACGTAAGGTCAGCAGCTAACCAGTTAAACTATTATTTTGAATGTTGTGAGACGTAAAGTCAGCAGATAACCAGTTAAACTATTATTTTGAATGTTGTGAGACGTAAGGTCAGCAGCTAACCAGTTAAACTATTATTTTGAATGTTGTGAGACGTAAGGTCAGCAGCTAACCAGTTAAACTATTATTTTGAATGTTGTGAGACGTAAAGTCAGCAGCTAACCAGTTAAACTATTATTTTGAATGTTGTGAGACGTAAGGTCAGCAGCTAACCAGTTAAACTATTATTTTGAATGTTGTGAGACGTAAAGTCAGCAGCTAACCAGTTAAACTATTATTTTGAATGTTGTGAGACGTAAGGTCAGCAGCTAACCATATAAACTATTATTTTGAATGTTGTGAGACGTAAGGTCAGCAGCTAACCAGTTAAACTATTATTTTGAATGTTGTGAGACGTAAAGTCAGCAGCTAACCAGTTAAACTATTATTTTGGATGTTGTGATTTGCAGCTTTCGTTGTGGTCATTAGTAGTTTGTTAATATTTTGTATATGTCTGAAAGTTTTAGATATGTTATAGAATCTTATTATCACACTGACCTCCATTTGGACTTACCGTATGGTTCTTCTCGTTTGATTGTATCCTTATTTGATTGTGGCATTCTCACTAGAAACGGTATATTCTCTTTCACATATTTAAAAAATGACAAATCAAGTTTATTTCTATAACTGAATCCTACCTGTTGTACAAAAACAGTAAATATTCCATTGACGAATCTTTTAAATTTGGAAAAGACATTCTGGACTTTCACTTCATGTCCCAATGTCATGCTGTAATGGAGCTGGAATTGGAGGTCGTCTTGCTAAGTCAAGAACGCGAGCGTCGAGTAGGAAATAGTGATGAAATAGAGGCCGACTTGGTCAAGGAAGCATCCGTAGCCTTTAGTGTCAAAGATCAGTTACTGACTGATCAGCTGTTTATCGGTAAATTAGTCTGTCAAATGATTGTTATAAAAAATTAATTAGGCCAATGTAAAATAATGTATTGTAGCATTGATGTTTATATAATCAATGATTGTAGTCAATACAGTATACAGATTGGCCTAATAGTGTAATTATGTTTATTTGTGTATTAACAAATTTTATAAACTCGAATAAAGAAACGTGTATAATAGAGAAATATATACCTAAAATTCTTTAACGTTTGCTTAAATATTCAGAAAATGAGGTTAAAATTCAATACTGACCAGTTTTTGTACCATCAGGATATTGAATTGGTTAATGTTAAGGTCATCATCATTTAACACCGCTTAACTAACGTTTACTCATTTTTTATCCGTGTTTCTATTATTTTAGGCAACTGCTATCAATTCGTATTTCCGGTAAGGGGTGCTGTAAATAGTGGTTGTAAGTTGTATACATTCCTCGGCTATAATAAAATTCCCAGAATATATTATATTTTTCTAAAGAAGCAATCTTAAGATTTATTATGTAAGGCACAGTACTTGGCAAGACAGTGAGTGCGTGCGCTCTCGAACGTCGTTATGTGGGAGTTTGATTGTCGTGTGTATGTAAGGCACGGTACTTGGCAAAACAGAGAGGGCGTGCGCTCTCGAACGTCGTTATGTGGGAGGTTGATTGTCGTGTGTATGTAAGGCACGGTACTTGGCAAAACAGAGAGGGCGTGCGCTCTCGAACGTCGTTATGTGGGAGGTTGATTGTCGTGTGTATGTAAGACACGGTACTTGACAAGACAGTGAGTGCGTGCGCTCTCGAACGTCGTTATGTGGGAGTTTGATTGTCGTGTGTATGTAAGACATGGTACTTGGCAAGACAGTGAGTGCGTGCGCTCTCGAACGTCGTCATGTGGGAGGTTGATTGTCGTGTGTATGTAAGGCACGGTACTTGGCAAGACAGTGACTGCGTGCGCTCTCGAACGTCGTTATGTGGGAGGTTGATTGTCGTGTGTATGTAAGGCACAGTACTTGGCAAGACAGTGACTGCGTGCGCTCTCGAACGTCGTTATGTGGGAGGTTGATTGTCGTGTGTATGTAAGACACGGTACTTGGCAAGACAATGAGTGCGTGCGCTCTCGAACGTCGTTATGTGGGAGGTTGATTGTCGTGTGTATGTAAGGCACGGTACTTGGTAAGACAGTGACTGCGTGCGCTCTAGAACGTCGTTATGACAGAGGTTGATTGTCGTATGTATGTAACGTTGGTGGGTCAATAAAAGCAAAAATTATGATACTGATAATAACTTACTGAATATTTTACTTATTTAGAAGTATTTGGTATTCAACATTTTATTGGGATGAAAAAAAAATATATGGAATGGGAGGTTAATGAATTATATATAATTGATCAGTGCGCCTTTTTTACCTTTCAACGCTTCTCGAAGTTTTTACTAAGTATCTCAACATTATTATGGGACAACGATCGTTACTTTTAAAGATAAATTTTAATTGGAACTCCTGGGATTTGAACCCGTGACCTACGTAATTGAATCAGGAGTGTTAACCACTGGGTTAGCAATAATAATAAATAATATATCTTTATTGCATTTTGACAATTTAAGATCGTATTGCATACGTCAGTAAATATAATCTATAATTCGATAAACCATCCATCAATACATTAATATGTAATGTAGATTTTTTTGACTTTTTATTGACTGTGTCATCATTCAGTCAATAAAAACTATGTTAAATTGGAATTGGTGTCAGTTCTTGTTATAGAAATGTTGTCTTCCTTATTCCCAACGGTGCGTTAAGAACTCGTCAACTGAGTAAAATGATTTTAATACCAACAGGCGTTTTAGTCGAGCTTTGGATTAAGTTAGAATGACGAACTCTTTGATTTTCTCAGGAAACTGGTTGATTAATCTGACTCCAGCTTGAGATGGAAGTTTATCAAACACATTAAACTTAGTTCTATGAAACTGTGTTCGATGGTTGTCCCTGCCTCTGGTGTTGTATGTATGTACATTACTATCCTGAGTCAGTTCACACCTGAATCGGCGGTACAAAATTATCTTAAGGATATAGAGACAGGGTAAAGTCAGTAAACCAAGCTCCCTGAAAGCTTCGCGATATGACTCTCTATAACCCAATCTTCACAACATTCTGAGTTTTTTTCTGTAACCTGATGTCTCTCTCAAATTTATATTTTACACAGCATCCCCATAAGCTTAATCCATGTCAAATGTGATGAATAAGACAAAAAAAGGTGTCTTTAAAACCTCGAGGGAGCAAAATTGTACCAGATTACGTAAAGGATAAATAACTGAAGTAATCTAGAACAGACGTAATCAACACAAACGCTCCAAGTCCAAGGTACACAGCTTGGAGCGTGTGGAATCAACTTCCTATAAAAATGTATCATAGATAATGACATATCAACAGCAAGAAGCCTAAGTCTTGTAGATTTAAGTTTGAGTGGACAACTTTTATGTTCATTACATTTCCTCCTAAGATCTAGTTATACGAGTGCTCAAGGTGACTTCCAAAATAGATACCGTCAGTTAGGTTGCTTAGAAACTTCACATCCGATCAATTATTAGCAGGTACATTAAAAAAGATCAAACGGTGGACTACACATCCCATGCTTGTCTAATTAACAATTAACAGCTCTTATTCAATGTTTCGTATACCGAGAAAATATGTCCTTGAATCACATATTGGTAGCATGTGTGATTTCATTAGGAAAGAATTCAAGGAGATGAAGTTAATTCTATACTTCCAGCAGAAAGGCAGGTGGGCATCAAGCCTATTGTGTGCTTCATCAAGCGTATTGTGTGCTGGGTGGGTGGATAGGCATCAAGCCTATTGTGCTGTGTGGGTGGGTGGGCATAAAGCTTATTGTGTGCTGGGTGGGTGGGCATCAATCGTATTTAGGAATATTTGATACTAATATGTTGATCAAATATTAACTCATTGAGTTTGGTAACATTTACACTGTTTCGGTTCTTACTTACGACTACAGTATATGGTTTGAAATTCGACACAGTGTTGCCTTTATTACCGTTAAATTTTCAAACTATCTAACAATACAAAGTTGTTGGATGATGTAAAATCACTCGAGATCTGTAAAGCTCATTAGTTACCCAAAGCCATAAAATAATCCACTTCAACTTACTCGTCAAGGTGTAATCCTTTAACTAAGTGTTCTGTGTGGTTTGTAAGGAAGTTTCACCGAATTTAATTAACGCGAGAACAATTTCAAAAATTCACTAACAAACATGAAATAACTACACGCGCACTTTATTTTAAAGTTTGTAAAGCTCAAACAACAAACATTGTTATTACTACTCACTTTAAGTAAGTGATAGTTTGATTTAATAAGTCACTAGTAGCCATTGAAAGCAGTTTTTCTATTGACAAATTTTAGAGATGCTTAAAACAAAACGTCAAAGGCATCTGAAATAACTTAAATATTGATTAAAATTAATGTAATGTAAAGTTAAAATTGTCATCAGAGTGTTGTTGTTGGCTGACAAAAAATAGTTCCTTTCTCTTATGCAATTTAGTTGTTAAAATGTATTTAATTTAAAAAATCTAACACTGTTGAGATTGAAACTGCTTATCATAGTAAAAACTGGGGGTAGATCCCCTCATTTTTTATTATGTAAAATTATTAATACACAACAACTAATATGTAAATCTCCAATCTGACCATCATCAGTCAGGTTAGGTTTGGTTAAGTTAGGTCCTCGTGATAAGAAGTTAACAATGAAAAGTAAGGTCACACATATAGATATTCAACAATGAAATACCTGGCCAAGAGCGCGTTACCAACGCTCATACAATACGATTACAGATGTGTCGGCGTCTCATGTCTATTATGAGTATATTCTTGAAACTATAATATTCTAAATAATTGAGTGGATATTCCGACGTAATGTCACAGATATGCAATTATATATCTGCTTATTCTGTCGTAATATGTATTCTCGAAGGGGTTGATCGTTGATCCTTGAAGCTCTACTGCAGCTCACCCTGACGTCCGGCCTCGATACCACCTGCCGGCAAGGTTGCCGCATGACGCCTTCCTGGACCAAACCAAGACAACGTTTAACGTTAGATGCTCCTTTTGTTAACGAATCACGTAGGCTTAATTATAGGCATTATGTTATTTTGAAACAAGTATCAGAGGATTTTTCTCAGAATTAAATTGTTTAATTGATATGTCTAATTTGATTCATCAATGACAAATTAAGCCAACTAATACAATCCAGGTTGACTGTCCTTAACGCAATTTCTTAGCCTTTAGGAAGTTGTAGATCAAGCAAACATAACTTGCACAGGGGAAACAATATTCGGTTTTTTGTTGAAGATTTACAGAGCAGAATGTGTTCCTGAGAGAATAGATATGTGCAAAAGACCCATTGTCAGATAAGTAGTCTAGCATTCAGATCGCTATTGTTTCTCACCACGTCTTTAAACAGCATGTGCTTATTGTTTGGCATAACTGGAAGATGATGTGCTTCAGCAACTTGACCTTGAGTCGAGACTGGTGCCTTTGCATGTACATAGATGAACATTCGTAGTGTAAAGTATTATGTGTGCATGGATCTAGGAGGTGGTAACACTTATCTTTGAAACACTTTTTAAAGAACGAGTTGTATTATTCTTAAGATACTGATTGTCAAGAAATAGTTTAGTACAGACAGATTGTTATATGAGAATAAAGAATGTACTCTGTAGTTATAAGTACTCTTAAAACCGTGTATATACACAGTTGAACATGGATTTTATGGAAAACATAATCTTCCTTTAAAGAAAAACCTTTCTCTGAGGCAGTTACCACCATCCACTTGTATGGGTGGATCAATAAAACTGGATACAGGTGGGTCACCACTATACTTGTACGGTGGGTGGGCCACTACGTGAGAAACAATTAAAAACTAAAAATTCGGGGTTTCAGATTTTGTTGAAAATTTTGAGGTTTTTTCGAAAAATGTAAAATACAAAAGTTTTCCGGTTTTCCAATTTTCACGGAAAATTTAGGTTATGTGGAAAAACATTTCAGACAAAAGTTGTACATTATTAGACTATCCACAACTTTTGTATTTTACTTTTTTCAATACGACATCAAGTTTACTGGAAATCGTAAAAAAGCATGTTCAATCCTTAAAAGTCCACCCCCTACCCCGTTCCGGACCTCTGTTCGCCTTGAGTTCATTTTTTTCGATTTCAGTACAATATTTCCCTCCCCCCATTCACCACATTTCGTGGTGTTCTTAATTTTGATTGTTTCAAAATGGATCAGCACCGGTCGATAAACTCTTAATACATCAATAGGATAATGTCAAATATAAATGTTTATTTATTTACAAAACAGCTGTTACTAATTTACTAAAATTAATCCAATGTTATTCTTATAGGAAAAAGGAAATTTTGAGGGGCTGTTTGTACCCCTTAGGAGTGAAACTTCGAAAAATCCTTTCTTAGTGTTCCCTTTGATAAAGGAAAAGCTAACTTCCTTTAAAATTTTGTGTAAATCCGTTCAGTGGTTTTTGAGATTGTGATGAGTGAGTGAGTCAGTCAGTGGTATTTGGCTTTTATATATTATATAGATTATCAAAAATTGTTTGAGTGTGTCACAGCTGTGAGTCAGGTAATTAATTAACAAAGCAATAGTATAGTTAATAAGTATCCTAAAACTGTCATAAATGACATTGACATTAACTTTTTATAGGTTTTTTAGAGCACCGAGTTATGTCAATGAAAACTTTCATTACAATTACAACACAAGGCATTTTATTTAATTCAATTTATTAATTGCTTGTATTTCAATCATCAACAGTAAGTTGATAATAATATAGTGAAATACAGTACTTGTTAGTTAATAAACTTATTTTTTTGTTAGAAATTTTTGTGTGTAAGTTTTTAATCTGGTTAATTTTTGGCTGACTCCCTGAGTAGTTGATGCTCCACAATATACATACTTGAATATTTTGTTATATCTGTAACAATGTGTCAAACTCTTTGTATGAAGCTGCAAATATTAAGTCTTCCAGACTGTAGTTTTGTACTGGATTGAGATAGAGACCTCTAGTTTGTGGCATTGTTCTTCTTTTATAAAGCTCTTTAAAATGAGGTGTCACTTGATGGGATTTTGCATTTGAAATTTTGGACGCCCCCACCAACCTTCTATATTGGGTTGAGGAGTTAAGTTCTTTACAGTGCAAAATTCATCATTAGTCATTAAATAACTATCTCCCAAAGGATATTGCTTTGTTTCATTCTGTTCAAAAGTTACAGGGGGAGGGGGACTTTGGGACACCTTGTACATCTAAGAATAAGACCTTACACTTGGTAAAATACGAGTACATATTTATTGGTTATCATGAAAGGAGTGATGAAATCTGCTGTTAAACAAAGAAAATAAGTTCTTGGTTGGTGTCCAAACTTTTTTACTGCTAGTTTAAAATTCAAGACCCAAACTCCTCACTAGGTTAAAAGTTAGTATTTCAGTACAGACCTTAAAGCCCATGTTTGAATTTAATGTTCTCAGCTATATTTGCCGATTTTCTAATTCTTTATTTCTTATTTCATTACTTTATTAAAGGTTTTCTAATTTAAATAATAGATATCAATTTTAGTGATTCTAGTAACATCTGGGAGAGCTAACAACACTGTGACTTCAAGAGATGTTTTTGTGACCAGTACTATTGACTAGAGAAACAAGAACAATGTCTGCTAGGTTGTCCATAAAGATGGTTTTCCCTGTTCGGTTGTCACAGGTAAATCCAGTGCCCTCTCTTTCTCTCTCTGTCTCTCTCCAGCACACTCTGAAGTAACTAATATCTTAGCTAATAGTATGCCAGACAGTCACCCCAGTGCTTATTTGAATCCAATCACTGACATATAGTAGTACATGCGCTAGTATACAGCGAATGCATTAGCTTGGAAAGTCTGTTTCTATAGTTATGCTAGTACTGAACAGACATGTTGGTTTAAAAAACTCTGGATGTATTTTAATTGATCATTGTTATCACATTAATCTTGATTGCTATATGACATTATATAGATGTATAATGCCTGTCAAAAAAAAAAAAAAAAAAAAAAAAAAAAAAAAAAAAAAAAAAAACTTGTATACAGATACAAGTGAAACATTAAAACTATGAAAATTCAAAATAATATATAATAGGTTCCCTGTAAGGATGATTAGATCTTCATAGAACTAGTTCATTAATGATCAGTTATATATGTCTGAAAGAGGAACTTGTTGCCATCACTGAACTCATTTGACTTATAAACAAGACTGAGTTTGTTGTCTAAAATCAGCTGCTGGCCCAAATGCTGTAGATCCCCAGTAACGCCATTTTCTATCAAAAATAAGAACAAGAATCATCAATGAACACCATTCTCCATTTGTTATGGCAAAAGTCTATTTATAATTAAAAATTATGTGCATCCAACAATTCAAGTAATATTATGTTGACACCACTCACACACAAATATCGTTACAACCACTCACACACAAATATCGTTACAACCACTCACACACATGAATGTTCTGGAAGAGGAGGCGTCACTTAAGTCACCTTCCTTGCATTCCTTGAGTTCCTCATCCGACAATTCATGTGATTCTAGGGGACACCCCTGCACAATACGTGTGCTAACCCTACTACTAGCTGCGCTCCTCACACCTTAGCCTTCAGCCTCAGCCTGTAACTTTTAACTAAAAATAATAGTAGATTTACTGTATAACGTAAAATCACAATATTAAATTTGTTTACAGTATCTCAATTATATTACTTGCATTGCTACCTATTTATTAGTAAATCACCCAATGATATTACTTTGCCTATTTCAAACGTGTTCATTTCATTTGTTTAACAGCTGAAGACTAATTAGATAACTAAAATAACTGCATTAGATTACCATTATAACCATGCCTACAACCAAAGATTATAGAACTCCTTCCCTGGTTTAACATTATGAAATATCTAACCTCATCAGTATTACAAACATCATGGTTTACATTCCAACAGCTGCTAAAAGTTGTGTAAATCATTATTTACATTTGAACATCTGTTCCTTTTCGATTCATTTAAAAATCTCCATGCCATTCTTATGGCCGAAAAATTTACTTAAAAGGGCTTCCCGTGCCCTTCTGGGTGAAAATATTGAAGAATCAAGACCTTACTGCAAAACTACAAACAGAGGTGAATTTGTTGACACCTCAACTGTTTAAATTTGTGAAAAATAAGGGAGGAGTTGCATTGACAAAAAAAGCTTTACATATTATGTATAAGGATTAAGTTCACATTTATCTTTACAGCCATTCACATTCATGGATGTTCTGGAAGAAGAGACGTCACTTAGTCAACTTCCTTGAATTCCTTTAGTTCTTCAATGTTCTTCAACCAACAATTCATGTAATATTATGTTGAAATTTATAGTTACAGTGATTCACACTCATGGATGTTCTGGAAGAGGAGACGTTACTTAGTTACGTTACTTGAGTTCTTCAGTGTTCTTCATCCAACAATTCATGTGATATTATGTTGAAATTTATCATTACAGCAATTCACACTCATGGATGTTCTGGAAGAGGAGACGTCACTTAGTCAACTTCCTTGCATTCCTTGGCTTCTTGAATGTTCTGCATCCAACAATTCATGTAATATTATGTTGATATTTATTGTTACAGCCATTCACACTCATGGATGTTCTGGAAGAGGAGACGTCACTTAGTTACCTTCCTTGCGTTCCTTGGGTTCTTTAATGTTTACACACTGCGAGTAAACCTCAGTGTTGGAATTGTGGCTATGAACTCCCCATACAACGTTACATTGGAAAATGGTACAGTTCTCGAGGTATGTTTTTGAAATAGAGAATTAAAAAAATATATTAGCCATTTGTTCTTATTGCTCTAATATATTAAATTACATTATAAAGCTACACGATACACTGATTCGCCAAAATGATGAGTCTCCTAGCACACAAACCTTGTCATATATATTCTTGAATTAAGCCTCACCACCTGAAACCTGCAAAAAATGTACAAAAATTAATGACAAAACATTAATAATGTTAACCAAAAAGGCAAATTTACTATAATTGATTACAAAAATAAAGGAAAATTTATTTAAAAAAATAAAATGCTGTTACATATATATTTACGGTATAGCATCATTCTTTCATCCACTTGATGTAAGATGACACATAAAATGTACCACTGAAAAAATACAGAAATTACAACCAAAAACATCTTTTGATCATTGTTTATAAAAAAAGATGGTGTAATTTTATGCTGTCAATGATATTTAGAAGAAAGGAACTAATGCTTTGAACAATTATTCAAATATGAAAATGTTTTAAAATATTGAAAGAAAGAGTGTATTTTCTGATAAAACAAGTATCTTATGTAGTAATTAAACTAATTCTGTTTAAAAAAATTATAAAAAGAATCAATATACTTTAATTATTTTATTTCATATGCTTAAGCGGCCAGTGTCATAACTAATAAATAAACTGACCTTGACGCAGTTTAGCTTTATATAGAAGCTTAGATACTGTAAGCTTTAGTTATTAGTAATACTGTAATTTCAGAGACAAGACTTCAACTGGGATTCCAAGATTCAAGGGGTAGTTCTGAGTTCCTTCTTCTACGGGTACATCTGTACTCAGATCCTAGGTGGGTGGCTCGGGGCTCGTCTGGGTGGCAGTCGAGTCTATGGGGTGGGAGTGGCAGTCACCGCTCTCTTCACACTCATCACTCCACCAGTGGTCAACTATAGTGTCTACCTCTTACTTACCATTCGTATCATCGAAGGTCTCTTTGAGGTAAAGAGTCAGTAATTATTGCATGGAGTATAGTACAAAAACCCTAGAAAAATAACAGAGTGAAAAATAATACTGCAAAATAATTAAAATGAGTACGAAAAGGAGGGACCAACAGATTACCTATGAGTATCTATTTGGATTTCATACCACATTCAGGCCTATCAACTCTTGTTCAATGAGTGATTTGTTACACAATGTCTTAGGATGGAATGGCAAACATTTCAACGGTGTAGTTTTACAAAGTTTTTAGGTTATTCATTATCTGTTTTATTTCTATAAATTTAAAAAATTTGATTTACTTATGAAATGAAATAATTGCAACTGACTGAAAATAACTAACAGTAACGGTATATTTATTAAGAATGGCTAGGCAGTCTATCACGTGTTAGACAGTTGTAATCACATTAAACTCAATATTTCCTCTATATCTATGTATCATCAGCAGTTAGCACCTACCACAACTGATTTAGAAAGTTTTAATATAAATCAAACTTCTAGACAATGGAGTAAACAATTCTGAGTTCAAAAAGGTTCTTATCTGTGCAGTACAGGCTTCACGGCAGAATGAAGCAACAAACTTGCAATCTAGTGTAATGCCTGTAATCAACTAGCAAGGTTAGCTCTCTTGTTTTGAATCAACAATGTTTTTCACAGTATTTATTCACAATCTCCTATTTGAATTAGTTCGATTACGTACTTTTCATTCTGCAAACTAACATGAAATGGAGATAAGAAGCTATATAGTTACACACAGAACATGCTGTTGGGCATAACAATCTTGATTACACATCAGCAGAAATTCCAATGTTGTGATTGAACTTGTAGAATTTAACAATGAATGTGCTCTATAAATCAATTTACATGCAAACTGATAGTGGTGGGTGATTCAAGTCTTTCTGTGATTCCCCAGAACATGAACTGACATTCAATGTTCGTCAGTCCCACATCAAATGTCATAGATATGCCATGATGTATGTACTGTATATGCCTTCATTTGCTATGTCATATGTACCAGTGCATTTTACTTCTAATGAGTGTTTTTATATTATTAAAAAAATTGTTTGTGAATGAAACTCATTTTACCATTTAAAATACTTAGTTTTTTTGTGTATATTTAATTTTACAATTAGTAAATACATAAGTTTCCAATAATGAATTTGTAGAAATTGGGGAATAACAGATGATTTTTACTAACAAAGTTTAGTAGCACCTGTTTATATAGCTGTCTTCCTAGCTAGTGTTAGGAATACAGTTTAAAAATCATAACTATATTAATTAATTGTCACTGTTTAGAGTTGAATAATTGTGACAGTTTCAAAAAGAAATAAATGTTGCATTATTTGAATTTAGTAGATTTATTTTAAAATGGGTCAGAGAACATTTTAAGGAATTTTAATACATATCTTTTTTTTAAACAAATTGTTTACTAAATCATCGTTATTTTTCATTTTTTGATAAGGCATAAGACTAAACAGTTATCAGATTCCAATATTAATGCAAATGAATGAAAGTTCCAAATTATATTTTCCGCAACATTGATGTTTTACTTTTGTTAGAGTTTCTCTATTTTATAAACAATAATTTTAAAAATAAATTTGATATGTTAACTCAGTAAATTTGAACATCACTGATATCTATTTGAAATGTTATTAAACTCTCTTTCCAATTGTGTTGTTTCCTATAAAATGTAGAATAGGAGAATACATAAATTGTTTGATTAACTTGTATTTTTCAAGATTTTTTTCATAAATTATTGGAAAGTTTATGGTTTCCTCCCCACTATTAAAAATCACAAAAACTATATATTCAAAATCCTAAAATGAGTACATTGTTTGCAATTGAGATTTATTTAAGAAAATATATACCTATATTCATTTGTGTTTAAAAATGTGTACTTAAAAATACACAGAATATTTACAGTAATTACTCAGTAGACAGCTGTCTCTACTGGTGAATTGTGATGTTCATGACTTACAATACAGAAGACAAAGTCTACATTATGAACGCAGTGTAAACGCTTAGAAATAGCTGAATAAATGATATGAATATATCAAGTACAGGTGATAAATAATCAATTTGCCTATATATTTTAAATAAATTTTGAGTTGTCCAAAGATAAATCTGACTCACCCGAGAACAATGTACCAATGCATGGTCAATCTAATCACACGCCAACAAAACATATTTTATTTAGTACAGATATTAATCCAAGCAGCTAAATATATCTTAAATGATTTCAGTTGTATTTATTATTAAAGTATCAAATGTTAGTATATGATGGAATACAGAACATTGCAAACAAATGTGAAAATGCAAATGAAGATTATAAACTATGGTCGATATTTTCCTTAGAAAATTTAATTATTTGATAGCCAGGCTAGAAATGGCCAGTTAATTGTTTTATTTAAACACTAGCTGTACTCGCCCATTTCGCTGGTCATAATATTGAGTTTGAAGACTTGCAGTCAAAATATAAGTAAAAATTTCAACAAATTCAAGTAAATTAAACTAAATACTTTGTTTTTGAAAAACAATAATTTAATCCAATATCCAATTTAAAACACCTCATGTTATGTATAATTTACTACTGTGCTCAATTATTTTTAATTGTTAAAGTTTAGCCTACCACATTTTTATTCAATTCGTTTTTATTTAACAGCTGTTAAATAAATCAATCAAATAATATAGCTCCATAAGAATACCATGGGAATTTTGGAGGCCAGTGGGACGGAATCCTGAGGTCGGAGAGGATCCTTTCTTAGTGAGCCTCTAAGGGCCAAGATAAACCTATGTATAAAATTTCAAGTCAGTTGGAAGAATAGCTTTGGAGAAATAGCGATGAGTGGTAAATGGCTTTTGTATACATTTTTATTATTTTTTCTTAGATTAGGAAACAAAGACTATTAAAACGGTGTAAGGCTTTGTACTGTAG
This sequence comes from Stictocephala bisonia, assembly GCA_035578905.1. NCBI lineage: Eukaryota > Metazoa > Arthropoda > Insecta > Hemiptera > Membracidae > Stictocephala > Stictocephala bisonia. The sequence goes on from JAQJVL010000230.1 coordinate 472,520, forward strand.
ATTGCATCACAGCTTTCGTGAAGGTATAAACATAGAAATTTTGAGGCCAAGGAATATATTTTACCCCAATGCAATTTACTATTGCAAGAAAAGGTTTTTGAGTTTTGTATGGTAAAATTTAAGTGTAATAGTTACTCCCTCATACTTGTAGGTTTTTATAGATCACCCAAAAAACGCTTTGAAAGATTATTTTTTGAAAAACTAGAAATATTATTAAGCTTGCTGTCAAAAACTCATAACAAATTGATAATAGTAGGAGATTTTAATATAAATGTACTAAATAAGGTATCATCTTCTTTTTTAAATTTTGTAAATGTTCTTACAGCTTTTGATGTAAAATACCTGGTGGACTTCCCTACAAGAATCACTGCGACCACAATTTCAGCAATAGACAACTGTCTAAGTAACATGAACAACTTGACAGTAATAGGTGTAATAACAGAACTATCAGATCATGACGCTCAATTAGTTGAAATAATCCACGAAACTTCAAAATCAAAAAATGTTCAAAAATGGAAACAAACAATTAGAAGATTTACCGAATCCAATAAACAAACTTTCCAGATAAAAATAGCTAGTGAGTCTTGGATGGAGGTATACCAGGCTACAGTAGAAACTAAGTACAATGTATTTTTAAATATTTTTCTTTACTATTTTAATTCTAATTTTCCAAAATTACTGTCAAAATTCAATAATAGCAATACAATTGAATGGATAAATCAGGAGATACTCGATAGCAGAGAGGAAATTGTACAGTTAAGTAGATTGTTTAGGGAGACCAAAAAAGAAAGTATTAAGACTATTCTAAAACAAAAGAAAAAGGAAATTAAAATAAAAACTAATGAAGCAAAAAAAACAATATTATGACTCAAAGATAGAAAAGTCTGAAAATTGTGTAAAAGCCACATGGGGAATAATTAACAAGGAAGTTGGGAGGCAGTCAAAGAGCATAACAAACTTTCAAATAATGCGCAACAGCAAAATAATAAGCAGCCCTGACGCTATTTCTGAGGTTTTCAATAGTTTTTTCTCTAATGTGGTAAACGATAGTGTAATTCCAAAATTATTAAACTCAGTATCAAATCGAGTCCCTGAAATTAAGGAAAACATTTGTAAAGAAGCCATATTTAAATTCACTCAAATAACTGATGAGATTGTTTTAAAAACTATCAACTCATTTAAAAATAAAAACTCAACCGGTTTCGATGAAATCCCGATTAGTCTGATTAAACGTGTAAAAGACTTTATGTTAAAACCACTTACTCATGTGCCGGTGAGTTCGGTGTCTTTGGTTTTGGTGTGAGGCAAAGAAAAATGAGCTGGGTGGTAATTCAGAGGACTTCAAAACCTGGTTTCTAAACCATAAAAATCAATGTCAAAAGAATTATGATGGGTCATCCCCAATATGGAGGTAGTTGCAGCAGAGCGTATTTGGCAACGATCCGAAAACCATGGTTTTCGGTATACCACTGTAGTCTCCGATGGGGATTCCAAAACTTATTCTCACCTGAGTGATTAAAAACCTTATGGGGACACTAAAATTGAAAAGTGGTACTGACCCACCCACCTGCCCCTACACGTACAGTGGTACTGACCCACCCGCCCACCCATACACGTACGGTGGTACTAACCCACCCGCCACCCATACACGTACGGTGGTACTAATTGTGTATTTTTCGTCAATTCGGTACAAAAAAAACATGTAGAAGGGAGGTTCACGCCTTCAGATTAGTATTGAATTTTTACTAAATAATTTGGTATTCAAATGGATTCATACTTCTATAGTTTGAGAAATTTGGTACAAAATTTACTGTCTGATTCGCATGATGATTTTTACAACATTTGAGTAATGATTAAGTGTTTGGAGGAACTGAATTATTTCTTAGTAAGTTATAATATAAAATATTAGTAGTAGATGGGATGCTGTCCCCTTAATGAGTTTACTACCTTTACACTTACAGTAGTGATGATCCACCCACCCATACACGTACAGTGGTGATGGCCCACCCACCCACCCATACACGTACAATACCTCTGTACGTGTATGGGTGGGCGGGTGGGTTATCGTCAATGGCTATCTTCTTTATGAACATCTATAATCCAGCACAATACTAACATTGTTTACATTGTGTTATAGCAATTTTACTATTATTCCAATTTACCACTTTGATACGACACGTATTGTCATGTAATAATAATAAATAATTAAATTGTTGTGTTAGAGTTTCCCTGTATTTCTGTACTACTTTAATGTTAATATGCCTCCCTTAGGTTCTGTATGTTTTTGGTTATTTTCTGTTTAAGTGTGCATAAAACAATTCAGCTCAAATAAATACTACAATCGAAAGTTTTTTTTTTTTATTTTGAATGATAACATCACTTCCTTTTTAAGATTTGCAGATTTATGAAACTATATATCCAAAAGTCCTGTCCCTCCATGTATACTTGATTCCCGACAAGAACACCTACCCATTCCATGTATATATAGTCATGACAGACCAATTCCTCTTTAATAACCGGTAGCTTTCCCGAAAAGCTAAAAATAGCAAAAGTCGTGCCTATTTTCAAAAAAGGGAAGGCAGATGATGTATCAAGTTACAGGCCGGTATCAATACTGCCAGTTTTTTCAAAGATATTTGAAAGAATCGTCTATAATCAATTGGTACACTATCTTGAAGAAAATCAATTATTAGATGAACAACAACACGGATTCAGAATCGGCCGATCAACAGTTACAGCTGGGGTTAAATTTATCCAAAAAATAATTGACGCAATAGATAATAAAGAGAGTGCTATAGGGGTTTTCCTAGACATCTCAAAAGCATTTGACAGTGTCTCACATGAACGTTTGCTTGATATTTTATACAGACTCGGTATTAAAGGTAAAGAACTGCAGTGGTTTAAATCATACTTGACAGATCGTCATCAGTTTGTCGAGATAAAACACCATAACAATAATTATATCCAAATCCATAGATCAAGCCTTAGCAAAATTGATTATGGAGTTACACAGGGATCCATCTTAGGACCACTGCTATTTGTTTGCTATTTGACTGGATTGCCTAACCTAAATGGGGAAAATACAATTGACATGGTGCTTTATGCGGATGATGCAAACATAGTTTTCACAGGAAAAAATCAATTGGAAATTGAGACTAAAGCCTCAGTTGAGTTAGCACACATTAAACAATTTTTGAATAACAGTAACTTATTGCTTAATACTGAGAAAACAAACTTTATCTCATTTCAGACTATACAAAACAGAAACCCACTAAATCCTCACATATTAATAGATGATTATACTATTGATCAATTAACGGATACTAAATTTTTAGGCTTGGTGATTGATAAAAATTTGTCTTGGAATGATCATGTGAAATTTGTTGTAAAAAAGCTATCATCTGGCCTTTACGCACTGAGAAGAATGAAAAATTACTGCAATCTAAAAACACTGAGGACAATTTATTTTTCATTGTTTCAATCCCACATTTCTTACGGCATAAGTATATATGGTAGGACGTCAAAAAAGAACTTAGACGAAATTTTAGTAATGCAAAAGAAAGCTATAAGGATCATGCTTGGTCTTTATTTTAATGATTCAGTAAAAAACTGTTTTAAAGAATTAGGAATATTGACAGTATACGATTTGTACATTCTGGAAACCCTGAAATATTGTAAACAAAACAATATTCTTACAGAAAATACGAAAAATCACAAATATAACACTAGAAAGCATACAACCAATGAAAGACATAATTTGGAATTTTACAAGAAAAAAACCTCATACTCAGGATTACAATTTTTTCGGTTTATTCCTTTAAATATCGCTAGGGAGAATAGTAATGATAAGTTCATATCAAAACTAAAATCACATTTGCTACAAATATCTTGCTACTCAACTGAGGAATTTTTTGAATTTAAAGATGTTTATGACAAGAAATAGTTTTATGTATGTATGATGTATGTATATATGTGTATATATATGTATATATGTTATATGTATGTTTATTAATTAGAACCACCATGTCAACTGTGTATTGCTAGCTGACTTTAAGAAGTAATCACTTTAAAGTTTGAGTTTGACTTGAAGTAGACTAATGAGTTTTATTGTACTTTTTTGTTCTAATACTTGACACAATTCATTACAATAATTGTAATTGTAAACAATGAATAAAGAATGTTTGACTTTGACTTTAACCCCAGTGAGGGGGTACTTTCATTGGGGTTAAGTGGAAGAGAAGACTATAGGTCTAACTTCACTCCTAATAAATATGATTTTAAATTAATTTCATTAGGATTGAAACCATTGAAAAATTAAACTGGGCCTTTATCATTTTTGGTAAAAGCCAAATTGTATCATATCATTAATTTCAGGTTCAAGCATGACTTGGATGTGTATGGAGAGAGACAAACAAATACATATTTTGTTTTAGAATATGGCTTTCATTTTGGGGAAGCAAGAAAAACATTTTGTAAGGTAGATGTTGCAAAAGAAGGAGCAGCAATTAAGACAGACATTTTAAGACATTGAATGAGAAAGAAATATGTTTTAACAAAGTTTTTTTGAACTTAAGTTCATTATATTACCTACTTTTTATATTTTTTTGCATAAATATTTTGACAAATATTTACCTTTTAAATATTATTCTTATATTTTTGTTTATTTCATATTGGCACATTAAATAACTGATTTAACAATCTTACCCATGTATATTGTATAAACTTAATTTAATAATGATTTTAGTTATTTATGTTAAGTAATAATATATCACATCGAGAAAGATTTTCGTTCTTTCATTTTTATACAGAAACTAGTAGAGTCTACGACCATCAATCCCAGACTCCCAAACTAACAGTCAACTATATACTTGAAATAAGTCTAATTTTATTATTAATCAGATTTCTTTGGGACCCATCCATAGTTAAGGAGATACTACACTACTACAGTATGTGTATGAGTGAGTGGATGGATGGGCCCCTACGTACAATGGTTATTCCAGTTTCATTATTTTCTTTAATGATTAAAATATTAAATTAATAATTAAATGTGACTGTAAATTAAAAATATAATACATACAAATACAACTGCTGGTTAATGTAAAATTGTTGCTATCTATATTTATATTTCATATCAGTTTAATTTTTAATTTCAATATATTGTCTACAATTGCGTAAAGAAAACTGCAAGATTGGTCCTTACCTAATAGTTGCTAAAAGCAATTTTACCAAAAAACTTATTTACTAATTTTATGACACAAATTTTCTTGTGGTTGTATACCTACATTAATTATATAAACTTATCATGTTTTAAGTTTTATAATGTTTGTTTACTGTTGGTTTTAGAAAGTTTAATAAAAAAAAAAAAAAAAAATGCAATCATCTGTGTCTTTATATAATTGTCTAAAATCAATGAACTAAAACTAGTAAATAAGTGTTTTGGTAATATTGCTTTTAGCAACTATTAGGTAAAGACTAATCTTGCAGTTTTCTTTACGCAATTGTAGACGATATATTGAAATTAAAAATTCAACTGATATGAAATATAATTATAGATAGCAACAATTTTATACTAACCAGCAGTTGTATTTTTAAATTTACTGCGGAAAACATTCACTCTGTCTTGAGGAAACAATAAAGTGTATTTTATGTACATTAATTACGTCAGAAGCCACATGTTCGTTCTTATATTTGAAGAATTGATTTAGGAAGCTCAGCGAAGAGCAGGCCCGACCAGAGGGGGGGCAGGGGGGGTAAAATCCCCGGGGCGCGTGGCCCAAGGGCGCCCGGCCGCGATTTTTTTTTTTAGGAAATTCCAAAAAAATCATTTTATTAAAATATTTTACAACAGATTGAATTTACTTGCGGTTTTAATTATGAAATTATTGTAAGGAATATTATGCATTTGGAAAAGGCAATATGCAAGAAATTATTTCTTTGCATAAGTTACAATTAATAAAAATATATCGGGAATACATTGCGCGTGGGAGCGGAAACGGGCGCGCCACCTGATCGGAAGCTCGCTGAGAAGAAAGAAAAGATTCCTGAGCACCAAAACAGCCTTAGCCATAAAGAATGTTACTTAAAATGGAAAGATCTGGAATTAAATCTTAACAAAGGAGGTACTATATTTGGTAGCATTGAAAAACAATTGCAGAATGAAATCACTACCTGGAAATAGATCTTACACAGACTCCTTCACGTAACTTTATTTTTAAGTGAGCAAGGTCTCTCTTTTAGAGGGGAAACTCAAAAGGTGGGTCATGCAAACAACGGCAATTTTTTGGGTGTGCTAGAACTTTTAGGTCATTATGACCCTATTTTAGCGAAGCATCTAGATCAGGTTAAGCAATCTCAAGAATCGAATAAGAGAATGCAAGTGCATTATTTGTCTTGGAGAACTCAAAACGAATTCATAGCAAGTTGTGCTTGATTATGTAAGGAAAGTTATTGTGGGCCAGCTCAAGCGATCTAAATACTATTCTATTATGGTTGACGCTACACCAGACTCAAGTCATGTAGAACAGACCTCTTTTGTATTTAGATACATTATTTTCAAAGAAGACGTAAAAGAATATGAAATCCATGAATGATTTTTGGAGTTTTCCGACTGCAATGAAAAAACTGGAGAAAAAATCGCAAATCTAATCAAAGAAGTTCTTAAAATATATGACATATCCTTAGATGACTGTAGAGGACAAGGATTCGATAATGGCAGTAATATGAGTGGCAAGTATAAGGGTGTTCAGGCTGATATTTTAAAATTAAACTCCCTGGCTGTGTACTCACCCTGTGGATGCCACAGTTTGAACTTATGTGGAGTATGCGCTGCTGAGAGTTGTACTGAAGCACAGACTTTCTTTGGTGTTGTTCAGAATCTGTACAATTTATTCCGTTGCAACCCGAAAAGATGGGAGCTTCTGAAAGAGATAGTAGGATCTTCACTGCACTCATTGTCTGATACGAGGTGGAGTGCTAGAGTAGAATGTGTGAAACCAATAGCGGCACACATAGGCAAAATCATTGAGGCAGTTTCATCATTGTTGAATCTTAACGTAACTGTTGAAACGAGAGCCACAATCAATGGGGTTTTAGAATATCTTAACACCTTCAAATGCATCCTAATGGCGTCAATTTGGGTGACAGTTTTGGTACCCATCAACTACAGAAGTCAACTACTTCAAACTATGGATGTTACTTTGGATGTTGATAGTAGTAATATAGAGCCTAATTGATGATTTAAGTGCCTTAAGAAATAACTGGGACAAGATATTGTCTGAATGCAAACATGTTGCAAATACTTTTGGTATCGAACCGGAACTCCACACTTCCCGTGCAAGAAAGAGGAAGACTTTTCACGATGAAACAGCTACAGAAGATGTAATGTTGATTTTATCCCCGGAAGAATGCTTCAAAACAGAAGTTTTTTACACAATAATTGATGTTTTGGTGGCCAACCTGAAAACGAGGTTCACCGCACTGAGAGAAATCGAAATGAAATTTTCATTTTTATGGAAGTATAACGAAATGGACGAGAAGACGATCACAGAAAGTTGTGTAAGATTCGCCGACGAGTACAATTCAGCTGTAAGCAGGGATCTAGTTGATGAAGTGATTTACTTGAAAACTGTTAGTAAATCAAACATCTCAGATACGTCGCTGAAACCAGCAAAACTTTTGAACAAGCTCGTGTCCCTTAATGTGACAAATCTTTTCCCCAATGTGTGCATTGCTCTTCGCATATTCTGTTGCCTACCAGTATCCGTTGCTCAGGCCGAGAGATCATTTAGTGTTTGAGCCGAATTAAAAATTGTTTAAGATCTACTATGGGTCAACAACGATTATCTGATTTGGGACTGTTAAGCATAGAGTCAAAACTTGCAAAAACTCTTGATTTCGACCACGTAAACCAAAATTTTGCGGATATGAAAGCGAGAAAAGTTATGTTGTAACTAACAGTTCTATTGTAAATAATTAAAAGCTAAGTTTAATTGTTAAAACTGTTTTAATGTTCTTCCTTCCTGTGTCAATAACATGAGTGTTCACTATTCCACATCCCAGTTTATGAGTCAGCAGATTTTCAGGAATTTTCGTTCAACTAGGTTTGGGGGGGGCCCGGTCGGGTCTCATCCCCGGGGCCCGGTCTTGCTCTGGGCGGCCCTGGCGAAGAGTTTGATTCATCTACTGTAAGAGAAAGAGTTTCAATGTATATTTAAAATAACTATTGTTTATGTTCTTATCTGAAGAGGACAAGAGTAGGATGAGTACAACTAAAAAAACCCATATAAAAATCATAACTCTCTTTTTAGGTTTTTTTATGGGACAAGTCAATAAATACAACAGTCTTATGGATTATTTTCACCCAAACAAGCATAAGGTAAGCTGATATGCACCTGGGTTGAAAATCCACCAAGCATGGAAAGAACCCATCAAAATATTATTTCTCAACCTGTTTTTGGGTAAACTAAACATTGATTATGTATGTATATATATACAAAACTGACTAAAATTCTTCTACTCAGTATTTTATTAGGTTATGAAACAAATAAATAACCTCTGGATGAAGAAGGTTACCAATTGATTGGAAATATATTTAGGTAGCTAAAATTTTAGCTCAGTTGTGTTAACTTTAGTAAATTGTTTAGCATAGTGTTAGGTGTAGTCTATTGAAGAAGCTGAAGGATTAATGTTAAAATAAATGTAAATTTAAGTAAAGGAACTACCTTAGGATCCTTTATGATAAGTCAATTTTTCTCTGAGCTTCTCCAGAGGCAATAAAAAGTTCACTGAAGACTTTTTGAGGAACAAATTCATTTCTATATACATGCCATCAGTATTATCATTGACTAGAGAAACAAGAAGAGTGTTTGCCGGTTTGACTCCCGTGAAACCAGTTTTCCTGTCCTATGAATCTAGTTCTAGTACTGTTCTCACAGGTAGCGCCAGTGGTCTCCTTCTCTCTGTCCCTCTTCACATTTTCTCCATTTCTCTTCAGCACACACTGAAGTGACTAATAACTGAGCTAATAATATGCAAAAAAGTCGTTCAAGCGTTTATTTGAAACCATTAACTGTTGGATAGCAGCATGTGTGTGTGTCTACATCAGGCCGTAGACAGTCAATGGCAAATTAATTTATATTTAGGCCCACTTAAAATCATACATTTACTGAGTTAGCTTTAAAAGTAACTTTAAAAAAATAAAAACTTTTTATTGTCATTTTCATTTAACAACAATATAGTTTAGTAAATAATATTTAAAATCTTTTCTATTTATTTGATTCCTGAATCCAAATTGAAATAAATTATTTCATGCTCACTTATTGGTTTCTTTTAAGTAAATCATATTTAGACCTCCAATTTAAGGCAGGTAGATGATTTTGCAAGTTTGAACTTGAATTTATACTTATGATAAAACATGCAAAATCAGGTATCTGCCTTTGAACACAAACCTAGGATTAAATATATAGTGTGCAGAATGTTAGAAAAATTGTCATACTTCAAAAGTATATCTGCTATAAAAAGTATCTTTATAATTCTTAAATTAGGAGGTGAATGTTTATATGAGAATATAAAGTTCTTTAGATTAAGCAAAACTGTTACAGTACTCTATTGCTAGATTACAATTTTCCCTAGGTTTTTTTGTTTTGTAGCACACAAATTCTGATTCAGTTACTAGATGAGAGCGCATAATGGTATATTACTTAAACGATTTGGCAAGACAGTTTATAAAATCTTAAAAAACATTTATTATTTTACACAAAATGTGATTTAACTGTATCAGATAAAATTCTTATCTATTGATGATCCTAAGATAATTATACTCAATAAGATAATTTAGAACAATAAAAAAATCACATTTTTATAACCAGTATACTTTTTTGATATTATATTATATTATTAATGGATTCATTTAAATTATAATTGATTTTACTTCTGACATCAATTCTGTTAAGTGAATTGAAATTACTATATTTGTAGGGAGTGACATACCCCTGCATCCATGCTGTTTGGGCGCAGTGGGCCCCTCCCCAAGAACGTTCAAGAATGGCATCCATTGCCTTCTCTGGAAGCTTTGTTGGCACAGTTGTTGCTCTTCCCGTCTCTGGCATCATCGCCAACACTCTAGGCTGGCCTGCCATTTTCTACATTACAGGTTAAATATATTGACCTTTTTTATAGTTATTATATTGGACTATAAACTAACTATACTTTTTTATAGTTAGCAATGGTACAGATTCAATATGTTATTTTTCTACTTTATTTAATCATTGGCTCACACTCTTTCCTCACTGAATTTATTTGATGATAATCAATATTAATTGATACTAACAAGTTAAAATAATTTTTATATAAGTTTGTTAGATGCCTAAAAAATAAGAAACCTACAAAACTAAGTAACAAACAAAAATACCTAAGGGCCCTTATTGGCCCTTTCATTTCAATTTGTGTAACTACCTTTAAAGTTAGCATTACCAGTCCAATTTGATCAGCCATTCTGATTTTAGCTGAATTGTGCTACAAAAGTTCCTGAGTTCAATCCCACAATGTCCTTTTGCATATCTCAGTGTTGTGTTGATGATAAGGATTTAGAACCGTCTGTATGTTGAATAACCATGACCAGAATAAGCATTAGTTGGTAGCAAAGGTCGGTACAATCCCGTTCAACAGTTATGATTTCTGGTTAAACTCCATCTCCACCTAATACTCATGCCATTTTGGTGCTTTAAAAATAACTAACATGTAAGACTCTTTTTGGAATGGATTGCAACATAATTTTAAAGGATATAAACTAGTATCAAAATCTTCCAGGATCATATCCTTAGAACTTCTGTTAAAGTGAATCTGCATCATTCAATAATAGGTGAACGTCTTACACTTAAATAATCATAACTTAAATGATGTCATTATTAAAGCTACAATTTACAATTCTACAGGTATTGGTGGGTTGATCTGGTGCACTGTCTGGTGGATTGTTGTTAAGGACAATCCAGAAGATGATCCGTACATCACGCCAGAGGAACTCAAGTACCTCAAAGACTCTCTAGGCAACAATGATACTCATGCAAAACATGTAAGTCTTTGACAATTCAAAATAACACTTTATGATTCATTATGGACAAGTGAAGAAGATTAATAAATGACCTCTACTGAAGCCATAATCTGTCCCTAAACATACATTGAAAGAATATAGTGGAGGGTTTAAAGTACATGCATAAAAGAGTTCTAAGCAGTGAAATAAATATTTTACAAAAATAATTATTAAGATTCATGTTAAAATATATACATATTACAGTATATATAAAAGTAATGAGTTCTAAAACTGAGTAGAGATAAGTAAGGGACATGAATACAATCAACTTTAAAAAGGTTTTCTTCACATTTATATGGACTTCCAAAGTATAGTCAACCTATAAGATGAACACTTCAGCTTCGTTTACTAATAAATATTACAATTTATAATAAAACTACTCCATTTATTTGAAACATTACAATCAGTTTGTGTATGAAAAACCATAAAAAAAAAATAAACAAAACATATGATTGGAAAAATAAACCAAATACATAACATTTACATTCCTACGTACAAGGTGCGCAACATATGTAAGGAAATCGGTATATTGTTTCCATTTCCTTCAACTTATGTAACATTCTTGAACAGGTGTTTGCACTGTATGCCGTATTGAAAGGATAAAAAATTGATTGAAGGCTGACTGTGCATGTCCAACTTCCAGGCAGGGGTGGATTAAGGATGTGATTTTGGGGGGGGGAGGGTTGTAGTACCAAGTGGTCTGGGTGTATGTATAACATCAGATTGTTCTCGGATAACGTACAATTCAAATTCAAATTCAAATTCAAATTCCATTTATTTGTCATACAACTATTATAGCATTGACAAAGTCATATGTACAGCACATATATGCTAGTCAATAGATTCTTAAGAATATAAATTCAAAATATGAATAGATAGAAATAATAATAATAAATAGTTAATTGATTATGAGCAATTACATACCTTTACAGTTTATTTAATTAATTAAATAAAAAATAGGTATAAATAAAAAGTTGATTAAATGAAAAGGCTGCTTTAGGAGCTAATTATATAAGTTTATTAAGTGGAATGAATCAAAAATCAATATTAGGAATATTAAAAAATTCGTCAATAGAATAAAATGGGTTCTTCAGGAGCCAGTTAAAAAATTTATTACAGAAAGATTTTTCTGAATACTTCTCAATCAAGTTGGTTAATTTATTGTAAACTCTAAGTGAAACTATATTATGGCTGTTTGAAGTTTTATGTAAACTAACAAAATTAATAGTAGCTTGATCTTTAATCCTAGTTTTATACTGATGAGCACTTTTTTTAATTATACCAGGATTTCTTAAAAACATATAAAATCAAATCAAAGATGTAAATATTTATGACAGTTAGAATATTCAATTTAACAAATAGGGGTTTACAATGTTCTATAGGACCTACATTTGAGATTGCTCTTATAGCCCTTTTCTGCAGAAGTAAGATTTCCTCTATCCTACTGCAAGTCCCATAAAAGATTATTCCATATCTAAATATTGACTGAAAGTAAGCAAAATAAGCCGATCTAATATAATTTTGATGCACACAGTAAGTTAATCGTTTTAATAAATGAATTACTCTGGATAATTTACCACTAATATAATCTACATGTGGTCCCCAAGACAGAGTTTTGTCTATAAAAATTCCTAAAAAATTAACACTGTCAGTTGAATTATCACTTAAATTGTTTTCACTGACCGGTCTTAAAGAAAATGTTACTTCTTTAGTTTTATCTTCATTTAGGAGAAATCCATTTGATTTGAACCATTCAGATGCTTTCTTTAGTGTTCTTTCACCTAGTGATTTAAGTTGTTCAAAGTTTGAATTTGAATTAAAAAAGGTTGAATCGTCGGCATAAAGATAAGTTTTACTATTTACAAAATTTGGAAGGTCATTTATGCTAATTAAAAACAATAGGGGTCCCAGGACCGATCCCTGAGGAACACCATTTGTGACTTCTATCTCCTGGGACCACTCACCGTCCACGAAAACTTTTTGTTTAGGATTAAAGAAATAGGATTTAAAAAACTTGAGTTGAGTATTTTTAATACCGTAGTAGTTCAATTTCATTAATAATTCAGAATGATTTACGCAGTCAAAAGCTTTGCTCAGGTCACAGAAGGTTGCCTGGGCGAAAGCTTTTCCTTCAAAAGCTGATAGCACTTCGTGCACCAGCATATCTACAGCATCAATTGTGCATTTTCCCTTTCTAAATCCGAATTGTGAATCACTTAAAAACTTATTATTTTCTAAATAGGCACTTAGTTGTTCACAGATTAAAATTTCAAATAATTTTGATAATGATGGAATTATAGAAATTGGACGATAGCTCTGCGGCTTGTCCCTTGAGCCTTTTTTAAGAATTGGGCATATTCGCGACACCTTTAACTCATTAGGAAATACTCCCTCCATGAGACAGAGATTAAAGCAGTAGGATAGAGGAGTGGCAATAGATATTATTATTTTTTTAATAAATTATTAGAAATAAGGTAAACATCGCAACTATCAGAATTTTTAAGTTTGCCGGTTGTAGTAACTATATCTTCTGGAGTTATTTGTTTCCATGAAAAATCTTGAGAATTTACTGAAACAAGTTGAATGAGCTCCTCTGAACTATATCTAGGATTACTTACTTTAGTTTTAATTTCATTAACAGAGTTTACAAAAAAATTATTAAATGTGTCAGGTGAAATTCCAGGGTTTATTTTACTCGATGTACTTTGTTTACTACCACATTTTATCACTTTCCAAGCAGTTTTACACTTATTACTACTCCTTTCTTGGCAATTTGAGCATAAGAATCAAAAGTTGAAACTACCTTTGAATTTCAAGATCGGAAATACTTTCTCTTGCAAAGTGGTTATTGGTTTACTGTGAAAATAGACATATAGACAGTTAAACAGACTTAAATAATTTTTTATCAAAAAACAGCTGTTTTCTATCTCTAAAAAGACCTTAAAATCCCATAACTAATTTTGAGTATTGACCAGTCCATAGTTCTGGGCGTGTGGTTCGAGCATGTGCATCAATGTACTTCCCTTTCCAACGACAGTGGTACATTCATGTTAAAAAATAAACATCTCGGTCACGATATCTAGAAAATACTCCCACATGATTGGTTGATTTAGTTACCAGTATTTAATAGAATAATCAAACCAGCTGATTTCGTCCATGTGATGTCACAGTCTACTGCTACAGTATAAAACACCCAGTAGCGACACTCTGTTACAAAATTTACGTCAAGCACGGCACTAGCGCTTGTAGGAATGGGAGCGAGAAGCGCGTATGTCTGTATTGTTTATATTGACAGCTGTTATTATATCAAATATTCTGTCATGGCCATTTTTCTGTTGATATTATTCCACTTAATTGCGATACACAGTTCAAAACAACGGTATTGGAGTGTGTTGTGTACTCCTGTTATTAGGAGCGCTAGCGTCACACTACTAGTAGTCCCATACACAGCAATGTGTTTTATAATGTGCAACTGCACAGCCTCGTCGTGATAACTACCGTATTTTCTAATTAGCGTTTCTCGGATAGAACAAAATCAAGTGTTTTTTGTTTTCTTTTAAAACTATGTTTTCATTATTTAATGAGTATTTAAACTTTTATTGTGTACTGTAACTAAATAAGTTATTGTAAAATCACATTATTATAGAAGACGCACTATTATTTTAATTATTATGGTTAATGTTATTACTATCTCAATCTTTGTTCCAGTTTTTATATCTTTAATTTCAATAACACAAGCACCAACGATCAAACTATATAAACATAACTGCCTACCTTAATAAGATTTTGAACAGACTGTACACAATAGACGTAGGAGAAATATGGTTGGGGATATTCACTATCTTGCAAGCGCACCTCTCCTACATGCCTACTACATGGCCCGGTCTGTACTAGGACTAAAATAACATCTGTGATTGTATTTAGTACTGTAGCCGTGTTCTTAAGTAAGACGTACTTGTAGGCCTACTGAATGAAAGTGTTAGTTATCACGCAGCATTAAGAGTATTGTTCATAAATAACAGAAATGAAAACACTGAAAATAACATTGGATTAGTTAATCTCAAAAAACCAAGTCAATAACTTTTACCGATAGCAAAATATCTAGTAATAATAATAATAGGATTGCAATAAACAAACGTGGGTTCTACAAACACATTTTGTTTTTGCTATTTTAAATGTAACTAAACTGTATCTTTAAATAACTGCTACAGACCTTTAAATAACTATTAAGCATTTTTTATCCTTGACACAGGTCCGTATAGAATCTTAATACTTAAATGTTGATAATTAAGTATGATAAAAAAAAGGTAATGGAAATTAGGAGTAAAGAAAATGCTTGAGAACACAACTAAAAGTACAAAAAATAATCAAACAAATCCTGAGAACAGAATCATTTTTACAATAACAAATTATGCTTCCTTGTTTTCTTCATCATAGCAAATTTGTTTATCGCTTTTTCTTCATTCACATTTCTATCCCGATGGATGTACAACATCGCCAGTTCATTAAGTCGACTTTCACCACATTTAGATATATTTTGAGAGTTCGAAGAATGGAGAAAGATCTTTCAGCACTGGCTATACTAACGGGCAAAGTTAGCATAATCCGTGTGGTGCGGCGCCGCGGGGGAAACGTGAGTTGCAGCGCCGTTCGGCCGCAGCAGCAGGCAAATAATAGTGTCGGTGATAGATGTGTGTCAGCGGTGAGTGGAAGCAATGGTCTTTCTAACACTTATGTCATTAATACTATACTTAATACTTATTGTATGTTCTAATAATATTGGTATCTTTCTAAAAAGATTGAAATTACATACTACAAACTAATCAAATACATTTTAGTTTTTATTATTACACAAAAAAATGTCAACCATCTTAGCAGACGGGGGGGGGTGGTCACCCCCCTTGGTCCCCCATTTAATCCGCCCCTGCTTCTAGGCACATATCGCATCTCGTTTCCATTGCCTGTGGCACAAGTAGCAGCGTGGCACTCATTTTGATTTCCAGTAGTTTGGTATATTTTTGTCTCTGGAATTTTTCACACAACATGTTGCAGACGTTTCAACTGTTTTTAATAGCCCTGGCTATTGGGTTTTTTTTATTAATAGTCCTTTCTGAACTAAGTCGAACTCAGATAGTAACAATGACTACACTCGTTCATCTACACTCATCACACTCATTCACCCCTCATTTTCGTCCATATCTCTAAAATCAGCGTCTTAGTGGTGAATAATGAATAACTTACTATAACTTATGCCAGCACATGTCATGCAACAAGACCAAGGATATAATTTTAATAAAGCTTAGTGTACACTTGCGATTTTTCCCTTGGCCGTTAATAAAATCGGCTAATTAAACAATTGCCTCACTCAAATGTTGAGGCGCATACTAGGGCGATTTATAGCCTGCAGATTGAGGTGGTCCTATAGTCAAACAATGGATTCAATTGAGATTCCTTGCTGTGTATGAGGTCTTGTTATTCCTGCAAGAAAAATAAAATAAGATATTGGGTCCACCCTTTCCTTAATAAAAGGTTTTTGAACTGTTAATTTTATAGCAATTATACAGTTATTTATATGAAGACGAGAAAAAAATTTCGTTCTTTAAATTATGTCTATTCAATGTTTTGAATATTTTACTATTGGTTTTAGGGGAGATAAAGTATATATTATATTTTTAATTCTACACTTTTCTACGTATAAATTTTAAAGTGCATGTTAAAAACAATCTAACGACTAATTTTAATGATACTGTACGTATTAATACATATAATTATGAACGTGTATAAATAAATAATTTGTAGCCTGGTTCATCTTTTAATATTATAAATACAACTAAAATGAGGCCTGCCTTGCGAAAAAATAAATCTGTCATTTTATTGTTTCCATTATGAAAATCCCAAAATTTAATGGAACTCTGCAAGCTAGATTGTTGTACTAAATTTGAAAACATAAGCAGACGTATGTGGAGAAAACTGTCCGTTTAAGTTAAAAGGTATGTTTTATAGGCCTTTGTAAAATATGTTTGACTAGTTAATATGTGATTGGGACTACCTTTTCCTTCCTTTCTGTGTCATGAAGGCAGTTGAAATTTAGAATGAACATAATGCATAGCATCATTCTACAAGTTTTCTTTAACGTTTCTGTCACTAAACTCTTTGAGATTTTAATTATATAACTGAGACTCAATTCACTTCAATTTTATTAACAGACATTTTTGTGTAAAAAACAGCCATTTCCAATAAAACATGACATAAAAACTTTAAAATACAAATTAGTAACTAGCTGATGATACAGACAGGCAATTAAACAATCGCCAGTGTGTGTGGAGAAGTTAAAACCTGTACGTTAGGCCTAGCACACTCTAGTGATTTTTCCATCGGCCAATAATACAGTGGGCAGATTAAACAATTGTCTCACTCAAATGTTTAGGCGCACACTAGGGTGATTTATCACCTGCAGATTGAGGTGGTCCTATAGTCAATTAAATGGATTCTATAGAGATTCCTTGTGTATGTGGTCTTTTTATTCCTGTGAGAAAAAGAAGATAAAATATTGGGTCCATCCTTTCCTTAGTGAAAGGCTTTTGATTGGCCATTTTATAAAAAACATAGTTTTCTACGTATAAATTTTATGGTGCATGTTAAAAGCAATATAATGACTAATTTTAATGATATTATACGTATTGATATATAATATGATAAACATATAATTATGATGAACGCATATAAATAAATATTTTCGTATCCTAGTTCATCTTTTAACATTATGTATACACCTAAGATGAGGCCTGTCTTGTGAAAAAATAAATCTGTAATTAGAATACATCAGAAACCACAGAAGAATTTTATAATAAAAACATTGAAAAATTTAAGGCCAACTATAAAAACAACCTTATAAAAAACCCATCTCCTTCTTTTTTAGTACCTGGCAGCTACAGAAAGGAGATAACTTGACCTCCAACACAGTAAAAAGCGTACCCTTACAAAAACAAGTCAAAAACCCAAAGTCAACAAAAGAACTAGGAGAACTAGGACTAGACTTCTCCACCACCAATAATGTAAATGTAACCATACTGCACCAGAATGTTGATAGACTTAGCAATAAAATTGACATAGTAAATCACCTATTACAAAAATTTGAACCTGACTTGCTAATTCTAACAGAGCATGGACTAGAAAAACCCCAACTGCACAACACTAACCTCATTAACTACACTTTAATCACAGATTTCAGTCGGCTAAATCACAGAAAAGGTGGAGTTGCGATATACTGTAAGGAATCATTGAAAGCATTAGTCGAACCAGTCCATATTGAGCACATAAGTGTGGAATTGATCTGTGAAATTGCTATGGTGCTAATCAAAATTCAGAATAAGTGGTTGTATCTAGTCGGAACCTACAGGAATAAGGGAAATCTAGAGGAGTGCCTAGAAATCATTTCACAAGCCTTGGAACTTATACCTACATGGAGCTGCCCAGTCATAGTTATGGGGGACATAAATATCAACTGTATGATCCCTAACCGAGATGAAGACAAATTAGAAGAAATGTTAATAAGTCACAATATGTTTCGGGTGTTACTTCCCCCTACCCGAATAACACCAACATCACAGTCATCAATCGATTGTGTTTGTACTAATTTGGAAGAAACAAAAATATCTGTAAAAGTACTGGATGTAGGGATCTCTGACCATACTGGTCAACTCTGCGAAGTAATCTGCCAACAATTTGAAACACAAACATCTGGTCAAGTAAGTCGGCAATTTACTGGAAGGAATTTGTTGGCTCTCAAACTAAGGTTAGGAGAGGAATCTTGGGATGATGTATTGGAGGCCTCAGATATTGACTCGGCTTTCAACCTTTTTATAAATACTGTCAGTATGGTAATAAACCATGTATGCCCTCTGAAACGATCTAGAGTGAAGAATAAACGAAAGCATAGAGTCTTAGATGGAGAAGCAGAAAGGCTGAGGGAGGAGTATTTAAGAGCACATGACCTCTACAACATGTCAGGATTGTTAGAACACAAGCAAGAAACTGCCGATAAAAAGAAAAGGTATGACTTAAAACTCAAAGAATTAAGGCGGCAGGAAATATCCAATCGTATTGCTTGTTCTGATAACAAGTCCAAAACCTTATGGGCAATAGTGAATGGTGAAAGAAAGCCAAAAACATCATGTAGCCTACAACAATTGATAACTTCAGGTGGAGAGAAAATCCATGACCCCAAAAACATTGCAGACTATCTTAATCTAGTATTCACAAGTGCAGCAAACAACGCTTTAGCAGCAAACCCAAGACAACCCACAACTGCAATAACACAGCCTTATGATGCTCCACCCCTCACACTACAACATACCTCAGTAGAAGAGGTGGGGAAAGTTATTTCCTCTTTTAAAACTAAGACATCATCAGGAATAGACGAAGTGTCCTCAAAGCTGCTTAAGATGTGCACTGAAGAACTCGTTGTACCACTAGCTCACCTTATCAATATGTCATTCACGGAAGGAAAGTTCCCAACCTATCTCAAACTGACTAAAGTCATACCACTGTTCAAACAGGGCATCACCTCTGAGGCAAGTAACTACCGACCTATCTCCCTGGTATCAACCTTCTCTAAGGTGTTTGAAAAAATAGTGCTCACCCGCCTCATGAACCATGTTTTGCAAAATAACATGCTTACAAGTCATCAACATGGCTTTATAAAAGGCAGATCTACAATGACTGCAGTGATAAATTTGGTGGAGTTTATTTTGGATCAACTTGAAGCTGGCAGCAATGCTACTGCACTGCTGCTAGATTTTAGCAAGGCATTTGATTGCCTTGATCACTGTCAACTCCTTAATAAGTTGGAAGCGTTTGGAATTGTCGGGACTACAGCAAGATGGTTTAACAGTTATATGACAGGCAGGCGCCCGGTTGTTGACTTGGTACATACAGACAGTAGAACATCCAGTACAGTTAGATCTAGCCCCTTACCAATAACTAGAGGTGTGCCTCAAGGCTCAGTCCTGGGGCCCGTCCTATTTGTACTTTTTACAAATGATCTTTCTGGATACTTGGAAGAATTTTCTAGTGCGGTTATGTATGCAGATGATACGGCTTTACTTCTAGCTAATAAAAATCCTGAACAGCTCAATGTTTCAGCATACATCGCAATGAATATGGCTGTCCAGTATTGCTACAACAACAACTTGGTAATAAATGAAGCTAAGACCAAACAGCTGGTCTTTGGAAGAAGGAAGGATGAAGTGGGAGCATTACCAAACATTGATATTGTGGAGGAAGCTAAATATCTGGGTATAGTAATTGACACTGGATTGAAGTGGATATCGCATGTAGACAGCCTCTGCGGTAAATTAAGCTCTGGATTATATGTCATCCGCCGGATTAAATCAATAAGTGACATCACAGTAACGCTCACTGCATACTACGCATTATTTGAAGCACACCTCCGCTATGGTCTTATTGTTTGGGGTAAATCAAGTGCAGCAAATTTACAAAGACCCCTGGTTCTGCAGAAAAAATGTATCAGAACACTGGCAGGATTGCAACCAAGAGACAGCTGTAGGACAGCATTTGTGGACCTTTCAATCCTTACCGTCGTGTCTCTGTATATTTTAGAATCAATATTGTATGCCCACTTGAACAATTTGACCAGAGGCAGTGACTTACATACATACAACACCCGGCAAGCAGCAGACTTTAATCTACCCGGACACCATTCAAGACTATATGAAGAGAAGCCTTCCTATATGGATGCAAAGCTTTTCAACGCCTTACCCGCAGACATAAAAAACCAAAGGAACCTCAAGAATACACTGAAAATATGGCTCCTTCAACGCCCTTTTTACACAATTGATGAATTTTTAAACTGGAGGACTTGGAATATCAATCAATGACTGATCTGACTTTAACTATACAGTTTTAATTGTAATAATTTATTATTGTTTGTGACACATTTGCAATTCTCCATGAATTTGTAAAATAAAGAATATTGTATTGTATTGTATTGTATTGTATTGTATTGTAATTTTATTTTATCCAATATAAAAACCACAATATTTATTGAAAATCTGTAAGCAAGATTATAGCGCTAAATTTGAAATAAACACAACCTGACGTTTGTACAGAAAACTTTCCATTTAAGTTAAAAGGTATGGTTTTTATAGGCTGATGTAAAATATGTTTCACTTGTTAATCTATGACACTACAACTACCTTTTACCCTTCTTTCTGTGTCATGAAGGCAAATGACATTTGGAATAAACATAAGGCACAATTCAAGTTTTCTTTAACGTTTCTGTCACTAAACTTTTTGAGATTTTAATTATATAACTGAGACTTTATTTAATTTCAATTTCAGTCATAGATATTTATGTGTTAAAAACAGCCATTTTCAATAAAAAAACAACAGAAAGACTTTTTAAAATCCAGGTTAATAACTAGCTGATGATACAGACGGGTGATTAAACAATCGCCAGTATGCGTGAGGGCTAAAAACTTGTACGTTACAGATTTTAGACCGACCGTCGCCTCGCCTGCAAATCTGTAACATGCAGCAGATTTTTAAATCGGCGGCTATTTAAAAATCGCCGTTCGCTCTCTGTACACGCTCCCATTAAAAACTAAGTTAAGCAATTGAAAATACTTTTGTCGACAAGAAAACAGTCAATTTGATATCATTAGTGCCTTATTTTAATAAAGTTAAAAAATATATATAGTTACAAAATGACCTATTGATTTTAAGAATTTCATAAGAAATAAAATATCACATAAATTTTGTTTCATGATAAGAGTTATATGATTAACACGGATCATACAGAACAGAAAATCAGTATGATAACATAAATTCCCTTATCACAATTACTATTAATAATTTAACAGATGGAAAAGTCCCATCTCCTAACTACACTGAGTCAGAGCCCATGCAATTTCTTTACGGAAATACCACTCTTTTTAATCAATGAATATTTATCACTTCAAGTCTAGTCGATTAAATCATTATAGAAAGTGGCTTGCTACAGTAAACAACACTCATAGCACCAGTACATTAAAATAACTGTGTATAATCTTGTATAGGCCTACCCAAAAAATTGTTCTCAGTTGTACACTACGCTCTTATAGACTACAGGCTTACATAATAGTCCACACAAATTTACTGTTGTACAATTTATACATGCATTATTCTGAAGTTTGCATAATAACTGTTTCTGTAGTAATATTTCTTTTTCTAATTTTCTTGTCTTAAGGCAACAATTCAGATATCCCTTGGGATCAATTACATATTTGATGTAATTTCATACATTAAAATACTCATGACCAATGAATACGTAAGAATTTCTAGCTTCATAGTTACAAAGCTATTTCTCTTCTCATAGGAACTCTTATTCAGGGGCGGATTAAGGTCACTCGTTTGGGGGGTGGGTCAACTTTTCCAGGGGGGGTCCAGGGGACCTTCCCCAGAAAATGTATACATTACAATGCTAATTTTAATCTTTGCAAAGTGAGATTTTTAGACTATTGTGAGTGTTTTTATATACATGTTGATTACTGAAAACCCCTTAAAACCATGATAGTAAACATAATTCAGATGACATCAAATATTGTAATCATAAATAGAAATTTAAAGTACTGTTTTGAAAACTATGCCTGGTTTAAAAGACAAATTCATAATCAATGTTCATACAATATTGACATTTGTGATTTGTTTTAGGGTTTTGTTTGTTTAAGGATTAAAAAAAAAATATTCAGGACCATAACTGTGCAATTGTTTTAATATTTTGCTTAAAATAAATTTGATAGTAGAGAAAGTTCTGATATAATGTAATTTGTACTTTTTAGAATTTTATATTATATTTAGTAGTTTGATATTAGCAATGCAACTGGCTCCCTCCGCCCTGACAGCGGGTATTATAAGTCTTTTATAACGAAAGACTTATAATACACGGTAGTTTGTTCCAGAGCTTAACTTCCTCTCATTGGAAGGCTGTAGTTTCTTAAGTGCCTTGTATTTTAGTTATGTTGTGTTTCAGTCCTTACACTATTAGGATATACATGTGAGCATAGTCAGAATCTTAAGGGACTTGAATGCTTCTTTGTAATTTTCTTGATTGGATGCTAGCAAGAAATCAAGTACTTTTTTAATGGATAAATTACTTTTTAAAATTGGCTTTCATTGTAGTTCCTCAGATACCAAATACTAAGCAATATTCTGTACATATATGGTTTTGTGGGATCATTATTATTGTAGTTTCATGTCTTAAATGGGAATCATTAGAATTGTCCGCCACAGCAATTGTATACTGTACTTCTTGTAGACTATGGTTTTGAAAACAGTTTTGGGCATTATACCTGCTATACCATAGTATTCCCATACAACAAGTAGGTATATGTCCTACCAATCTTCCCATACAACAAGTAGGTATATGCCCTACCAATCTTCCCATGCAACAAGTAGGTATATGCCCTACCAATCTTCCCATACAACAAGTAGGTATATGCCCTACCAATCTTCCCATACAACAAGTAGGTATATGCCCTACCAATCTTCCCATACAACAAGTAGGTATATGCCCTACCAATCTTCCCATACAACAAGTAGGTATATGCCCTACCAATCTTCCCATACAACAAGTAGGTATATGCCCTACCAATCTTCCCATACAACAAGTAGGTATATGCCCTACCAATCTTCCCATACAACAAGTAGGTATATGCCCTACCAATCTTCCCATACAACAAGTAGGTATATGCCCTACCAATCTTCCCATACAACAAGTAGGTATATGCCCTACCAATCTTCCCATACAACAAGTAGGTATATGCCCTACCAATCTTCCCATACAACAAGTAGGTATATGCCCTACCAATCTTCCCATACAACAAGTAGGTATATGACCTACCAATCTTCCCATACAACAAGTAGGTATATGCCCTACCAATCTTCCCATACAACAAGTAGGTATATGCCCTACCAATCTTCCCATACAACAAGTAGGTATATGCCCTACCAATCTTCCTATGCAACAAATAGGTATATGCCCTACCAATCTTCCCATACAACAAGTAGGTATATGCCCTACCAATCTTCCTATACAACAAGTAGGTATATGCCCTACCAATCTTCCCATACAATAAGTAGGTATATGCCCTACCAATCTTCCCATACAACAAGTAGTAATACGCCCTACCAATCTTCCTATACAACAAGTAGGTATATGCCCTACCAATCTTCCCATACAACAAGTAGGTATATGCCCTACCAATCTTCCTATACAACAAGTAGGTATATGCCCTACCAATCTTCCCATACAATAAGTAGGTATATGCCCTACCAATCTTCCCATACAACAAGTAGTAATACGCCCTACCAATCTTCCTATACAACAAGTAGGTATATGCCCTACCAATCTTCCCATGCAACAAGTAGGTATATGCCCTACCAATCTTCCCATGCAACATTACAGTTTATCCATCCGCCCTTTCTTAGCCCTAACTTCGCCTGGTAAAATAAGGCAAACTTTAACTTTTTTTTTTAACCCTTTCATATACCTAAATGGGAGGCTTTCAGAAGACGTGCATAGAGGGTGGGTGAGAGGAGTGATGTATATAATGATAAAGTGGAAAACTGAATGTAAGATAAGTTTTGAGCACAGTGGGTAGAAAGCTGTACATTCAATGGTTGATTGATAAATGTTGAGTAGAGTTTGTGAAAATAAACAATTTCCGCAGGACCATTTAACTATGAGACAAAAGAATCAAAGGAGTTTTCAGACACAAGATTATTTTACATCTTCACACATTAATGAATAGAGAAAGACTGAAGTACAATAATATAACAGGATACCTGGCAAGTCTAAAACAACAAGCTTCCCCTTTCTCTCTCTTAAATACAAAAAAACAACAGCTACCATTCAAAGTATTTTAAAATAAATAAACTTATTTAAAACAAATACAAATTGATATTAAATACTAAACCATAGAGGCTGTACATACGATCGGTGGGAAAGAGGAGCCAGGTGTTTATTGGAAGGAGCTACGTGAACAGTAGGTGGTTGAGAAGAACTGTGTGTGCAGTGGGCATGTCTGTTATATAGAACTAACTATATATAGTTTTACTAGACGGCAATCCATTTTTTGGTAAAAAAAAAAAAAAAAAAAAAAACTAACTACCTCATATACATCTTATATATACTTAGACTGAAGAATCTAGTTTTTTGCATAAATTTATTGGTTATAAGGTTGGTTCAGCTAATTTTAGATGAATTAAAGACTGTTGTCTACCTTCATATATTACTTTTACAAAAATGTGTATTTTATTTGAAAATCATCTATGGTTATCTAGATAATGTGTGTTAACACATTATCTAGATAAGTCATAATTTTCTGGGTACATTTTTTTGTACTGTAAAAAAAGTTACCCACTTAATGTCAAACTAATTTAAGATACAATTAGTATGGAAACAGATACATACAGGTCCTTATTACTTTCTGTTGGTTGCAGATAGTGCATCCTTGGAAAAAGTTCCTAACCTCAATGCCAGTGTGGTCAATTGTTGCAGCCCATTTCTGTGAGAATTGGGGATTCTACACACTTCTTACTCAGCTTCCAACATTCATGAAAGGTGATAATTGTTAATTGTTATAATAAGACTAGTTGTACATTTTAACAAACTAAATTATTGTTGTGTTTGTAAGAGGAAACTGTTCAAATCACAATACAAATAAGATTATTTCTATTTCAGATACTCTTAACTTCCAGTTGGAAAAGGCTGGCTTCATGTCATCGTTGCCATACCTTGTAATGGCTATAATCATGCAGTTTGCTGGTGGATTAGCCGACTGGCTTCGAAACACCAACGTTCTCACTACAACACAGGTAGGACTGGTAACATTTAGTAGCCTAGTAATCTCCAGTTTTCTATTTTATATAAATCCTGAAACACTGCTCCTTCTTATGTGTTTTGTTAAGAATTTACTACTCTTTTTAAAAAAACTGTCATATTAACAGAGATAATTCACTAATAAAAACCATAAAAAATAAATTAAAAAAAGAGTCTGTTATATGGATTTAAAATGTTTTCTAGAGAGGCTACAAGTAGTGTACATATATACCCATGACTGTGCTGATTGATTTTCCCATACATCCTGTGTCAGGTATTAAAACATAGTGGTGGCTGGTGGGACAAATTCCACTGGCTTGCTCAGTATATTTTATTAATATTACCAATGAATACAGGTCTTAAGAAGAACACAAACTGGTTAAAAATACAAACCAAAAATGTCAAACTATATCTTTATAGTCCGAATAAAATAACTTTGGTACTGGCGGAACGGCCACGCACCACTGGTCTGAAATGACAAAACTCTGAGCTTTATTTTGCTGTCAAACTTAAAATAAGTAAGCAATAATTTTCAAACTACTTGTATAGTGTCCACCATGTTATATTCTTTAAGAAAAAATTATGCTGGATATTTTGCTTAAACTAATTTGTTTTTTTATTGTGATATTTGTTTTCAAGAACACGGTTTTATGAGTGAAATTGCACGTGAGTCGTCTTTAACCTGTTACTGTAGCGAGAGTAATAATAATAAAATAATTTCTTGTAGATGGATGACAGTTTGATTCATTGTGATTAGTTTGGTATAAGTCTCATTTAATAATTCAAACAGGTTAATGAGAAATTAATTTTTTTGTAAACCTTTGTAAATTCGATAATGACAAACGCTAGATAAAATTTCTTTAAACCTAAATTAATTGTGTTATTTAAGTGACACTAAAATCGTACTCTCGTATTAAATAGAATTTTCTTGAATTAGGAAGAAAGATTCAGAAGTTTTCAAAACTCGATTGTCAACAAGGCGGCAGTGATACCACACGCACAATGTACAGTCACTGGCTCAGCTCTTGCCTCTTCCATTGCAAACATTTCTTGTCAACTACTAATAGAACACTTTCTAAAATTTGAAAGAGCCTAAATATTATAATTGCAATAAACACTGATAATTATATTCACACTGAATCCTATAGAATTATTGTCACATCTAAATAAATAAAAACGTGTTATATCACTAAAACTAAATAACTGTAATAAAAACAAACTAGTGATTAAACTATACTAAGCACTGTCAAATCGATAAAGAACTGAACACGAACACACCTCGAGGTCAAAAGTCAACTAACTTACCTTATTTCTTACTGGAGAAACATTTCTTATCTGGAAATATCGTCGATCGGAATTCGTTTTACGCTTGGACTGAATATTCAGTCTACACTTTCCCTTGAGCAGAGTATACCTTACGCGTCCGACACAGCCTCGATGTAAACAAACTGTAAGTTTAATTCATCAACTCTTCATTATTTTTCTGCATGTTTTATTAGTACCACAGTATTATTTTAACCATACATAAATAACACAGTTAATGTTTGCTCAAATAAATTTTGTCTAGCGTTTTTCGTTTCCGAGTTTGCAAGGTTTTACAAAAAAATTAATTTCTCATTAACCTGTTTTAATTATTAAATGAGACTTTTACCAAACTAATCACAATGAATCAAACTGTCATCCATCCACAAGAAATTATTTTATTATTATTATTTTTGCTACAGTGACAGGTTGAAGACAACTCACGCCCAATTTCACTCATAAAACCGTGTTTTTAAATACAAATATCGCTATAAAAAGCAATTTAGCTCAAGAAAAATCTCCGGCATAATTTTTCCTTAAAGAATATAAACTGGTGGACACTATACAATTAGTTTGAAAATTATTGCTTACTTATTTTAAGTTTGACAGCAAATTAAAGCTCAGAGTTTTGTCATTTCAGACCAGTGGAGCGAGGGCGTTCCGCCAGTACCAAAGTTATTTTATTCGAACTATAGTTGGGCATAAACACAATATGATGGCACTTTTTCCTTTATGCTTAGGAGGTCTATGTGAGTTTTAAGTATACGAAACCTGCTCTTTCACTTATTTATTACTTCTAGTATTTTGTTAAATATTTGGTCTAAAATTTCATAGCAATAATTTTGAAATAATTTATAGTGTTGGTTTAAGGAAATGGTCTTTACCAGAACTATTAAACCTTACAGAAAAATTGCCTTTGTGTATAATAAAATGTGTATAACTGGGGGGTTTCCACTTTCTTTTACATATTATCTTTTATTATATACACCTAAAATAGATATTCCAACCAATAGGAATATTTGTGCCTGTAATTTTGTTAGTTAGTGAGGCCTGAAACCACAACTGGTTTAAACTGTATTACATTTACATGGGACTCAATAGCGCTCCACAAAAACAGCTGATATTTGAGACTCAATATTTAACATTGGATGTGAAATCTATTTGTGTATAAAGTGAATGGTAATACTTAAAAACATTATTGCAACTGTATTTTTAGTATACTGTACTGGGTGTCCAAGTTATGTGAGAGTTCCTTCATACTCAGTTTACACATAATTGTCATAATAAATATACATATATATACACACAGGAAAAATTATAGCAATTGATCATTTGTTCATTGATCATTGCAGGTCTCTTCCCTTAATAGTTATGAGGACAACATTTGAAAACTGGTGATATAAATAGTATTTTTGTATTGAAATCTATCCTGAATCCTTGGAGTGTATGATGTCACCTGGTACCATATAATGGTTCAATTGTGTCAAGAACGTCCTCTAAAGAATGAAGTAAACATTACAAATATATTGGTTTGATTCAAAATTAAGTAATATTCCAATAAGTTTTGAACAATTAAAGTTAGATATCTGCAACTTTTTATGGATTAATTATAATTATAAAGGTATTAATGTCACAATATAACTCATTTTGATAGTTAAAAATATGGACAAAAGAGGAAAAATACAATACAGTATTATAATTTATGAAAGATCAACATATAATCTACTAACCGGCAAGGCAAGAGTGGCCACAACAATTGCTCAGCTATTAACAGTTGAAAAAAAAACTCTCTGGAAGACACTTAACACCATTCTCTCAGCTCTGGTACACCTCTGCCCTCCTCATCACTTCCATCAAAAATACTTGAAGC
Organism: Stictocephala bisonia; assembly: GCA_035578905.1. Lineage (NCBI taxonomy): Eukaryota > Metazoa > Arthropoda > Insecta > Hemiptera > Membracidae > Stictocephala > Stictocephala bisonia. The sequence continues at coordinate 501,659 of JAQJVL010000230.1, forward strand.
TTCTAGTATTTTTATACACGATCTTAATATTGTTTTGATATCTGTATATAGGACTCCTGGTTCAAATGGTATCATGTTTTGTACAGCTCTTGATAAGCTTTTAAATTTCATCTCTTATAAAAAGTCAAACTGTACAATTTTAATTGGCGGTGACTTTAATGTAAATATTTTAAAAAAGGATGCACTAACTGATTTGTTTCTGAACATTTTAAAATCTTATGATTTATACTGTGTAAATAAAAAACACACAAGGGGCAAAAGTTGTCTTGACAACATTGCAACAAATATCAACCAATACTACTATAGACAAATGTTGTGGAACTACAAAATTTCTGATCATGAAATATTGTGTTTTGAGTTTCTTATGGCTAAGTCAATTTGCTCTAAGTTTAATGTAGTATCTTCTACGAAATTAGATGAAAGTAGCCTTTTGAGTTTGTCATATAATCTTTTTCATGTTCAGTGGGGTTCACTTTATAGTATTTCTAGTGTAGATGATGCTTTTAAATATTTTCTAAAAACCTTTTTAAATGTTTACAATCAGTGTTGCCCCAGACGGACAAAGAGAGTTAGTGAAAGATTGAAAAGAAAGGGTGCTCCTTGGTTTGATAAAGCACTGCAAAATAAAAAGAATACTCTCATACTTATGAAAGATGTTTTAAAAATACCATTGTATAACAATAATCCTCATGCAAAGTTAATATTAAATAACTATAGGAAAATGTACAGGGCTAGTATAAAACATGCAAAAGTAAAATATAATGAAGAATTTATTAAAAACTCAAAAAACAAATGCTCGGCAGCTTGGCGTGTAATAAAATCAGAATCTGGTATGTTGAAGTACAAAAAGGATCCACCACCACCTTTTACAGCTGATCAATTCAATGATTGGAACTCGGACTTTGGGGAGCAACTGTTAGCTAAATTTTCCAACCAGTATTCCAATGGTAAATTCACCAAATTCATGGAATGTCTGGGTAGTTTTCCCAATGTTCTGGATTTTGAGCCCTTTCCAGTTTCAAGTTTGTATAAAATCATAAAGTCACTGTCCTCCTCAAAAAGTGAGGATATTTATGGTGTATCAAATCATGTTTTGAAGTGTATAGCTTCTGCAGTCCAAGGTTATTTTCCAGATTGCCTTAAGGTTTCTAAAATGATTCCGTTGCATAAAAAAGGAGATAGAAATGGCATTTCCAATTACCGACCCATATCCATGGTTCCAGTGTTTTTGAAGGTATTGGAATTATGTGCAAGATCTCAGCTTTTTCAGCATTTTGACAAGTATGGTATTTTAACTAAAAATCAGTTTGGCTTTATTCCTCAATCCTCTACGATCAAAGCTCTTGAGTGTATTGTGACAGAGATTTTGACATCTTTTGAGGCCGGTAAGCATCTAGGATTGGCCATGGTTGATTTGAAGAAGGCCTTTGACGGTGTTCCTCATAAGATTCTCTTGGAAAAACTGAGCTACTATGGAGTTGAAAATAAAGCTCTTAAATTTTTTGAAATTTACATCTGTGGAAGGCAGCAAATTGTAGTATTAGATAATCAAACGTCAAATGCCAGGGAAGTATACACTGGAATCCCTCAAGGGTTAGTTTTGGGACCCTTTCTTTTCGTCATATTCATAAATGATCTGCCCAAAAATATGATCTGTAAAACTATTCTGTATGCAGATGACAGCTCTTTTATAATTTCAGGTAAAAATTTTGAAACAGTTGCAGTAGGTATTGAGAGGGCAATTAGGGATTCTGCATTATGGTTTGAGGCCAATTGTTTAGATGTTAATGAAGATAAAACTGAAATCATAAATTTCACCTTAAGTAGGACCTCACGAGATCATCAGAATCCAATTCGACTATTAGGTATTTACCTAGAATCTACATTATCATGGGAATTCCATACTGGATCCGTAGTCTCTAAATTATCCCGTACTTGCTATTTGCTTCGAAAATTGAAGGGCTCTGTTTCTCAAAAAATTCTCATACCCTGAGAGTAAATAAAATGTTACCAATTCTCTAGTTATTGTATGTCATTTTATAAATTTTTAGGGTCTATTATACTTCATATTGGAGAAATCGCCAAAATACTATGCACTGCTTTTACTGACTGATTCTACATAATTTGGTGATTCACTGGCATAAAGGTATTAGAAAAATTGTCTAATACATTATCAAAAATTACTAAGAACCGAGCACCGATTTCAGTGAAGAACCGAACCGGAACCGAACAAAAAAAATGGAATAGACCGAACAACATCACTAGTCAAAGTTCAAATTGATGTTGCCAAGAAAGCTTACTAGGCTTTTAATAGACAAATTAGGCTCATATGTTTGGGAAACTATTCTGGGATGTATTAACATGTGTGCACAGAATGTTTGCTCAGAAATTTTCAAAATATTATCAAACAATATAAATTTTTTAACTAAAGCAGTGAGAGTCAGAACTGAACACTATAAAATTAATAGCAATACCTGGTGTACAACTGAATTGGCTGCCATGAAAAACTAATTAATATTTTTCGACAAATTAGTTTAAAATGATACGGAGAGTTCAAATGAAATCAAACACATTTATGAAGTTCAAAGATAAATTATAGGAGAAGTATAATAGAAGCTAAGGTTAAATACAATACAAACCTTATCAAACAAAGTGTAATAAATGCAAAACTGCATGGCGGGTGATAAAGTCTAACAATAAACTTTTGTCTGAAAGCAAATTAGATTCACTAGACTCTTTTAATGATTTCTTTGTTACCTCAGTGCTTGATATAAAAAATAAGATAGGCATTGCTTCAGGAAGCTCAGAAGAACTGATTAAATCTAACAAGCTCCCTGCTTCAAATGTAGCATTTACACGTAAACCAATAACAGACCAAGACATAATAAAAGCAACTCAAAGATTAAAAAATTATGATATTAATGATGTCTTTGCTCAAGCTACTCTGTGTGACTTGAACAAAGCTTTTGATTGTGTAAATCAGGGTTCGACAGCCCGCGGGCCTCAAGCTTGATCCTGATAAAGGATTCCATGCGGCCTGCTTGACATAGTCGATAAATATTTAAAGTAAATATTTTAAAGTAAAGTCTCGTCTATTTAATTCACAAACTAATTTCATACATTGAGAGTTTATATTAGTAAATTTCATAGCAGTTATAGGTATTTAATTTACTCATCAATATAAATCTAAATAGACGAATTATAAAACGCATTATACTTTAACGTCATTCATTAATTTATTTGATATGTTTGTGTAATATAAGCGATAATGTGCGGCCCACATAGCCATGCCAGGTTTAAAATATGGCCCTAAATTGTAAAAAGGTTGCCTACTCCTGGTGTAAATCATCAGACCTCTTAAAAAAACTTAACTACTGTGAAGGCCAGAAAAAACCGCTAAATATTTTCAGATCATACCTTGGAAAGCAGATGTAAAAAGTTTTAGTGAATGGTGATTGGTCAGAGGACGCTGAGGTCAAGCACGGTGTCCCACAGGGATTGGTGTTGGGCCCTCTACTTTTTATTACTTTTATTAACAACCTACCTAATTCTATCAAGTGTAAAACATTTCTATATGCAGATGACACCAACTTCTTCAATTTCAGCTTAAACTTTTATGAACTTAAAATTTTAGTTCAAAACTCATTAGCTAGTGCATCTGATTGGTTTAAAACAAATGGATTTCTTTTGAATGATGATAAAACCCAAAATATAATTTATATATTAAAACATACCGAATCTAACATTCTTCCAGATAACTACACAAATCAAGTAAAATTCTTATAGATCAGGTATTCATATAAATAAAAACTTAAGTTGAGGAGCCCATATTGAATACATTAGCTCAAAACTATCCAGAGTAATTTTTTTGATTAACAAACTTACTGGTTGTATTGGCAAAAATTACGAGTATATAAAATCTGCATATGTTTCTTATTTTCAATCAGTCTTTAGGTACGGTTTAATCTTGTATGGAAATAGCAGTAGGATTGATAAGATTTTAATTTTACAAAAAAAGTAATAAGAGTCTTGTGTGGTGCTGAATCTTTAGATCCCTGTAAACCACTATTTTTAACTTTAAACATACAAACTGTCATTAATTTATACATCTATGATCTAATTTTATATATTTTTAAAGCCCCTAATGTTATTAAGTATGTAAGTCATAGCTATAGTACAAGGAATAAAACTGGTGGGCTTTATAGGCTTGGCAAAACTATTAATAGTCATTGTATCATATCACTGAAAATCCACAGTAAATTGTGTCATTTAATTAATAAATATGATCAAAATGTGTTTTACCATAAATTTTACTATTGCTTTTTGGCCAACCCATTTTACTCAATTTATGAGTTTTTAAAGTGTTATATCTTTTTAAGAATAAATAAATTATATAAGTGTAGCAAAATGTTTCTAAATTTTATAATATAGTTGAATGTAACTTAATTTAGAAAAAGAATGGCTTGTACATAAATATAGAACCCAGACATGGCTTTAAGCTATATAACTGACGTTGTCAATGAATGTAAAGTTTTTAAAGGCAATAAATTATTATTGTTATTAACCTAATTGTGGATTTTACATTTTGAAGCACATGATACTAAGGTTTCGAAAACTTAGTTTTTGATATACTATACACAGAAAAGACTTTAAAACAGATTTATTGAGTCATCTTTCTTTATTTTTCTTCACAAATAAATTCACCAACCACACCATTTCACCATTGGCTACAGAAAAAAAATGTTAATGTAACACGGAAAACATCTTAAGCTACGTTAAAATAACTACACAGCAAACGAGAAATAAAAATAAATAATATAACTACAATTCTACCTGTAAACTTAAAAAATGACAATGATCATCGCAGAGACAGGGGCAGCAAGATGTGGCTATAGAGGATGTGGTGTGACTTCAAAACACTGAATGATGACAAAGAGTGAAATAACCACCCTTTGATCCTGTTTTGGACACTATTCATAATAGAGCACTTCCATTGTACCAACCACACCACTTTACCATTGGCTACAGAAAATAAATTTTAATGTAACACGGAAAACATCTTAACCCTCCAGTGGACTCATGGACTTCATTACGCCAATGGACTCATGGGGTCTTTTTGACCGCATTTTTTTGTTTAGGGTTTTAATAAAGGAAATACTTCTATTTTATCCAAAAAACACCTTTTATTATTTCAATAACATTGTATACATGATTTATACATCTTAATATTACAATTATATAATAAAATAACTGAATTAATTAATTTATTTAATTTTTGAAGTTTTGAATGTTTGATATTTTTATAATAATTGTATATTGTTATTTAATTAAAAAGTTAATAAAATTACATTTAAATAAGACTTAAATATTGTACAATGCGTATATATACTGTAAAATATACACGCCTTGTTCAGTCGGATGAATTGCTTTCATCTTCTTCGCCAAGACTCTTGGGGTAAAAAAGACCGCACGGTAAAACAAACACACACGCCGAAGCTCGTAAGGTGACTATCTGGTCTCCCTACCCCTCCAGACCTTACGGATGTTGTCCTCAACAAGTAGCAGGAGGGGGTTGTAGTTGTGACTCACGGTCAGCCCTCTGCCAAACAAAATGGCTGCTTGCGGTCTTTTAGCCGGCATGAGTCCACAGGCGGGTTAAGCTACGTTAAAATAACTACACAGCAAAAAAAATTGTAAGTTAAAAGTGTGATCACAGTAAACTAATTTCCAAACAATGCAGTTAATTGCGTTAATTTACAAGCCTAGAGTAAGTGACGGGTCTCCTGAGTAACTCTGCCTGCAACTTAGTATCAGATTTACACAATTGGACTTGAATCTTAATATATAAAATAGAGAAATAACACGTACTCACTCATCACGAAATCTCTGAAACCACTGAAAATATTTAGACGAAATTTGGAGGGAAGTTATTTTTTGTTAATAGAGACCCACTAAGAAAGTTTGCTCGAAATTCCACTCCTTAGGGGTAGAAAAAGCCCCACATTATTTTCTTTTTTACCCATAACAGCAACATTACCATTAATTTAGTTTCATAATTTATAACAGCTGATAGAAAAAACTTAAATATGGCACAAAAACTTGGCCAATTAGGTTTTATTTTCGAAATATTTAAGGTTATTTCTAAAAATCAGACTATAAAACTTTGTTATTTAGGAGAATAGCAACAGGCTGATTTTTTAAAATGATTTTATGGTTTAGAGAAAACATCGGAGAAAAGCATAAACATTCATAGAGAACCACCCCACAGCGAAGCAAGGGCTGTCGGTTAGTTTAATATAAATTTACAATAATCATAATCAAACCTGCAAATCAGGTACTCTCTAGAATTCAGGACAAAGGCAGCAAACAAAATTACACACTGATTGTCTGTTTTCAGGTGCGTAAAGTGTTCAACTGCGGAGCATTTGTTAGCCAGACCATATTTATGTTCTTAGCTGGACATTTGCTGACACCAAATGGAGTCATACTATGCCTAGTTATGGCTGTTGGTCTAGGGGCATTTGCATGGCCAGCATTCAGGTAATTGTAGTATTGTTCAGTTTGAGCTTATTTATTAGCGAGGGAAATAAACATATATATACTTGTAGAAACAAACTTTAGTATGCTTTTTAATGATGGAACTAACTTTTTTCTACATTCACACTCCAATATTCCCACCTTCTATGATGGATTTAATCTCCTGATGGGACAGCCCTCCAGTTTTACACCAAGAACTCGTTAACACTACAAAATGCTTCAGACAATAAAAAACATTTAAAGTGAATCTTGAGCGATCTGTGTGTTTGGGGCATTTTTTATCAAATTCGACAACTTGTTATTAAAATGAACACCAGCCTGTGAGGGCAAGCGTTTGTAAAAAACCCTTCTGTGTATAGTAGTTTAATAGTTTTCCCTGCCTCTGGTCTGATATATCTTCATTTCCACTAGGAGACCTGTATATTCCAATGACAGATATTTTTAAATTTAATGATTGAAGTTGGATACCGACTGCTTTAAAGTCTTGTGGGGAATGAGATTCTTTTTTCAGGAAAATTACCTTCCACAAAATCCAAATCGATCGGATTATTCATAATGACACTTAAAACTAATAAATTACTAACATATGTTAAACTAAATTAATGATAAAAACAACTAAATACACAGTTTCAAAGAGGTGAGGCGGCGGCTGACAACTGCTCGGCTCAACAGTAGCTGCACGTATATGTTCTTGTGGCGTTGGGTGGCGCAGCGGAAATGTACACTGCCAGACAAAAACCAGTCTCGTAGTGATTGACAGGCCAACAAAAGGTCGCGAGTCGCAAAATGTGTCTCTCATGAGTCACCCACCGCCCATAACCCAAATGCACTACCGGATTAAATTAGAAACATTGTCACGAAAATATTATTTTTGTAATTATTACGTGTATATGTGCTTATGGCGTTTAGAGCAAAGTCAATATATGCGCATATATGCGCTTACAGCGTGATAAGGGTTAAAATGGTCTTGTGTAAAATACATCTAGTACCTACCGCATTTATTTTCATTTCTTCAGTTGTAATTTTGTACCGAGACACAACTAACTAAAATAATAACACATACTATCCATACTATAATTCCTATAAATCATACAATAATGTTATTCTTTTAACTAATTTCTTTTGGATGAAATGTCTCACTATTTTTAAATTATAAAATGCAAATAGCAAAAAGATTACCTTTACTGATATATTTCAAACAAAAAGTAGCTTATTAACAATATTTAGGTTTAGTAACCAATTTTTTATCGCTTTCATAAAACCAAATTGCTAGGTGTCATCTTAAAATCTTCTGGTAATATGTTAGGCCTAAACACTTTTAGGACTAGTAAAATTAAAATATTTTTTTCTATAGATAAAAGATGTAAATGGTCACATCTATTAATACTCTTTTGAACAAAATTCAAAATTATTATTCTATGATTCAGATTGATAAATTAAAATAAATGCACTAACGTGTGGCTGACTATACTTTATGAAAATTTTAAGACGTTAAAATCATATTGTTTTGTTACTTTGTAGCCTTAACTTAAAGCTACTATTTATTTTTGATATGTTGAACAACTTAAATGAGAGATTAAAATAAAACTTCTTCAATGATAAAAAATACTTCTTTATTTTTCTTCTTATAACTTCAACAAAATAAAATTGGATTTCTTCTACAAATAATAATAAAAACGAAAATAAAATATCTTTCTTTATTGAATTAAAGGAACACAAATAAATTAAAATAACTCTTTCAAAATAAATTAAATATCTTCAGACCAGAACCTTTTTTTATTAATTTAACTTTTTTTTTTTATAAATTTCTTTAAATTATTAAATCAATAAATTCAAACTTCAAAATTGCTTAAAATTGAAAAATTCTTTAAATTTCTTAAAATTGCTTTAAATTGAAAAATTGCCTCCGGGAGATCTGGAACCAAAAGAAATAACCAGCTTTTAGTGACTTGAAACATTTTCCTTTTTACAAAATTTTTAAACAGAAAATAAAGCACTCTAAAAACTATCACTAGAAGAGTGACTACAAACAAGAAACAAGTTTTAACCGCACATGCTTGGTGGATCTTACCCTATCTACTAAAACCCTACTGAAAAACCTAACTAAAGAAAACTTGTAAAAATTACTTACGTAGCTGTCCTGGAGGTATCAATCCCAAAACGTGACCACAACAAAGCACGACATACGCTCACTCACTCACAAGCGAATAAGAAATTGCCGTACCGGAAAACCAAAACTCCGAATGGTTAAAATCGCCGTGTAGATCAAACGTGGTCACGCAACGAACGAAAACTTCAAACTGACCGAACGCACGCAATCCTTCCACTAACGGACTTACCCCCTCTTTACTCTAGAAGCTAAAACAACCAATTAGAACCCTCTAAACCAGGACAACTGAACAGGTAAGGCTTACCAAACATGTTGACTTCAGAAAACATGTCGCATGAAATTGACAGGAAATTTACAAACGTGAAAATACTGGTTATTTAGCTAATTTAAATGGGAACAAACTACTTTTTTATTTGAAAGGGGAAGATTCTGAATTTTTCTCAAAACTTGGAGAATTTATATCGAAAACTTTTAGTAAAAGAATTAAACTCCTAAACTTTCAGTTCTTACAATATTTAACATTTTCTAAACACAATTCTCTAAAATAATTATAATGAGACAATTAACAATTGTTACAACTTAAAGAAACTTACATTACATGAATTGACTCATATATAATAAACCTCTATTAATAAACTCGCAAGTCATATAAACGAGAACTAAAATATGTTAATTTTATATATGAACAAATTAATAATTGTTATCTTATAAAATTACAAATAACAACCACCTTTAGTATTGCAGAATGACTTTCAACCACTTTTATCTTTTGAAATCTCTTCCCAAATATGAAAATTTTCACCATTAAGCCCACTTGATTTCACTGATTTACAATTTTGTCCTACAATAGACATGGTTGGGTCTGTCCACCTGACCATGGAACTGAAGTTGGTGAGTTAGAATATTAGAAACTACCCTCAAACCAATTGGACTGTTAGGATACGCCCTTTGTGCTTAGTATGTCTTCAGAAACGTACTATTTCTCAGTTTCTTAACATTACAAATATTATGACATCAATTGAGAGGGGAGGCAGTGATGAATCTATTTGAATGATAAAGGAATTGAGGCTTTTTATGATTTTTTTTAGTAATGCTCATTACACCTTCAGGCACTTCCAATATTTTAACTATACAAATAATTTGGTTGAAAACTGCTTTGGCCTGGTACCCATAAAATAACAATACAAATATAAGACAGTTTTGCTTTTGGATACTAGTTCCATAGCCCTATACAAAACAAGCTATATAGTTAACATTCCTTAATAAATTTTATGAGGGCGACCCGAATCCAGGTTGAGGCTGTCCAGTGTTTGTGAACCATGAGTGATTGCAAAGCTTTGCTTACTTTTTCAGTCGATCAAGCCCTTGTTAAGCTTTGTGTAAGTACTGTTTTAGTAATTGTATTCTTAATAAATACACTGTTAATTGTTTTATTTATTCTATAACACACTTAAAATGGATTAATCACAAGATAGCAGTAAATTTGACTATAAAATGTACATTGTAAGGTATTATGGCAATGATCTAAAGAGATTGTGGTAAATTGTGGAGGTGGGGTGGGATTATAGTATTGTGAGGGTATATATATTTATGTAACTGATTAATAACTTTTATTCCTTTATACAACAATAAGAATCACAACCGTAGTTCTGAAGTAGTTTAACTAATCAGTATTGCAAGATCTGGTTATCGACAAATAACAAAATATTTACAATAACAGTCTGGTTCACTGATAAGGAAAAAAAATGTGCTTCTTACCACAATGAATGATCAGTACTCTATGCATTAACTAAAAAATATTTTGAAAGTAAAATTTTCAGCAGACCAAACTTAAAACATGTGAGTGAGTATCCTACAACTTTAGGTAATATAATATGTAACCTGTTTTTGTGTTACCAAACGTAAGATGCTGAACACCTGGAACCGGATAGTATAAAATTACGTTGTAAATCATACTTACTTAAATTATGGACCAATACTGAACTAAAGAGAGGTGTATGAGAGGGAACTGTGGAGAGAAAGATATTTTCAATAACTAGTTTTCACTATATAGGCTGGTATTGTATTCTGGTGTCTGCAGAAAATGTGTCTATAACTATCATAATATAATAACCCTTCAACAAAATTGTATTTAACATAAATCTCATTAAAGCTTTTTGTTGTCTGTTTGTGAAATACAGTGTAAACCATCTGGATATAGCTCCTCAACATGCCAGTGTCCTGATGGGTCTTTCCAACACATTTGCTACTCTACCAGGCATAGTCAGCCCTCTCATCACAGGATATATAGTCACCGACAAGGTAATTTTCTTGAGTTATCAGAGTGTTTAAGAAAATTGTGGGTTGGCTTGTTGTATTTGCCGCTGTGGTGGGTCAGTTGCTAAGACTTCGGATTGTGGAGGGCAAGGTCCAAGAGACAATCCATTTGTGACAGTGTGGTGTTTGGACAGTCTTTCAAAACTCAATGAAAGTGCCAGTGACACAGGACATTTGTGACAGTTTGATGTTTGGACAATTTCTCAACACACGATGAAAGTGCCAGTGACAGTATGGTGTTTGGACAGTCTCTCAATACATGATCAAAATGCCAGTGACACTAGACATTCGTGATAGTGCGGTGTTTGAACAGTCTCTCAACACACGATGAAAGTGTCAGTGTGGTGTGGTGAACTTGTCTCTCAGGTAAGGTAAGATGCCTTATCTCTCCTATTATATCAGTTTGGTTGTAAAGTTTGGTTGCTGATCTATATATAACAATTACTTACTGGTTTATAGATTACTTCTTTTTTTCTGTCTTAGTCTCTCTAATCCAGAGGAATTTTTACTTTTTTTTTAGTACTAACATTGTTAAGGGACAACAATCCTAATCCCTCAAGTCAATTTTAAGGGGACCTCGCGAAGTTTTACCTGTGACCCTCTGCTTATAAAGCAGAAGTGCTAACAAATAGGCTAGCAAGAGGCCTAAAGTCTCTGTATATGATGCTTTGTTATTACATTTTATTATTTAGATTTTTTGTTGTTGACATGTTAATATTCTTGTTAATCATCCATTCAGATTGTGTTAACACCGCTCATAGACAAAAAAATGAACATTATTGGCTATACATTTTAAAACAAGCAAAATTATAATAACAGCTATTTGATTCCCAGAGTGCAGACCAATGGAAAATTGTGTTCTACATATCCAGCACCATCTACCTCCTAGGAGCACTATTCTACGGAGTATTTGCCTCTGGAGAAAGGCAACCATGGGCCATGGATGAGAACTATACTCCACCACAGAAGCAGAAGGCACAGAGTCATACTTATGACAACAAAGCAATGTCTGATGAACCGGTTTAAATTAATTAAATTCAGTACTAAATTATTTAATTTATAAATTGAAGGATGTTTTAACTTCCAATTGCTTTGTTAAGTTCATTTGATACCTGATTGTAATTGTCTTTAGTGGGAGAAAGAAAATTTATTTTGAAATAACTTGTCTGCAACTCTGTGATATTCTTAGTTATTTAATAAAAAAAAAAAAAAATAAAAAAAATATTACTCTTAAATATTAAGATCCAGTTTGATGCTTATAACTAAACAAGAGTTTTGACTGTGGTAATATACGAGTGGTGTTTTTAAAGTAAGTACCCTTTTGGAATCTCCCGCTGTAGTGCTGCGGTCGGCCTTCAGCGCATGCACGCTAGGTACTAATATCTGTTGGCAAGCCACGGCCACCATTACGGATCATATTTAAGGGCGTTTAAGACTGGTTAAAATTCCTCCGCCCATTAAAAATGCCGCCAACTGTAAAGTATATGTTGTGATACATTTTTGTAACGTTAAAGGCATGAAAGCAACTGAATTCATGAGAGATCTATGAAGTTTATTGAGAAAACAGAATGAGTGATAGGATGATATGGAAGTGGCCGTATTCCTGATGTGAATGATGAGGAACGAAATGGAAAACCTTCACTCATTATTGATGACTTGGTGCAAAACGTTGATGAAAAAAAGTCAGAGGAAACAGACGCTTTACAACTGCATCGTTATGTAGTGTGTCTTAAAATGTCAAGAAGTGTGATTTATGAAAATTTGACAGAACGTTTGAAGTACCCAGAGTTTTGCTTACGCTAGGTTCCCATTATGTTGACAGAGAATTTCAAAAACAAATGTTTGGTGAGAATCACAAAATCAAATGTTGAACCAGTTCTTTCACATTCTATAGCATTAAAATCGTGATGGTTTTTTAAACCAAATTGTCATGGTGATAGACTCACGAGGAATGTCATCTGCTTTCACGCCCTTAGCGTTATGAAAACTTACACAGCGCATAATTCACAGTCAGCGGCATTTTTCATCGGATGAGAAATTTTAAGCAGTTATAATTGACCTTAAATACAGTCGAAGGGATCCGTAACGGCGGCCATGGCTTGCCAACAGATAGTAGTACCTAGCGTGCATGCGCTGAACGCCGACCGCAGTGCTACAGCGGCGGGATTCCAAAACGGTACTTACTTTAAAAACACGCCTTGTATTTTGTTAAGATTTTAGTTGCTAATCATTGCTAACTTAAAACATTACATAACATGAGTATTACATTTTCGGTTTTCAAAATATTTCCCATTTATCAAAATAAGATAATTTATTTAAAAATGAAGAAAACCAAATCTGCACACCATAGAGGTTTTTGTTAATATTTTTTTATTTAAACAACAAGCTTCAATATAAAACAAAAATCATCAGAGTTGATTTAAAGTTTTCCTTGGCGAATTTAATTGAGGAATTTTTAGAAAAATAAAATAATAGTATATTGGGAGCTAAAAATTAAGTCATTTTGAAATGAAGAAACACACTTTAAAAAAGTACTGATGACACTCTTTTTAAATCTTTTATTACAAAAGTATTTTTTTATTTTGTAATTAGTTCATCCAGATTTGGCTAGCGCTGGAATTTTAATCCCTGACGATTAAATTGCTAATATTAAAATTTCAGTTGGTGTTTTCTCATTTAGATTTGTTGCTCATTTAGAACTACCCTAATACCTCGAAAGGAGATCACTTTATTATGTATATGATAAATAACATGAATTTAGAATTTTGTTCCAAATATAAATTTTCAGCTTTTTTCAAATTGGTAGATAGTAGAAGCTGACTTATATAAGAGAGTATATACTTACTTAGTTCATGCGAATGCACTCTGTTGGATCACGCAAAGCGCTCTTGACTTTTGTTCTTCCTTTACTTTTAGCATCTTCTGCCTGTGGCTCTTTTTTTTCTTTCAACCCTCCATTTTGTCCAGTGTTGGGCTTCTCATACTTTAGCTTTACTTTCCACTCATTAATCTTCCTTTTATGTTTCTCAGTTTCCAATGTTTGCATTGTTTAGCTGTGCCTTTTCAGAATATTTTCTGACTTGGGTTATCAAGGGGAATCGTCGTCTTCACTTTCTGAAAATATGTAAGGACTCGCTTAGCGATCCTGGTTTCACGTAGCCTGTGGATGTGTCTGTAAAATGTTAATCTTCTTTTCCTAATGTCAGCAGAGAGATTAGATTGTTTTTCTGGTCTATAACCTTCTTCTGTTTGTTTTAGGTCTAAACCTTCCTTTACTTTTTTTTCTCTTTCTTAAGATTTCCTAATATTTTTGTGTGTCACTCGCACATATGGTGCTTCTGGTTTCAATAATATGTTATAATGTCTGATCTTAGCGTTTAAGGAATTGTATTTCTTGATGTAAATGTTTGATGTATAGGAAGGCTTTTGAAATTTTCTGTTGTCTTGTTTTCTGTGCTACTTATTCTCCACTGAATTCATATACACAAAAATTAACACACAACAATTGAATACAAAATATGGAACAATCAAAATAGTAATACTTTTTAAATATTTATGTGAAATTCTCAAACCTGCTGTGTATTAATTTTTGCACATACAGGTATGACTTCGGTTATCATCAATGAGATTTGTAGTCCCACTTTTTCTGCACATTCGTTGAGGACTTCTATCTACTTTATTAATGTTATTTCATTGTCTGTGAGTATTTCAATATCATCTGTAAATGCTGGGCATGATAATTCCATTTCTCCCTTGGTCTACCTAACTGAGTTGTTTTCCAGTGTTTTTTATATTTTAGTTCTCTTTCTCACTCAATTATCACTTTATCTAAGATTATGTTGAAGAACATTGGGGACAGACTATCTCCTTGTCTGGCCCCTGCTTTTATTTGGAACGTTTCATATAGTTCTCCATTTAATCTTACATTAGATGGTGTGTCTGATAATATCTGTTTAATGAGTGTTAGCGTTTTTGAGTCAAAACACTTGATCTTCCAAGATTTCAAACAATGACTGTCTATCTATGGAGTCATATGCCTTCTTGAAGTCTACGGAGGTGCATATAAACTGGTGTGTTTTTGATGGCTTTATGTTTTAATATATATTTCAGTGTGAAGATTTGCCAAGGTTAATATGTGAATCCCTCTGGAACAAGGAAGGTTAACGTAGTTTACTGAAATCGATTAACATAATATTTGAACATTTTGTACTTATATTGTAATACATTTGTGTTACGTGATGTTCAGGGCCGTCCCTAACGTTGGCGCGGGACAAATAAGTCCTTACGCCCCCTCCCTCCTTGTACCAAAAACATTGAATGTGATGTAAGCTGAGTTACTCGTATGTCAGAATGAATCACTGATAGTTAAGAAATAAGTTTCCATTAATTGGGATTTTTTTTAGAATACAGAAACTTGATTCTTGTATTCTTGTCAAATCTCTCCGACAGGTCTCAAATAACCAAAGAAGACAGTAGCAACTGGTTTCGATAAACACAGAATCAGGAAATCTTCTTAGGGTGTATTACAAGCGAGGACATGTTCATGACCGTGCTGGTGGGCAAGCTTGTGTGGCCTTGCTGAAAAACTTATTATGCCCGAGGACATTCTCGTGGGCTTCCTGATAAATAAAAAGGGGTAAAATACTGACAGTAAAAATTGTGTATTATAAGCTAGTTGTTATTTACTTATTGCCTAACTATTCCCAACTTTTCCCCTTCGTAAACAATTTACACTCTTGTATGCAGTTAGTGCATTCTTCTCCGGAATATGATTTAATCTAGTTCATTATAATTTCTAAGGCAAATAACCAAAGAAAAAAACCAGTAATACAAAACTAAGGACTAAAATGTTACAAATCACATGGATATCAATAAAAAATAGTTAAATACAACAAACAAACAGGTAAAAATAATATAAACACGATGGCGTTGGTAGGGAAAAACGAGGCGCACATGTGCAGTACGCCAAGTTGGCGTGGAGACCTATTACACGCGGAACATGGATGTTCCCTATTACACATGGGGAAATTGGATGTTCAGGAGCATGTCCACATCAGCATGTCTATGTCAAAAATCTTCTATATTACAAGGGAGGACTTGCTCGTGAGCATGCTGATGTGGACATGTTCATGAACAAAACCTCACGTGTAATACACCCTTAAAGAGTCAAAACCAAAAACAATCACATTCAAAGTTCCACAAGGATCCATTTTTTAACCATTCTATTCATTTTATATATCAATGACATATGTGACAACCTTTCTGGCAAACTCTGCACTATCTTCACAGATAGTGACCTCTTATAAAGAATTAAATAAATTAGAACAGGAATCCTTCCTTAACTGTAAAGCATCAAAACTCTCATTCTCAATACTTCTCAAGCATCAATTTCTGCATAAATCCACAAAAAACCCCAAATTTCTTCACTTCAAGGAAACAAAATAATAACCAGATTTGGTTCACAAATTACCGTACAGGTACAACTAAGACCCATCCCCCACCAAGAAAGAAGTCGTGCTGTAATGGGGGATGGCTCAAGTCCAAAAAGTGATGGGATCACGGGAGGCACTCGGAGGGTCAAATCATAACTCGGCAGCTGAGCGGAAAAATAATATAGTTTATTGCAAAAACTTAAGAAGAATCAGGCAGAAGGCCACAATAGCAAAATTACAACACAGAAAAAAAAATTATATTTTGAACACAAAATTAGCAAAAGACATATACTAAATATTAACAAAGAACCGATGTGCCTACCTGCAGAAATACGAAAAATGCCAAATTAGTAAAATCTAAAACAGTGAAAACAATTTTTATCTAAAAAACAATATGAAGAAAGAATTTCCATAAAAAAATAATTTAGAAGGTAGAACATCAAATCATCCTGCAATTTAGCCCACCTCGCATAGTTCCACAGAATACAAGAAGTGAGCCGAATCCTGGGTGACTCCGAATTGGAAGAATTTAAAAACGTTATAAAATCAATTCCCTTTTGGTGAAATTTTCAAATTAAGAAAATAAAAATAAAATATAGGATTGTACCGGTTCATCAGAAATTCACTAAACAATACAATTAACAAAGCAGGAAACATAAAACGAAATTAACAACTAGGCCTAATTAAACAGTTTAAAAATAAATTTTAAGAACAGTTATAAATATTTAGAAATAACAGTTAACAAAAA
This sequence comes from Stictocephala bisonia, assembly GCA_035578905.1. Lineage (NCBI taxonomy): Eukaryota > Metazoa > Arthropoda > Insecta > Hemiptera > Membracidae > Stictocephala > Stictocephala bisonia. The sequence goes on from JAQJVL010000230.1 coordinate 518,802, forward strand.
TAACAATAAAATAAACTAATTAAAGATTAACAATAATAATACATTTGTCAATAAATAACAAGCTCTAAATGAATTTGGCCTATTTAACAGTTATTTAGCGGCGATGAAGAATATTTATTTGAGTTCAATTGCATTTTTAAAATGTTCAATAAGATGAATGTTCTACCTTCAGCTCAGCCGCCTGGGACAAAATGGAAAGCACTAACCTGAAGACAGAGGAGGGGCTCCCTAAGTTGTAAGGAGGGCAGCGGAGGCGCAACTTGGCTCTATTACATGGTCCCCAGGCCAGCACAGTAAAAATGGCAGAAGATCGGCCGGGCGGCAGACTGAGGGTCAACGTCCAAACTCGAGGTCCCTGAACTGAACACAGAACCACAGCACATGAGAAATAAGCACCGCCAAAAAGAAACACAAAAACTAATATAAAACAAAGAAACCATTAAATACAAATGAAAATAAGACTAAAGCTAACAATACATTTTATATAGGCCCAGAATGGAGCATGTATATGCCAAACAATTCAGGCATAGACAATAGTGAACAAGTAAAAAATTATTCTAACATAATTTTGAGCAAACAAGACATATTTAAAAAGATTAAGTTTAGGCTGTACAAATATAACAAGTTTTATAATTTAATCTAGGTTTAACAAATATTTAAAATAATTACGTTACAGGATATGATGAAATTAAACAGGTAGACTATGTTATGAACATACATTGAAAAGAAAATCAAATTGCAAAATGAATTAATTAAAAAAAATGGTGTAGGTAAATGACCAAACTTTCTTAAATAAATTAGGCTATACGAGATAATAATACATAATTTTAATTAATGAAAAGAAAGAAAAATATGAAAGCGAGCACATAGTCTCGAATATGAACAAACCTATAGAAAATAACACAAGTGACAAAAACTGAACATGGCCAGATAAAATTTATTATTAGAAAAAAGTTGTTAACAAAAGGGTATTCAAAACTAAAAAAAATTAATCAACTACGATAAATTTTTCTTTGGCCGTGCATCTTGATTCCTAACAGAACGGTGGCAAAACTAAGAACAAACCCATAGTGAAACGTCAAACCAGCAAACCGGGAAATGGAATGACGGAACAGAAAGTTTGAGCCAACAGCCACGACAGTAAGAGCATTAAGTGCATTTGGAATTTTCGGGAAGTAAAATATCTATGGTATAGTTCGAGGACTATGAAAGAAGGAGGTTCCTATAATAGAGAAAATTAAATACGAAGGCATGTTTTAATTTGTTTGCGATTTGTCGATTTTCAGTAATTAAAACAATTTTACTTTAATACAAGACTTTGTTCAATAATAAGATTTGGTTATTTTGTAATTTGGTCATTTTAAAAAGTTCACCCACCTCCCAGCAGCGCAAGAGCGATCTTAGGTAGCCTAGCAAACAAAACAAAGAGAAATAAAAAAGTACTGGTCAAAGACACGGAACATAACCTAAGTACAAGTGTGGAACTTCCTTACATCCTACTTGATAAGAATGTGGTCGAGGAATCATTGTTTGTTTATTACTTTGGAGTGAGGCTGGACGGTGGTCTCAGGTGGAATGACCATGTTGATTAATAATTGGCAAAACAACTTTCGTTCTAACAAGCATTTCTTCCCTAAATAACATTGCTTTGTCAAAGTTGGGTTACTTTGGTTTGATAAGGTACTCAATCATACTCTGGGGCTATTTACAATAGGCTAACATATTTGTTCTCCAAAAAAGATCTGTAAGATGTATAACAGAATCGTGTAACATTCATTTTAAAGAACTAAATTTATTAACCTCACCTGCTATCTACATGTTTGAAGATTTCCTACGTCAAAGAACATAAGGCACGTCAGCATTCAATAACACCAGAAACGGAAATGTCAGTCCTTCAATGTATCATTATTTGAAACTGTTTCAAAATAAACAAACCCGAGTATGTTACTCTATTTGTTACCACCTAAGCTAGCTGAGATAGATAAATTTTAAAACTTCAAAAAGAGGTTTTTAAAACTGTTTGATTGAATAGTTCTTTTACCAAATACAGTATCTTGTTACCCAAAGTGACCTTATACCAATTTAAATCCATAAAAATCCATATAATTAGTCCGTTGACTCCTTAACAATAAAACACATGTGATTGTGATAATAACAATTAACTACTATATCAAACAAATAATACCAATTGTGTACAGATAATCTAGGGGTAACAGATGTATATATACACATCATCATAATAATGAATGATAATGGCGAAGATAGAAGTCTTTAGTATCGAGGGCGGTTCGCCTTTGCTTTGATACGCCGGCTGCTGACCGATGGTGGTTTGATGGCAGCAGCATTCTGCAAGTATCCACTTAGTTTACCGTCAGGCTGGCCACTGACTAGACATCTCTATGAAGAGGTTGATTGCTATTTGATTCCTCGTCCGCTATTTGAATAAACCAATTCATAAAATGTTTTCGCTACTTATTCACAAAAATTAAGTGCCCCCTTGGCTACGGCATCGCCCTCCCCCTCGGATGGCCCTGGTGATCTACACTTGTAGTGTATTTCTACCAACCTGTAATATGCTAATTAAGAAACAATTGGGAAAAACAGAATCTGAACTAATTCCACCCATCCTGTTGGCAGGACCGGGACATTCCTAACTGGACTTTAACTCTAGAAGTGGCTGTTACATTTTTCTGTGGTGGCTGGCCTTCTTTAGGTGCTTTGTAAGGGCCATTTTAGAAAGCATAAAAAATTCAAATATAATCCGAATGAAATAATTTTACTACCATTGTATTCCCTAAATCCCATATAATATTGATGTATAACAAGTAAACATGTAATACAAAAAAAAAAAAAAAAAAAAAAATTTTTATTGATGTTCAAAATAATTCTTTTTGCAATTTAAATTTTGAAAGTGGGGGGACCATGATGTAAACTCCTAATAATAATAAAGTGACCGAATTCAAAGGTAGCCAAAAGTTTCAAAATGTTGTCTAATTTCCAGAAATATAACATTTATTATTATTATTACAATCACAAATATAGCCTACACCATCATAAATCCTCAAGAGTGTAAAAATTGCAAATTTCAAACTGTTGTGAAAGTAGCACTAAAAATGTCATAAAACAATATGTAATATTGATAAAACTAATGTTATGTATAATAAAACATTCTGCAAAATATGAAGAACATGAACATGTTACTTATTTGTCATTTTGAATTAAGGGGAATATGTCAAATGAAAAATGTAGTCTATGTTACTAGGTAGGTCACTAAACCTATCACATTAGTTTAACATTATAACACTCTCAAATCAAATAATAACGTATGTTTGCAACACACAAACTAAAATACACAATACATAACATAAATATAATGTAAATATAAACACATTTCAATTACTAACAATATCAACAACAAACTAAGTTCGAATATTGGTCCACTAGTTCAAAATACCTGCCGCGCAGGATCAGATTGACAGTCGGAAATCTCAGCTGTTTGACCGGCAATGTTTTTTTTTTAATAATGTTATGTTATTCACCAATCTTCCAAAGGCATAAAAGTTACAAGTAATAAAGTTTGACTCTTTTAAAACATAATGATATGATTTATAACGCAATTTGATAATATTTTACATATAATGAAACTGCTTGAAAAAAATATGTTTTGACCGTCGAATATTGACGATTGCCATCACAAACAACTTTTGGCTACCGAAAATCGATGTTTGTCACTTCTACGGTTAAAAACCTTTAATTACTGCTTTGACTACTCCCAAGTAATAGATAAACAAAACGATGAGTGTTAAACACTGAAAATTCTCTTCTCTGTTAAAAGTGCTCTGTTTTGAAATTCCCATTTAATGATCTGGACAATACTAAGATCTTTATATATAACTGTAAATCCACCCTGGAGGGTAAAAAAGCACACTGAGTTGATTGAAGTCACCTGAGTTAATGTGGCAATGGTGCTCATTCAAAATACCTCGGGTGGCAAGATGACAAAAGACTGTTTATAGGTCCATCACCGTAATTCTTCTACCAGAATTGGCCATTGCTGGGGTGAGGCTGCCACCTAAGCTAGTGCCGCTTCACCTCCCTCCAAAATCCCCAAGTTGCCAGGTGTAGATATATATCCAAAATGAAAATTACAAAAAAATTAACAATACAAATTTGTAACAACAACAAAAGGACACATAGGAAATAATAATTCACAACCTATTTAGTGCTTACAATATATAAGTTTTAGGTGTACAATAAACTGGAAACATTTATCATTAACTTTACCTAGATGAAAAATAAAATACATATTATACAACTCAAAAGCAAATAAAACATAAAAAAAAAAAAAAAAAAAAAAAAAAAACCAATTCAAAATTGATCGTAAACCAACATCAACAAAAAGATAACAAACACTAATTCAACATTTACCATAAACTAACATCAACAAATCAAATAATTCACAATACATAACTTGCTAATCATCCAACATCACAAAAATTAGCAGCCTTCTACAGTATGATTCATAGACTGCTGAATACACTTCTTACAGAAGAAGATTACCAAGAAGAACTCCACATCATCAACAAATTGCTGTCGATAATGGATATCAGCGAAATTTAATAAGTAAATTAATTAATAAACACAACAAAAAACTATTTATTCTAAAACTAACAAAAATAACTACATTCATATGACCTATCATGGAGGTATTAACAAATATTTACATAACATATTTTCCAAACAAGGATATCAAATTACATATAGAACAAAGAACAGCATCAAAAATATACCACAACATAATTATTCTACTAAAAATAATGAAAAGAAATGCAATAATTCAGGAATATTTCAAATTAAATGTTCATCTTGTCCTAAATATTACATTGGCCAAACAGGAAGAAGTTTTAGTAAAAGATTCAAGGATCGTATATAAAAAACAAACTTTAATTTTTATCAACGTTTGCTGAACATATAATTCAAGAAAACCATATTTCATCAGTTGAAGAAAATTTAGAAATTATCCATTTTGGACCTAAAAGTAAAAAACTAGATGCTATTGAAAAATTTTACATATACAAAAACACAAAAGAAAATCCATCATTATTGCTCAATGACCAAATAAAATTTCACTCAAATATTATGTTCGATTCTATCATGAAGATGCAAAATTATAAAGTTTAACAAGATCTGCAACTTATCCATCTACATTTTTATTTAAATTTTTATAGTATCAGCTGTTGAATTAATTATTCTAGAGTTAAGTATTTTTATAACCTTATATCATTCTGTACAACTGAATATGGTCTTTTGAGACTGAAATCGATCCTGATTATTAAAAACATCACAACAGATTGCTAAGTGTTGTCTATATATATAAATAAAAGAAATGAAATTTATGTTAATTAAAAAGATTAGGCATGATCAAAGAAAGAGAAACTATATGTATTTTGAAGTTAAAGGTTATAGCACATGTATTTAATTAAATTCAAATTATTTAACATAGAATAACGTTTTTACAGTAAGGAAACTTGTTTGTAAGAAGCTGATTTAGCAAAGATAAAAAAGAACATTGAAATACAAATGAATAATTACTGTAAAATAATTAATTTTAGGTTATGTTAAAGGGCACTAGGCTAATAATTAGTAGAGATAGGACATTAGCAAACTTACCTACGAAGATACAAATAAATACCAAACAAGTAGTAAATAAATATAATAACTACACGCTTCACAAATTTTTGGTGCCACTGGCACTTTCCTCAGTTGAGTAGAGAGACTGACTTAACTTCCACTATTGCTGAGTAGGTAGCAATGGTAGGGGTTGTATGTCCATTTAGCAATACCCTCCTAAAACACATGAATGGCCATAGACATGAATGCAATCCAAAAATGCAATCCAATGTCAATACTACTGACGTGTATGGGTAGGTAAATACCACTGAGTGATGTGTTGTTGATTATCTTTTAAGAATTTCCCATTAGTGTTTGAAAATTAGTACGTATTTTAATAATGTGTTTTATGTTTGTATTTAAGACTCAACTTCTCAAACAAGTTTTCTGATGGTCTATATACTAAATTATTGTTTGAATTTTGGAAGGTCAAAAAACCTGTCTGCCCATACCCTTCTCAATAATAAAAATTTTGACCAGTGTTACACCACTAAAGTAATCAGATCCCTTACTTCCCATGCCAACATTTCCCAACTCAGAAGGTTGCAATTAGCACGCCAATGCATAACTAACACTTTGTTTTTTTTTGACAAGGAAGGCGAAGAGCTACAGTAAATGCTCAATTTTTATTTCATATTTATCATGATTGTTTTTATTTTGTGTGGTAGCTGCCATAGCTGGCAGATTACAAATTTGTGATAGTCCAGCTACCAGATTTGTTGCTCGTTAAAACTACCCAGGGGGTATATACAGCTTTAAAGATTTGCTGAGGACGCAAACATCACCTCCCCCCACATTTTTATTTCATTTTATATTATACTGTATATTGCATGACTTTTGGATCTTAATCCAAATATATATTACAGCTTAGAAAAATGACTAAAATGGTAGCTGACAAAAAAAAAACCATACGATATAGATATATACATACACACACACACACACACACACACACACACACATATATATATATATGTATATATATATACATATATATATATATATATATATATACATATATATATATATATATATATATATATATATATATATATATATGATTATTTTGAAAAGAGCAATTTAAAAAAAACTACAGTGGAGACCCAGTAATCCAAAATAATTGGGACCAAACCCATTTAGTATTAAACAGATTTTCTTAAAACACTCTTTTAATAAAAAAGAACATAAGTAATATTCCTATCGTTAAGTACAGTACTTTAGTTTTGAACGCAATTAGAGCCTATAATAAAAGAGATAATGAACCCTTCAATAAAAGAATACATTCATCTGAAACGTACGATCAAACATAGTTAATGAAGACAAAAAGTTGAGTCTAGTGACTCCGGGATGCAAATGCAGAAATTGATCCCGGGCCCAGGCTGCTTTATGCCATTACATTATGCTACTAGGCCACATAATCAGCTGATAGAAGTTGTGCATTTCTGGCGTTCTCACGCTACCTCAGATAGCACTGTTCCCAATTTCCACTGTCAGGTTCGCATCAAAAGTTCAACTCATGTGTTTAGATATTTCAGTTTTGTTGTTTCCATACCGTACCCCTGCGTTCTAAGTTTTAGTTGTGAATTTTGATTTGATCTTGCACTATGCTAAGTAAAGCAACACCCAGGCACGAACCTGTGTATACCATGTTTTGAGACACTGGCATAATTTAGCTTCGAAAGAGAGGAATTATTCTTTAAAGCAAATAAATTTAACTTATTTTTTACACCAAAGTTACATATGAAAACTGTATTAACAGTTAATTATTTTAAATAATATTTTCTTGTCATTTTTAGATTTAAATCAAGTAGTGGTTCTTACAGTAACTCAATTTTTATTTTTCCAAAACCTTTTCCCATTTTGTGTTTCGGATTAAGCAGACTTTCAGATTACCGAAGTTCGGATTAGAGGGACTCTACTGTATTTGGAACTTATTTTCCATGGATCTAGAGATCAATGATCTACAAAAATGTCAACCAACAAAGCTAAAATTTTCTTAAATAGTTACAATCAGTTATAGATAAAAAACCAAACTGCAATAATCTAAGGATGCCAATAAGAGAACTAACATAAATCTCTGAAAATATTCAACAAGTCATTAGTGTCTTAATTTAGGACTAAATAAAACAATGGGATATTAAAAAATACTTGTTTATTGTATATATTCTTATTATATATATATATAAATATATTACATAATACCGAAAAAACGATGTGAATTTAATTCACAATTATATGAAATATTTACATATTGTACAGGTAAATTAAGATTAATATTTACAGGATTGATATCACAGGCTAAAATAAGTATTCGGTACATCAACAAAGAGTTCTATTTAAATATAGAAACCAAATAAACACATACTACAAGATTTTGAACACAATCAGAACAAACAACACAACAGGTCTAATCAAGTAGAGGAGCCCCGCGTCCACTTCAGTTTGTCTACAGGAGCTACCTGGCCATGGTCAAAGGAGCAGTCTTTTTTGGTACAGTACAAACCATACCTGCAAGCCTGAAAATAAACATATAATAATAACAGATTACAACTTATAAAGAGGTACTGTGAATATCATTAAATGAATCATGATTAATGACAAAATCTACACACAAGGCATGAAATATGAGTCAGTAAAAAATGATTGTGTGATGAAAGGGCGTATTTAGTAGTACATACGGGGATACTACTAAATATTTATAGTACTTACATTAAGAACTTACAAAAAACTAACGGTAACGACCATGTTAAGGTGTTATTTACAATATGAACATCACCAAATGTTTCGTACATATTGTCATATGACATCCTCACATGGGCACACTTAAGAGATATCACATTACACAATGGGCAAAACATTTGGTCATGTAAAACCAATGTTAATTCTGTCATTAGGGCAGATTCAGGCTAAGTAAATAAATATAATTGAAACTGAATCAAATTCAAATCTTTCTTTTTACTTTATTAACTCTCATGGATGAATATTATTATATTTATTTGTTAGTCTATATTGATCAATCAGCTAGCAACATGATTGGCGATAAATTTGTGAAAATTAATAAAGGAATTACTGAGCTAATCTAGTGGCTGTCACAGTAAATATAAACAACTAGGCTATAGATCAATTGTACTTATTTTTTTCAATTCCTTACATTGATGATTTTAAGTATATATAAATTGATTTAGCATGTGGATTTGCTTAAGTGATATTTTAATAAAGGTTAACTATGCAGCCTACATTTTAGAACATTTTTTCCATATTATTTTGAACCCAGATATTTTTTTCCTGGAAAGTTTTATTGAATGAATAAATGAATTAATCAATTTATTTCTGCATAAAGTACAAAATACATATCAATGCAGTGTTAGTGAATAAAACATAATAATCTATACATTACATTGAGTATATATATTCTTGATTGAAGTTAGCTAATAAACATAAATAAATAAAATAATACACTACATTTTTTCTTTTCTCAATGGAAATAAGCCTATATGGGTTCGGTGGCCTGTGCGTAGGCTTGAGTCGTTATAGTTAAATATATTAATAAATAAATAAGAGAACGAAAAAGGATAAAAATTTGCAAATATGAGCAGTTAACAGGTTTGACAGTTCATTAAGGAAAATGAGATGCTAAGCAGAACAATGTGTGGGGTGGGAGGGAGGTAAGAAGGGGGGCAAGGGTCAGGCCGCCAGTAATCCAGTGATATCAACGCCTCAGTCTTATCAATATCTAAATCTAATAAGAACCTTATGACTCTGATTTTAAAATATGATATGGACAGAGATTCAAATATGTTGCAGTTATTACAAAATTTAGTTATATTACAATAAAGTACATGGGATATGTAAAAAGGGCTTGTTTTTGAAAAGGATTTGCTTAGCTGTAGAGTGACTATTCCAGTGTTTGCTGCATATCTAGTGTTGTGAGAATGATTAATTTTGAAAATTATTGAATTAAAATGTTTAAATAAATGTATAAGAAGAGTTTTAATGTACAGCTGGCGGACAGAAAGTAAAGCATATTTATTGAAAAGGTCTGTAAAGGGATAACGTCTAGGCTTACTGAACCCAACTTTAAAATACATTTTTGAGAAATAAATAGGGATTTCAGTACAGATTTGTATGCTCCTCCCCAAGATAAGTTTCCAAAGGTGGGCAATGACTGTATGTAGGCATAATAAGCTAATTTGATTTCATTTTGATGTAATATATCTTTAAGTTGTTTAAAAGCAAATATATACTTGCGAAGTTTGTTTTTTAAAAGGAGAATATGTTCAGACCACTTTATTCTGCAATCGAAAGTCACTCCTAAATATTTATAATGTGAAATACATTCTACTGACTCACACCGGCAAGTGGAGTTCTGATGATTTCCACAGTTATGGATGGATAGGCTTTCAAAGGGATAGTCCGAATTAATGTTTAAAGAATTGGTAAAAATTTGGTTTTTGAAACATTCAAAGAAAGATAATTTTGGTCAAGCCATTTCTTAAGAATCACAAAATCACTTTGAGCGTTGTATTTATCATCTTGCCAATTCCCTCCGCGTGTTAAAAGCAATGTGTCATCAGAAAATAGGAATAATTTGCTATGGAGGTTTTATTTACACATGCTATTTATATAGATTAAAAATAGAATAGGCCCAAGCGTGCTTCCCTGAATTACACCATTATCCACTGGCAATGGATCACTATTTACTCCACAAATAGACACAACCTGGCGCCTATCTGAAATATAGCTTCTTAACCAGACAAGAGCATTGCCGGTAACTCCAATTGCTTCTAATTTAATTAATAACTTAGATCTGTCAATTGAGTCAAATGCTCTTTTTAAGTACAAAAATATTAGCAGAAACACAATCATTGATCTCCTTATTGATATCAAACAGTGCGTCGGTAATATTTTGATCTTTTCTGAATCTATATTGGTATTGAGTTATTATACTATTATTATTTAAATACGAAACAAGTTGATCTTTGACAATTCGCTCTTAGACTTTAGAGAAGATACTCAACAAGGAAATAGGATGGAAATTATTTTCGTATGTGCAATTATTTGATCTGTGCAATTGAAATATTTTTGCTGATTTGAAAACATCGGGAAATACACAAATTTATAAAATAAGTTAGGGGACAAACAAGAATGTGAATGTTGTATTTTAAGATAAAGACTGAAACACCGTCCAGACCCAGAGCAGACCCTCCCCTCAGTTGAGTTACATGGTGGAAAACGTCCAGTTCTGTTACTGTATTAAGTGTAAAAAAAGTTTGAAGTTGAAAGTCTAAATCTCTCACCAATGGTTCTCCTCCTGCATTGATGTAATTAGCCAAATTTTTGCGTACAGAAACAGAAAATGTATTAAAATGATTGGCAACATTTTGTATTAACTTGTAGTCATAAAGACACTAACCAGTACTTCTGTTTTATTCACGCTAATTTAGGTTATGTTACAAGTGACTAGTAGACTCGACAACCAACATGTGTGATCACTATCTTCCCAGCTCTGTTGTTCACTTTGAATTGAAATAGTTCAAATCATAATGAACGAACTCGTTCACTATGTCGACTAGTTCATTTGACTGTCGTCGTGTACTACCTATTCTTAGGCATATTGTTTAGTTCATAATTACGTGTACCAAACTGATAACGTATGATTAAGGGTAAAATAAAACACAAGGAAGTGCACATTTGTTATTCATAACTTATAATACTGTTTAATCTTAAAACTAAATTAAGATGTAAATATGATATTTCGTGAAATACAACTACACGACCGATTTGAGTTGTTTCGGAAGCTTCGAGCCGAATTCGAGTAGTAAAATACTTTATCAAATACTTGCACACCCCTAGTTTTTACGCTTCGTCCTGCCAGCCAATTCATTTATAACGCCCCAGAATAACTTAGCGTTATCCTTACATTCATTTATTTTATTTCGATAATACTGTCTCTTGGCTAGATGTATAGATCTACTAAGACTTCGCCTGAGATCTGTGAATTGCTGCTTAATTATATTATTAAAGGGTTGGTTTTATAGCTATTTGCTTAACTTGTCTCTTTTTCTAATTAATTTAATTATATCAGCAGAAATCCATTGTTTAATTTTTTTGTAACAGCTCTTATTTATAACGATTTGTTTTTCAGAAGATGAGAGTGCATTATTAATTTTATTGATAAAAAAAAAACATGTTAATGTTATTACCTTCAACATGTGTGTAAAAACGCATTCAAACGATTTAACCCTTTGAACCCCAGGCTTCATATACTGCCGCTTCGCATTTTGCTTATTTTATAATTACTAGATCATGTATGTCAAATGTCGTCATGTATTTCATATAGTACGTAAGTTGAGGAATAGAACAATATACGTTTTTCATATTTTGAATGCCTCTGAAATTTAAGTAGATACTACTAAATATGACCCATTTCTAGTCTTTAATTTTACAGTTGTGTCAGTTGTTATTGTGTTTTTTATATGTTTTATCATAGTTTTCATTAGTTATTACAGTTAAATGTAGTTTGTAGAGTGTAAATATAAACAATGGATCATCATGAAGATATTCGAACAAATGAAATAGACAGAATTATGGATGAGAATCTTGACTCAGAATCGAGTGTTAGTGATTTCTTCGCTAAACATATTTGTAAATAAAATAAAATAAGAAGAAAGACTCTGTAAATAGTGTATATGTTGAAGATATGTGTGATAAATTTAACATGAAGGACTCCTTGGAATGAATGGTAAGTGTAAATACAGCTATTTTTAAAATTATGTGTGTGTTTGTTACTAAGGCCTTATTTTTATATAACTAGTTGTAATTTTTATAAATTGTGACATTTTATTTATCACATAATCTTCATAAAAATGTATCATTGTATAGAGAATTACATTTTCTTTTGAAATATAGGATTTCCCACAGTAAAAATTTTCGTATTATTACTGGTTTTTGGGGGTCAAAGTTGAATTTTCGGAAATGTTTAACATTTTATAATTTTTTGAATAATATTTTTTTCAAAATTAGTTTTTTACTTCATTGAATATGAAAGACAATTTCATTCTGAATATATCAATACCAAAATATCATTCATACATGCTTGGGGGTCCAGTTTTTGAGGCCATATACTAAAATGGGGTAGTATGTTTTTGAGATACACTAATTCTTGGGCTGGTCTTTAAAGGGTTAATAAAGTTTTTTATAAATGACAAAAATGCCCTTTGGACCCAGACATGTTTAGAATATATATATGTATGGTTTTTTGTCAGCTATCATTATTATTATTATTTTTTAGGTTAGGTTAAAGGGCACTAGGCCAGGAATTAGTATATTAGAGAGATAGGACATCAGCAAACTTACCTTAAAAGACAAGTTCACTAACATCAGAGTAGTAGTCACAAACACAAAATACATAAAATCTCACAAATTTTCAACACCACTGGCATTTTCTTCAGGTGAGTAGAGGGAGAGAGAGAGAGAGACACTGAAATGACTTCCACTATTGCTGGGTAGGTGGCTGTGGTGGGGGGTGTACATCCATAGAGCAACACTCAGGTGTAGATGCAGTATTTCAGTTAGTATGTATATAAAAATATATATGAAGTTTGCTGATGGGGAAGGGGTTGAAGGGAAGTGGTCTATCTTATGTTCAGATTAGGTGGGTCACGGGATTTTGTTATCCATTGGTGTGCTAATTCCATCCTTCGGAGTTGGGAACTATTGGCATGGGAAGGAAGGGATCTGATTACCTTAGTGGTGTAACACTGATCAAAATTTTGATTATGGAGAAGAGTATGGGCAGAGACAGGTTTTTCAGGATTTTGGACTTTGCAATCATGTCTATGGCAATTCATGCGTTTACGAAGGGTTTCACTGGTAAGGCCAATATATTGGGCAGGACAGTGCTGGCACTGGAGTTGATAAATTAGATTGGTGGAATCACAGGAGTGGTTTCCAGGTATCTTGTAGGTTAAGGAGGTAGTGGAGCTGGTAAAAGATGTGGCTGAGAGATGAATAGGGCAGGTTTTGCAAGATTTCTTGTTACAAGGATTGGAACCGGGTGGTTGCTGGTCTTTAGGACAGGTCAGGATGTTGGGATCAGGTAACTTAGGATGGACCAGGATTTGGCGGAGGTTTTTGTTTTGTCTGAAAGTTACAGTAGGAGGTTTTTCAAGGAGATCTTTGGTGTGGGGGGAAGCTTTTAAGATGTTGAAGCCATCTTTCAGGATTTGGTTGAGTTTTTGTAGGCCATGGTGGTATTATGATCCTTCCTGCCGATAAAGGTTCCACCACTGTTATTCTTAACAAATCCGATTATATCAATGAAATTAACCTCCAGTTGTCCGATTCCAGCACCTACAAAAAACTTGACTTCGACCCAACCGAAAAACACAACCAAGAACTGAAAAATCTCCTCCTTCATCATGCTAAACACCAAAACCTAACCACCGCCAGCCAAATCCTGCTTATCAATGAACAGCCTACTCCACCCCAGTTTTATATCCTACCCAAAATCCATAAAGGCACCATCCCTCCCCCTGGTAGGCCTATTGTGGCCAGCTATAATTCTGTTACCGAACGCATATCTGCCTTTGTCGATGACAAACTCCAACCTCTAGTACGACAACTTCCTTCCCACGTCCAGGACACCAATCATTTCCTTAGTCTCCTCTCCAATCTTCCCCAACATCTACCCCTTAACACCAAACTGGTTACCATTGATGCCACTTCACTGTACACCAATATACCCCATGCTCATGGCTTAGCTGCTATTGAGTATTTCCTCAATACACGCCCTCCAAACACCAAGCCTAGCACTTCCTTCCTAGTTCAGCTGACTCAATTCATCCTTGAAAAAAACCACTTCCAAAGTTCTGGCATTAACTACCTCCAGATCAAGGGTACCGCTATGGGTACCCGCATGGCCCCTTCCTATGCCAACCTGTTCATGGGGAAATTGGAGAAGACTTTCCTTCAAAAACAACCCGTCCAACCCCTCTGCTGGCTCCGTTTCATCGATGATATTTTCATGATATGGACTGACTCCGAAACCAATCTTGAAACCTTCCTTCAAAGCCTACAAAACTTTTCATCCATGAATTTTACCTGGCAATCCTCTTCTGAACGCATAGTCTTCCTTGATGTTGAAATTGGATTGGAGGACGGTGTCCTTCAAACTGATATTCACATCAAACCTACCAATAAACAACAATACCTTCACTATACCAGCTGTCACCCCAACAACACTAAACGCTCCCTACCCTATAGCCTCCCTATAGCCTAGCCACCCGTGCCAAACGTATCATTTCCTCTCCCAGAAACCTAAATCAATACAACAACCAACTTGTCAGTGCTTTCAAAAAGAGAGGTTACCCTACCAACCTTGTTAAAAACCAAATCCGTTTAGCCCAGTCTCAAAACCAACCCCAAACCAGAAGCAGTTCCCAATGCTTACCCCTTATCACTAATTACCACCATGGCCTACAAAAACTCAACCAAGTCCTGAAAGATGGCTTCAACATCTTAAAAGCTTCCCCCCACACCAAAGATCTCCTTGAAAAACCTCCTACTGTGACTTTCAGACAAAACAAAAACCTCCGCCAAATCCTGGTCCATCCTAAGTTACCTGATCCCAACATCCTGACCTGTCCTAAAGACCAGCAACCACCCGGTTCCAATCCTTGTAACAAGAAATCTTGCAAAACCTGCCCTATTCATCTCTCAGCCACATCTTTTACCAGCTCCACTACCTCCTTAACCTACAAGATACCTGGAAACCACTCCTGTGATTCCACCAATCTAATTTATCAACTCCAGTGCCAGCACTGTCCTGCCCAATATATTGGCCTTACCAGTGAAACCCTTCGTAAACGCATGAATTGCCATAGACATGATTGCAAAGTCCAAAATCCTGAAAAACCTGTCTCTGCCCATACTCTTCTCCATAATCAAAATTTTGATCAGTGTTACACCACTAAGGTAATCAGATCCCTTCCTTCCCATGCCAATAGTTCCCAACTCCGAAGGATGGAATTAGCACACCAATGGATAACAAAATCCCGTGACCCACCTAATCTGAACATAAGATAGACCACTTCCCTTCAACCCCTTCCCCATCAGCAAACTTCATATATATTTTTATATACATACTAACTGAAATACTGCATCTACACCTGAGTGTTGCTCTATGGATGTACACCCTCCACCACAGCCACCTACCCAGCAATAGTGGAAGTCATTTCAGTGTCTCTCTCTCTCTCTCTCTCTCTCCCTCTACTCACCTGAAGAAAATGCCAGTGGTGTTGAAAATTTGTGAGATTTTATGTATTTTGTGTTTGTGACTACTACTCTGATGTTAGTGAACTTGTCTTTTAAGGTAAGTTTGCTGATGTCCTATCTCTCTAATATACTATTATTATTTTTTTAAATTTAAAATGATGTAAAAGCTGAGTTTTATAGTTGGACAAAAAGTTCAAAAGATTACACTATAAAAATAAATAACAAATTATCTACTGTCACAAAGCTAAATCCAGTCCATCAAGCCATTTAATACCTGCCTCACTGATTCTATTTATAATGGCTAATACCTCCGTAAAACAGCACAAGGGGCTGTTTAGGGGATTATGTTGTTCGCGTCTACTGCAAATCTTTAAAGCTGTACATATCCCCTGAGTAGTTCGAAACAAGCAACAAACCTGGTAGCTGGACTCCCAGCTATGGCAGCAACCACACAAAATGTATAGAATACTAATGCTTCAAAGTGTGAATGTTACTAAAAAAAAAAAAAAATCTCTGATGAAAAATGATTGAAACTATAACAGTTTCCACTAATACATCCCAGTGCTCAGTTGTACACTGCATAAGTAGGGCGTATATCTTATAAAAAAAACTTATAAAAATATTACGAGTTTTACAGAACCACTTTATTTGTATATTAAGAAAACTTATGGGAGAGAGTTCTTTTCCTTCATTTTTTATCAGTTGAACATTTTTCTGATACAACATCTCTTTTTGTTACAAGGTAGTGAATTTGAACAAAATTGGTAATACTGAGAATTATCAACTAGTTTATAGTTTTTAGAAGTTAATAGTATATTTTTCGTTATTTCTTTCAAGGATGCAATATGGAATAGTTTTGGGGTAACAGCTCAAATGCTGAAACCATTTTCATAATTCAAAAAAATTCTTAGAATTATGACCTTCTGTGACAATAACGAATCTTGTAGAACAATATTTACTGAACTTAAAATTTTAACACTACCTTCTTTATACATTTAAAAATGTTTACTATTTGTCAAAAATAATTTTGAAAATTTTATGAATGAAAATAGCCACCATAATTATTTGACTAGAAACAAACAGGATTTTTCAGCTGCCCCTACACAGGATTGCTTCTCTAGAAAAACTGCCTCATTATTTTGGAATAAAATTATATAATAAAATCCCACAAAAAATTAAGTCTATTGAAAAAGTTTATTTATTTAAAAAAGAAGTTACTAAACTGCTTGTGAGTAAAGCTTATTATAGTGTAAAAGAGTTCTTGGAAGATGTTTTGTAATATTACATTACAGTATCACACTTTAAAATTAGTAATTTGTGTCATTTATTGTAGTTTTAAGAGAACTTGAATATAACTTATTATTATTTTTGACTATTCACCTGTTTTTTTAGCTTTTGCTGTATCGTAAACGTTATGTGAATAAAAAATTGACTATTGACTAATACTTTTTGAGTACCTAAAGTAAAAAGATCTTTTTACACAGATTTAATTATCTAGGAAAAAAACTTTAAGACACTGTCTTTTAATATTAAATTACATCAATTTCTATAATTGTTTGATATTTTTTAGTGAAAAGTAGGTTATTTTATTTAGGAAATATTGATTTTTTGAACAATATCTTGATTTGATCTTAATCTTTAAAAATTTAATTTAATTTTCACTTTTTTATAACTAATTGAAACTGATTTTTATTTCATTATTACTATGGTTGTTAAGTATCTGTTTTTCTGTTTATTTAGCGTGTTGCCATACATGTATTTTAAACATGACAGTTTAATTCCAAGCTTATATTATCTCAATAAGCTTTCCCACAGAGATGACCTTCTGATATGGAATAAATAATTATTCTCATTACTAGGGGTTCTAATTAGCCTATTCAATGTACAATCATCAGAAATAATAAATATGACCTAAAATAATACATACCCGGAGTGGGTGTGCAAATTGACAGTTAGCATTGGCACAGTTGGGGTAGAACTTGCAAGGCAATGGAGCACTGGCAGCATACTTGATGTTGGGTACAGCTAAACATGTAACATAAACATATACATACACACCGTAATATATTTTATATTTGATTAGCCTATTCTAAAGTATAAAATATGAAATGTCTACTCATTTTATGCAGCTGTTATTGTTAAAACCTATATCATTTGTTATTTATCAGCAACACAATGGTTTATTTCTTTTCCTGTTTGAAGTATATTCTGTATATCGCATTCTTTTTTACTAACTCTGTGGAGCAGCCATAAATCAGGGGGGTTTATTTTAAAGCTATGGTTTAAGGGCAACTGTATCTGGAGTCACTGGGAGCACTGAAAACTGGGGTTCCTATATCGATAACATTCTCACAGACCTTACACAGATTAACCTTTACACATCAGAAATTGTGCCTACTTGTCTCTCTGATCATGAGGGCCAAATAATAAAGTTTTCTTTTTCCAACCAACCAAAGCCCAATAATAACACCACAATATTAATCAGGGTTTTCAGTAACAAAAATTAAGAACATTTCAAATTTATTTTAAATTCAGAATCCTGGGGAAATGTTTTTCGAGAGTCTTCTGCTGACAGTATGTTTTCCTCTTTCTCAGACCGTCAACCTCTCTCGACTAGTGGTCGATTGTTACTGCCTAATAATTAAATAATCCGCCTGAAGATCCGAGCTGGCTATGTTATTTACTTTTGTTCAGTGTAGTTGGCTGGAAGATTTCATTTTGTGAGTGAGGGAAGTCGGAAGTGGAACAGTTCATTTTACGAACACAATTTTACTTACTCATAATTTGTAGTTACATAACTGTACATATTTTTTTATTCAGTCAGAGTTAAAATTAAGTTTTAGTATAAGATTTAATATTTAAGTAAACATTATAATTTACATAACATTTACCTCAGAACTTTTGATTGCCTAATTAAAACAAAGTTGAATTTTTAAATATCTTTCGTATTGTATTGTAAAGCAGCGACAAATTTAGCGATCGTGATAACATCGTTCGTTTCATTACAATTGCTGCAGAGCGTGTTGCGTCACGAGCAATTGTTGGCGCCCCGCTTACACATGCTGTCTGTTATCAGTTACTAAACGTGATTATCCAATAAAACCAAGTTATTTATGACTTATGTTTTATCCGGCTTTTATCGTATCCGGCTTGACCTTCGCCACATTAGACCGGATAACTGAGGTTGTACTGTATGTTAGATTTCAAAATGTTTACTCGTGTGTAAGTAAGCAAAAGGATGGTGTATTTGAATCCCCAATACTGTGTTGGACGGAGTCAGCGGGACGTGATCCGTCCTTTCTATGTCTATCTAAAATGGCGGGACGGCTTCACTGCACTTACACACTGTTAAAGGGGATTGCCTCTCTATGTTTTTCTGTGCTTGTTGGTAAAAACCCATCCAAGGCATCATGGGATGTCATTATAGCTGCAAACTTACATCTTCAGCTTCTATTATGGTCGGGTTGTGCGAACTAGACCTCGATGACACAACAATCCATGATGCCATCCAAATAGACAATGTATTCAATAAAAGTTTTATAAATAATGCAGACAACATTGACAATCTAAATCTTGCTCAACAGCCATTTTCCCTACCTACTAATTTTCATTTTCCCAACATTTTAAATTCCTTTCTTTTCTTTGACATTAATGAACATGAGGTAAAACATTCTATATCTTTACTAAAAAATAATACAGCCAAAGATGTTTTTGGCTTATCATCAAACTTTATTAAAGAATTTTCAGAAGAATCATCTGCTATCTTGACCTATCTCTTCAATTCTTCAATAGCCCAGGGAACGTTTCCCACTGACCTCCTGACCTCAAAATTACCAAAACTATTTCCTAACTAAAAATAACAAAGTTTCACCATAGCTAAAGACCAATATCTATCATTGCCTTGGTCGTTTTTTGTGATCTCTAAAAGGTATTTGATGTCATTAGCCACCCCATTCTGGTTAGTAAGTTGGAGAAATATGGCATCAGAGGTCACGTTTGAGTTGGCTTAATTCCTACTTGTCAAAAAGAGTGCAGTGCACACAGCTTTCTCAGAGAGGCAAAATATTTACCTCAGATTTTTTCAATTGTCAGGACGGGAGTACCGCAAGGTTCTACATTACGCCTCTTACTCTTTGTGCTATTCATGAATGATTTACCAAACTTCCTATTCTCAAATATTCCGGACAGGAACTTTTTAACAGTGACTCTCTTTGCGGACGATACAAGTATCATTATGAGTAATAGAGATGTAAACACTCTTACCAATATATTCAATACCACTTCAAAATCACTCATTGATTGGTTTACTGCAAACAAGCTTTTTCTCAATTTTTCAAAAACAGAATTGATTAAATTTAAAACCATAGGTAATTCTGAATGGCCTTATCTAAAAATATCAGACACTACTGTCGAAGAAAAAACTATAATCACTTGAGTTTGAAATATCACTCTAGAGAAACTAATTACATCACTCTAGAGAATCTAATTACATTAGAAAAATACTAATGACATTACAATTTTCCTTGTCTATTCCTGTGCTTTTGAGTGTAAAAGGAAAATTTTTATCTTTTAATTACTTTTTTAAATCACAGGTACAATGAAAAAAAGAACGTAATTTCTAATGCTCTTTACCGAAACGTCGACTTTAAAAATTTCTACAATAAAAACCTCAGGGCGGATTACATTGAAACTTTAACAGGTCATTTATCAACTATTTTACTAACTTATGTTACAGTTTTATGAATTTTGATTTTTTTAACAAAAATTTTCTTATCGAAAATATAAAACATCTTTTTCTAGTAATTGAGTAGGCCTATGAAATCGAATAATACTACATTTAGTACATCACAATACCATTATTTCAAAAAATGAACAAAAGTTTACATAACATACTTGTATGAATTTATATGGATTAATAATCAAACGCAGGGCAGTGTGCCACGGTGAGTGAAATGGCGGCACTTCTACCGACGACCAGATCGGGCAAAACAAAGCGACGTTGCAGCAATGAGGTCTGTTCCAGCAGCTTTTCTTACTTCCCACATGAACTTTGTTTCAAAAATTCTAATTTTGTAGTTTGTTGATGTTCATACAACAGTTTTTATGTAAAAATGTTGATCTATTACGATCAAACCTACTAGGAACTATTAGAAATTATTGAAAATCTAACACTGAACGTTATAATTTATTTATTTTTATGTTTTATTAAACATTTGTTATTGTTGTTTTAGAATTGAGGGAGAAAATGGTGATAGAAAATGAATTATACATAACAAATCAGTATAAGGTTCTAAAAATGACAATCTAACTAAATTTAAAGTGTTAGCTGTGATTACAGTGAAAGATTATATTCAGTCAACAGGCCTTTAACGCTGGCTGTTCAAAGTGGTAATGCTGCAGTGCAGTGCGGTAGTCGAGAGTACCATGATTTTACACGTCGCTGCACACTGCTCTGCGTTTGATTATTAATCCATACAAATTAATACAAGTATGTTATGTAAACGATCGTTTGTTTTTTGAAATAATGGTATTGTGATGTACAAAATGAAGTTTTATTCGATTTTGTATGCTTACTCAATTACTAGAAAAAGATGTTTTACATTTTCCATAAGAACATTTTTTTAAATTAATCAAAGTTCATAAAACTCTAACATAAGTTAGTGAAATAGTTGAAAATGCCCTATTAAAGTTTCAATGTATATGCCCAGAGGTTTTTATTGTAGAAATTTTTAAAGTCGACATTTCAGTAAAGAGTGTTAGAAATCACACACTTTTTTTATTCTACCCGTGATTAAAAAACTGTTAAAAGATAAAAAATGTTCTTTTAAACTCAAAAGTGCAGGAATAAACAAGGAAAATGATGTCATTTATAATTTTTTAGTGTAATTAGTTTCTTTACAGTGATGTTTCAAACTCAAGTGTTTATAGTTTTTTCTTCAACAATGGTACTATGTTTCAAAATACTATAAAATTCCTCGGATTACTGGCCGATACATCGTAACAAAAATCTTTCCAGGTATTCTCACATGGATAAATCATGCAAACAATTTAACTCATCAATCTATGCCCTGCGGTGTCTCCTCAGCCTTTGCCTCTTGTGATGTCCTGAAGCTCGCATACCTTGGCCTTTTTGAATCTCGGCTGAGCTATGGTTTGGTTTTCTGAGGGGTTTTGTTGTCAGTACGATTTCCTCAGAATCTTTGCCCTCCAGAAGAGAGTACTTTGGACCGTTTGGGGCATGAACCAGCGAGACAGTTGTAGAGAGCGTTTCCAACCGGAAGGCATCCTTAATCTTCCTTATTTGCTAATATACCATTGTTTAATTTTTGTATTTAGAAATCAAAATTACTTCAATAATCTCAGCCACCCCTACTCAACAAGAATCAGAAATAATTTGCAAATTGATCAGTTTAGACTTACCAAGTTAAAAAATTCGGTCCTTTTTTGCCTTAAGATTTTAATTCTCTTGACCCAAGTCTGACAAACAATAAATCCTTGAATTCATTTAAAAAAAGGTGTGAGGATGTATCTGATTGGAAGGGCTTTCTAATCAGTAGAGGATACCTTGTGCAGTGGCTAGGACTGTAGGTTCTAGTATTTGGTTTTTTATGCTGTCGATAATTAAAAGTAAAATACAATCTTTATCGGAATGATGTATATTTTAGGACTGGATGTATTCTGTTACTAGTTATTGTTTCATTATATTTTAAATTAAAAACAATCTAATTTTTATTTTAATGGTAATAAAAAAATATATATTTATTGTTTTTATATTTTGAAATGTGAAACTTAACTTACACAGAAAACTGTTTGTTCTATTGTGTTAATAAATGAGTATTTGAGTGTCAGAGAGGGCTTCTTAGCTCTAACTTTGTCTGGTAAAATAAGACAATCTTTAACTGAAATTTTTTAAATTTTCTTTCATTTCAATCCAAAACATACCTATTTATCAGAATCAAAATCATGAATTCCATCACACATAAAAAAAAAAAAAATAAAATAAAAACCTCAAACTTTTAAACGATGACCACACACTTCTGACAAAATACGCCATGAACAAGTTTAAAGTAATGACCAAGTTTGAGCCTTAATATTAGATAATAATGGTGCACACAGATAACACCACTATGTGTCTCTGCAGTGGACATTTTAAATATTACTTTCATGGAAGGTGTTGCCTTATTGAAAGTGTTTTTAACTGTAACAGAATTTCTTTATTATTTTTTTTATCAGGGTTAGAGAATTTACTTTTGATCCACAGTATAGTTAACATGAGATGATGTAAACAACACAAGCGATTAAAAACTGATGCCGCTCCCCCATTTAACTCTTGGGCTAGAGCTGTTGAGAGCCTACTACTTAAATCAGGCTGTTGTGTAAATAACAAAAATTTTAAAAGACATTTATTCTTTGTGCCCATTATGGCTTTCCAAGTTAAAAAGATTTCAAACTTTATCAGTACTCATTCCAGTCTGCTCCGCCAGTCTTACTGTTACCACAACACACCAATATGTGCTGGACAGTGAACGTGCAAATTAGTTTTGTACCACTCCCCGCTCGTGGACATAACAGCCGTGTATGTGAATCCACACGAGAGATGTCCTGCGCTGATCCAGCTTCCAATCAGTGTCTATAACAACCGACTTCAGCCCTACAGGAAAGAGGGCCTGAAATTGTTGACTCAACTCTTCTTTTCAAAAATTTCAATCAGTGTCTATAACAACCGACTTCAGCCCTACAGGAAAGAGGGCCTGAAATTGTTGACTCAACTCTTCTTTTCAAAAATTTAATTTAAGGTTCCACATAAAAATTCGTGTTTACGTTTTTTTTTTCACTCCATACTTCTCACAAACCAATTTGGGTGCAAATTCCCCAGTTAATTCAATGGTTAAATTGTTTAATAACTTACCACCTAACACTGATCGTTTCAATTGCTCAGTATAATGTTTTAAAAATAAAATTAAAATATGTTAAATGTTAAAATGTGATAAAAGTTATGGTCCTATAAAATTATTTATTGTTAATGTTAGTATATATAAATTTATTTATTCAAATTGTATTATGTTTTCTGTTAATTTATTACTTCTGTTTGCATGTATATTCTTGACTTGACTTTTATATATTGTTTGTACAATCCATGTATTATTTCTATATCTTAAATTGGCGATGTGTTTATAAGAAGATCATACTAGTACTACACTTCTCAATTTACAATTATTATTTATAATAATACTATTTTGTAATTGGGTGAAAAACATGTAAAATGACATTGTCAAATGTAAAGTAAATAAATAAATAAAATAAATAAACTCCAACTTCCATAACTTCTCTACAAGCCTTTAAAGGAAAGTCGTGAATGTATAATAATGCTTCTATACTGTTCTGTGCATACAAGTTCGGTTTTAATCATTAACAGTAATAGTATAATCGTTTTGTTTCATCCTTTCACATAATTAAATACACAGTCCACCTGCAATCTGACCATCAAACTGATATAATAAATAATTATTTATTTATTACACAGGTAATACTTATTATAATAAGTATTACTTATTATAATAAGTTAATACTAAGTTAATAATAAGAGAATACTTATTATAATAAGTATTCTCATGACAGAACACGGGCTATGAACCCAAACTCCAGATTATTACTTTTTTAACCTAATTATTATATGTCTAAGCTAATTTTATATAGAATATATTTTTTATATATACATAAATTAACAATGTACAGTAGGCCTAGAGAATTTTTAAATTGATTAGATAAAAAAAAGGTGATGCTGAAAGAATCACTTATGGCAATCTATCATAAGTTTTTTGTGGTAAATCACTGACACAAACTTGGCCAATTAATATACACATCCAAATATAGTGCCAATAAAACAATTTAATAAAATCCTTTTGTAGAAGTGATGGTACTTTTTCTGTTATTATTGCCAATAGTTCAGTGAGATATTAGATTTTATTTCTGTTATTTTCATGTGTTATTAATTATCCTGTATAGTTCGCTGTTCTAAACGTTGATAGCAACAGCAGTTTATTGACTATTTAAGACTTAAATTTAATTTATGAAGCATTTTATGAACTTATTTATAAAGAAAAAATCTTTTACTTACTTAACCTTTATAGCCTTCATGGGACAACTTAAGTGAACTCTGGAGGGGGGGGAGGATTCTATAAGTTTTTTTTTAATTTTTTCCCAATAATTTTCCATACTGTTAGATCTTACCTTCCCCAGTTCATCTTAAACCATCCATCTTGTTC
This sequence comes from Stictocephala bisonia, assembly GCA_035578905.1. Classification (NCBI taxonomy): domain Eukaryota; kingdom Metazoa; phylum Arthropoda; class Insecta; order Hemiptera; family Membracidae; genus Stictocephala; species Stictocephala bisonia. Next base: position 544,013 of record JAQJVL010000230.1, read on the forward strand.
TAATTCTGTATTGGTCTGTTTGTCCTATCAGTATTTTCATTTTGAGGTTATGTTATCTGAGGTTCTAAGAGCTGTCCAAAATAAAAAAAATTTTTAACACAATTTTTACAGGTTCTATTTCTGCATTATATATCTTTTTGTTTGGCAATATCCTCCAATGCCTATCTGTGTAGTTTTTTATTTATAAGGTTCTTGCTACTTTCTTTTTAATTTCAAAATTTTTTCAATGTTTGTTGCATGGAAAACTGTTTCACTAACACGATTTCCTATTGAATGACCATTTTGTAATGTTTTAGTTTGGTTGCTATATAAAGGCAGCCTTGTTGCATATGAATTCTGTACATTTTTGTGTCCTTGTTGGTTTGTTTACTTTATTTATCCATGTAGGCGGTTTGTTTAAATTGATGTCATGATTTCACCCCAGAATTTGAATTTATTTAACTATTCCAATTTCATCATTGTCTATTATTATCATCTTGTTTGTATGTGAGGGATCGATTACCATTAGATCTACTTTTTCATAAGGGATTTTAACCCTTTGCATTCCGATGTCCGATACATTGAACGTTCGCTAAATGTGCCAAAAACTCCTAAGTTCAATATTTTGGATGTTAAAATAAACCCTTTGCTGGCTTTATAAACTTTCCAAATGCGCCCAAATGATGATATAATAAACTTATATAGTTATTGCTTAATGTAGTAGTACTTTATAGTCTACTATATCGAATGTTTTTGATCAGAAGTAGATTTTTATCAGCTGTTTTGGTGTGCGAATGACTGACACTGTCACATGATGTTTGCGCAGGAGCGTCAGTTGTTTATGTTATCCTTCCGATGTTTTGTTTTTGTTTCTAGGCATATGTTATGTTTGATATGTTTTTTAAGTAGTTTAAGTTTTTTCAAGTTTCCATAAAATGTTATTTTATCAGCTGTTTGACAATTTCTATTATTTTACGACTTTTGACTTAGTGAATTTTACCAATAACAATTATTTTATAAATAAATATATGTTTGCATTTTATTATATTTTTTATCATTACTGATTCATCATTTGGAGAAATGAAATAAATGTGACTGGTGCTTCAGAAACAAAGCTGATCAGAGTACATAATATACTGTATATACGCTAAATTTCTAATTTGCATACTTGGGATTAACGATTAAAAATAATTAACGATTAAATTTAATCGTTACTTTTTCTTTTAACTTATTCGTTAGTTTTGGTAATGTTTAACTTCTAACTTTAACTAGTTGAAAATTTGGCTAACGGTTAAAGTAACTCAGTTAGTTTTTCAAATGCGATAAAAGGTGCCATTTGGTCCGTGGAATGTGGACTGGGGAGAAAGTATCTAAAACTCAGGTCAAAGACCGATTGTTTTCCTCATCCCCCAATTGTCACCGACAAGCAAGGTCAATGTTTTGAAGACGCACCCCCTCCCCCTTACTCACATTTTACTGCCTTATAAATAAAAAAGGCGGACCAAACGAGTATACCATTGTTGTGGGATTGACTTGTGTCCCTGAGGTGATCATTTCACTTGACTAGTTTATGTTTAGGGATAAAGTTGAGATAGTCATTTAGTTATCTTGTTTTAAATCAACGTGTTGGGCCTAAGCTTGTTTATCTTTCATAAACTCTAATACTGTAATTTTACCTATTTACCCATCTATCTGTATAATTAATTAGGAAAATGAGTTGCATTTTGACGTTAATGCTGTCAATACTTGATTAATTGATCATTACATATCTAAATTGTCCTGTTCAAAAGTAGACGGGAAAAACCATTTAAATGGTTAATCAAACCAACATTTCCTCAAACGTTTACTTTATTTTAAATTATAGGCTTACTAGGTAAAATCAATCCATTATATGATACCACGCAACAGAATAAACTATCTTCAAGATTGCAGAACATATTTCAAGTAAAAATTGCTATATTTCGTTCTGTTTTCATTATTTTGCTATTGGCACCGTCGAAAAGAAAATATAATGATAATACTATCTTTAATATTATTATCAATGGTAATTAGTTTAGTATTTTTTAATGATTTAGATAGTTTTCATAATTTTTAATTAACTTATTTCAGTAAGAATAAAACGTGCACTCAGAACGGCAAATTCTTAAACATCTAATAAACGTAATTGCTTATAGAAAATAGTATGAATAGATCTGCTTTCACTCACTTATAGAGTGAGTATATTTTGTTCAGTTTTTGTTTACTGCTAATCCCCATACTTTCTTATCAGTGACCCTTCCTTATCATCTCCAGCCTGATACAAATCATCTGGAGTCAACATGTCCTGATATTATTTGGCCTTTCTTACTATCTGCGCCAATTAAAAAAAAAGTGTTGCTATCGTGAATTTCCTATAAGATAGTTATTGATTTTTTAAAGTATAGCTTAAAAATGTAAAACTTTAATTTCAAAGACTTATGTCAGTTTTTGTTAATAATTTTAGAAATTAAATTAAATATTAAATTTATAAGATTTTGGACAGTTATATAACAAAAATTACTTTAGATATTGCTAGTCTAATTAATAGTATTGTATGATAATGTACTATAAATAGGCCTATTTAACTAAGATATTATAAATAATAAAAGATAATACAGGTTACGTATTTGTTTATGTATATTTTACTGTACCAAAACTAACTTTTAACTTTCAACTTCAGTTAATTTTCTAATACTTTAACTTTAATCAGTTAGTTTCAATTTACTCTAACTTTAAACTTCAATTAGTTACTTTTTTAGAGTATTAACTTTAACTTTATTCAGTTAAAAAAAATCATTAACTTTCCCAAGTATGCTAATTTGTCAAGATTTCAACAATTATTGCTTACCATGTATTTATTGATAAAGGTAAGTGCACAAAATTTTGCATATAAGTTTGTAATTATATAGGGAAAATATAATAATAACAACGGGTTTTCAACTTTTTAGAGTTATAAGGGCTCAAAGTTAACTTTTATAAAATATTTTAGATATAAATTTTAATAAAGTAAAAAAATGTATAAATTATTTTACATTTTTAATTTTTATTTACTTGTAGAAAGTTATAATAAATTAAACAAAACCTAAATCATAGTTCTAAGTTATAAAATAACTAAATTATGATTTGTTTACAAAACCCTTACAAAATAGGTTTGGAGTTTTTTTGCTAGTACTTTTCCAACATGAACTGGAGTTTTTGACAACAACCAAAAATTTTTGTCCGGAGCACAAATGTTTAAAGCCTATTATATTCTGTAAGTGAAAGTATCTATTTCTTTGTTTTCTGAAGGTTCCCTGCAAGTTAATATATATATAAAAATGCCTGACTTGTCAATTAGATTACCACAAGCATCCTTATTTATTATACTTGCAGATACTGTGAATCTTTTGGTAGTAAATCTCTGTATGATAAGAGCACGTTTTCAAATGTAACTTGGAAATGTGTTCTAAAGAATTCTTTGTCTAAATCCAAAATAAACATCTAACTGATTTTGAAATAGATAATAAAAGAAACAATTGAATCTTGTTTTTATGATTCAAAACAATTATTTACATTCACAGGCTTCAGAATTTTGCTTCCTAATTTACATGCTTAAAGTAAAAACAGAAAAATACATATTAGAGAGTATATACGAAAATATTTAATTTTTTGATTACCCTGTGGTTGCAACGGAGTGTGCACAGGAGTGTGAGAGAAGACACAATCCTTTCTAGTACACAACGTGTTGTATTTACACTGAGGATGGATGTACAGACAAGCGTCTCCAAACTTGCACGTAGGAAATACCCTAAAGATAAAGAAACGTATTTACAAATATGTATGAAAAAATATAATTAGTAAATTTATAATCACAGTAATTACTAATGACCCTGTTGTTATTCTAACATTACAATAATCACAATAGGGACTTTGGAAAAACCTTCCAGGTGACTCTATGAGCCTATAAAAAAAAACACTCGTGTTTTTGACATTATTATTGAAATGTTTAATGGTTTACTAGCTAAAATAATGAACATTGCTGCTTTATTGATAGGGTGATGTGATTTCGCAATGTTCATAAGAGTGTTCTGTACACCAAGTGTCCTATGGTACCTTCAGTTTTCTTTTTAACTACAACATTTACAAAATGAAAACAACAAATTTTCTTGACTTCTATTGTTAATTAGACATTTTGATGATAAAATGTCACCCTTTCTACTCCTTTACTGTACAGAATTGAAGATCAGGGCCACTAAATCAAGGGCTGGCTCAATCACACACAGAAACGATTCCTGCGACCAGAGCTGTGTGACGTCACTGCTACTGGGCCCTCAGTATAACGGAACTAATTCTTAACATTTCTACATTTTAATTAACTTAAAATAAATGTGTTGACTATCATTTCAGATATAGGTACTGTTTTGAATATCTGCCATTTAAATATAGAGCGTCTGGGTAGAGCTAAAGGTGAGTTTTAGGTAAAGTTCTTTCTGAAAACAGTGTTGGTATCCTTGAACTCCAAGAAACATATGTTGAAGAACTAGAATGTAGTGCAAGAGGCAATATCCTAAGGTGGAGACTGGTAGAGACAAGAGCTTACAATGTAGCAACGTATGTGAAGTTTGGCATTGATGAGATTAAAACCATACAAAAAAGCTGTGTAGATATTATTTTCATACTGACACTAAAAGTGTGACACTGACATTACCATAGTGAATGTGTACAAACCACCAAATAACTTATGGCCAGATGCATTGCTTCCACTTTGATGCTTCAGTTAGGCTTTTAATTAATGACACTTTCTAAGGAACAGTCGGCCTTAGTTTGTAACAATGATTACATTCGCTCATCTAGACTCATTTGAAATCCATATTCGCCCTTATCTTGACGATCAGCATCTTATGAATAAGTAAAAAAATAAAATAAAAATTATTGATTTTTAAGATTTTGTTAATTCCACCTTTAATACATGAATTATAATCGTTTCATGAGCCTTCCGTGTCCACTGCTAAGACATGTATCTCTTGGAGCTTCAGAAATTAATACAGTTTTAAGAACACCAAGACAGCAGGTTTCTTGTTGCACTCTCGATAATGCTAAAAGATAGAAGTGGGTAAATACAATATAAAACCTAAATTTTATCCACAGAAGCAGGCAGGCTTAGTCTTTACTTTGAAAACTATCCACTGGTTAGTTACTATCCACTGGAAATAGAGTTACTAGTGGATTCGAGACCTATAGACATAGCAAAACCTATAGTCGGCTCACACTAGGGAGGGGGAGGGAGGGAGGGATTCCACCATACGATACCACCATACGAGTATGGGCGCCCGCCCGGGTGGGTCAATACTACAGTGCGTGTATGGGTGGGTAGGTGGGTCAATACCACAGTGCATGTATGGGTGGGCTGGTGGGTTAATACCACAGTGCGTGTATGGGTGGGTGGGTCAATAGCACGTAGCTTCCACTATTTCTGGGTAGGTGGCAGTGGTGGGGGTTGTGCATCCATCGAGCAATACTCAGGTATTGATGCAGTTTTTTCAGTTGGTATATATATATATATATATATATATATATATATATATATATTTATATATGAAGTTTGCTGTTGGGGAAGGAGTTGAAGGGTAGTGGTAGGTATATCTTATGTTCAGATTAGGTGGCCCATGGGATTTTGTTATCCATTGATGTGCTAATTCCATCCTTCAGAGTTCGGAACTATTGGCATGGGAAGAAGGGATCTTATTACTTTAGTGGTGGAACACTGATCAAAATTTTGGTTATGGAGAAGAGTATAGGCAGAGACAGGTTTTTCAGGATTTTGGACTTTGCAATCATGTCTATGGCCATTGAAGCATTTTCGAAGGGTTTCACTGGTAAATCTGGTATACTGGGCAGGAGGTAATATTCAAAGAGCTTAATAAAATCCTATCTACTCCAAATTTTCCCATTTTACAAGATATCTTACAGTGATCTGGGTGACTTAAATCTTGAAAGCCACTGCTTCAAAAGCTTCCTAGTTGATGTCAATTAATTTTTGCCAGAAACCAGCTGCACATTAACTAAGGATATCTGTCAGTCGAAACAAGTTTCTGGTATCAGACCCTTTGGCGGTCATCGATGGAATCAACCTTCCTTGTAAGGTGTGGACTCTGTTGAGTTGCTTTCGCACAGGTGTGGGAGAATGCAACTACTGGAAATATGAGTGCAGAATGGCAACTGATCAATCATGTACTTGCAGAGCCGATATTCAAACTAAGGATAACAAAATTTGTTTGCCCATTATGTTCTTTTCAAGGAGATTGGCTGATCTTTATTCAATCAAAGAAGCAGAGTGTTGAACGGTTGCGAAACTTGGACTTTGCTCTGTGACAGGAAGTCAGTATTTGAACTATAGCATATAAGAATTTAAAATTTTATTTCCTGTATTGATATTATTCAATACAGTTTATCCACTTTTACTTTTTCCCTTTTATTTTGGTAGCTGGTATTGAAAGGCATAAAAATTATGTATGTATTATTTTTTTTATTTAAAACTTAATTCATTTTCCTGAAGTTTTTACATTAAGTTGATCCTTTTGAATAATAATTTCTTGTTTAACTGTTGAATTTGTATGTTATTATTGCTAAAATTATGAAAACAATAAAATTTAGTATTTCCGACAATTCTATCACTATCATTAATTCAGGAACAGACACAAGATCTACTGTGTGAGTTTTCAACATCATAGAAGTGATCCAGCCCTTGATTTAGTATCCCTGACTGAATATTAGTCATTAGCATTGAAGTATCATCACCTATGCTTTATTTTACGTTTAATTTCATTGGACTAAAGGCTTTTTTAAAAGAAAGCCTGTTTAGCAATCCCAAAACTTTAACAAAAGCAGTAATTCAAAATAAATCAACAAATTACCTACATATTTGTCCTTTCACTAACCCTAATTTTGAATCAAGGTAGTCTATGACTTTGTATAGAAGAAGGCTTGTTTGAAATTTGAGTGTGTACAAATTTCTGAATGAAGTGATGAACAAGTCTTATATATTTATTCTGAATAAAATATTTAAAAATAATTTAAATCTGACTGTCACATAAGTTTTCTGACAATTTTCATTTAAAATAATTTACTTGAAAGGAAGTGGAATACTTATTCTATTGATATTCTGCAATAAATACAATTTATTCATTTTATTTTATTAGCCTCCAGAACTGTTACATTATAGGAATAATACTGGTTTAAATTACCTTTTTTCTGTCTTAACAATTCTTCAATTATATTACTGCTATGTACATTTCAAAGCATATAGCTTCATCATCAGGCTTCCAAAAACGTCACTGTTTAAGACATTAAAACACTAAAACTATAAAACATTTAAACATATTAAAACATGTGTACAACACATTTGCCGGCCGGCGATAGACACCAACTGATGACTAATAAGAATAATAATAAGAACTCTTTATTCCATTGATCTTTACAATAAAGAAATAGGACACGTCAAATAACAATGCATTAAGACACACTTTCAACTTAATTCCTACAGCTAATAACAACCACAGTAATGAGCAGGAAATGAACTCAAACATGATACTCTACTCCCACTTGTTGACCTTGGACTTTAACTATATTACTTCCTTTGTGACTGCATGTTGTTTATTTGGTTGAACAGTATGTTAGACTTGTATTTTAATTTGTCATTCAAAATATTACTTGGATCAGATTTGAAAGCATTGTAAACATTGTGTTGTACATATGTTTTAATATGTTTAAATGTTTTATAGTTTTAGTGCTTTAATGGTTTAAACAGTGACGTTTTTGGAAGCCTGATGATGAAGCTATATGATTTGAAATGTACATAGCAGTAATATAATTGAAAAATTGTTAAGACAGAAAAAAGGTAATTTAAACCAGTATTATTTCTATAATAAATACAAGCAAGCTTATTTCTATGGAAATCTACTTTAGTTACAAAAATCTACCTAGCTACATGAGGGTTATCCAGAAAGTAACTGCCGTTTGTTCATAGCGCGAGTAGTTCTGGGGGTAGTGCCGCCATACTGACATCGGCGCGCACATCCGCTCAGTACGCTCATAACTGTGCAAGGTGGAGCATCGTACAATCACACGTTGTCCAGTTAAAGCATGAGTGTGGCGATAGAAAATCCTGCCAAGTTTGAAGTACATAGTGTTATACGATTTCTTTTGGCAAAAAATCACTTAGCAGCCGAAATTCATCGTGAATTGTGTGCCGTTTATGGCCCAAACATTATGAGTGAAGGTGTAGTTCGTCAGTGGGTACGGTTTTTAAAAAATGGTAGAACAAACATTCACGATGAAGAAACGAGTGGTAGGCCTTCTCTTGTCAGTAATGACCTTCTGAACATAGTGATGAAAAGGTTCATGAGAATCGTCGATTCACGATCTCTGAACTTTCTGACCACTTTCCTGAAGGTTCTTGAAGCCTCTTACACGAGATAGTGAAAGAAAAACTGGGGTACCACAAGTTTTGTGCTCGTTGGGTACCGAAGAGCTACAAAACGAGTGACAGGTTGGCTCCACTCACAGGCGGCAGATTTTTATAAGGAGGGAATTGATAAGACTGTCAAAAGATATGACAAGTGCTTAAATCGATTTGGTGAATATGTGGAAAAATAAAGTAAAGTTGTAGTTTTAAGATGTATATAATAAAATTGTCCTATCTTCACTTGACTAATTTTTATTTCAAAACAGAAGTTACTTTCTGGATTACCCTCGTATATACATATATTAGTACAGGTACACATAAAAAAGAAATTGTTTATTTATAAAGTATTAAAAAATGAGTATTAACAAAATAGTTTTATGGAAACCTCTTTGAACTACCAAAAACCAGATAAATTAAAAGGGTGGAATAGAGACCATCTGAAAATATGGTATTTATAAAGGTAAGATAGCTGATTTGAAAGTGACATCCCCAGGGGGAAAAAAGTACTAAGATCAAAGAATACATTAAAGTAAAAAAATTAAATATAAGAATTGATGACTTCAATCTATCTTCAAGAAAAAAATGGTTGTGCAAAAAAAGTAATGTGTGTGAAAAATTAGCCATTTCATATACAAGTATGAATTTGAGTGATACTGACTCTGTTTTTGAACAGTTAACAAGTACAGAAACACAAACTAAAATGCCTAAGCCATCCTCAATTACAAACTTAAATACACCTAACCCTGCACATGTTTCAAGCATCGGAACTGTCGTATGTAGGCTAGCCTAGTACTAGGCCTATATGTAACCTAACTTGGTAAAACCTTCAAATCATGTTTAAGATTTGCTATATTATGTTATTTTATGTTAGGCTACGTAGTAATAGGCTCAATTAATTGTAAATATATTAAATATTACATAATAGTATAATTTGAATTACCAGGTATGAGTAGAATCAAATAGGTTACATTAGAACTTTCCAGTAGCTTCATGAAGCTATACAACTTTTATGTTATAATTAATAGTTATGTGTAAATATTACCAAATAGACTACTTAAAACAATACACTCATTTTATTTATGCTTTAATATTAAACTTTTGACAATTATAGGATAAAAGATGTCATACTGTCGTATTTTGACATATTGACGACAGAATGTCTATAACTTTCTTTTTGTTGTAATACGTTCCATGGCTTCTGGAGCCTTCGGGGTCGAGTTTGTTCTTGAAATTCTAGATTGTAACAAATGTATATAAGGCGGCTGCACCGCTGCTAGTTTTCAGTTTTTGAGTTTTCAGTCAGTGAGTGATTGTTCAATTTGTTAGTGTGGAACAACTCGGATATTGCGGTAGTGCAAATCATTGTGAGTTGTGAGTTCAGTGTTATTGTGTTTCAAGGTGAATAAACGCTTGTGTACTTAAATTGCGCGTGTGTTATTTTCGTGTCCCTAGTGATATACTGTATAGTAATCGCTAGTTTTGACGACAATTGGCGACCGTGACAGAACATTACTACAGGATGTAAATCGACCAAATGACAACGGCGATGTTGCGGGCGGCGCTGGAGGAGCGTGGTTTACCGACGGGCGGCGGAAAATGTGACCTCGAGTTACGTATACGCCAGGACGTACAGGATAAAGGATAGAACCCAGAGGAGTTTGACTATCAGGAGCCCCCACCACCAGCAGCGCCGACAGATATGGTGAGTACCATAATCGCGCAAATTTCGGCGCAGCTAGCTGCCCAGTCAGAAAAGCTAGCAGCCCAGTCAACAGAGATAAAGAATGAATTGGTTTCCCTAAACAATAAGATAAGCGAAAATTATATAAAATTGGATACTAAAGTTAAAAGTTTAGAATCTGATGTAATTGATATGGTTGAATCATTCTCGAAATTTCAAACTGATGTTGACACTAAATTGGCAGAGGTCACAGGCAATACAAAAGAATTGGAACTCAAAATAAACGATATTACAGGCAATACAAAAGAATTGGAATTCAAAATAAACGATATCGAAGCAAAGTTTAAAAACGAAATTCAGACGATTGAAAACAAAATGGCGATGCCAGAAAAATCAATAACAGATTCCGGTAATCAGGGGTCACAGCCCGTGTTTTTACCTGTGGACCCTAAAGTGATAAAGGATAGCTTACCGGAATTCCAAGGAAGGTTGGAAGAATGTCCCATAACTTTCCACACTACCTGTGAATCTCTACTGAAACGTACTTGCATACCAAAGGAAATCTATTTGCAAGTAATTAGTCAACAGTTGAGAGGTTCAGCAGGGACATGGTGGCAAAACATTAAAGGCCTAAGTTTAGACTGGGACTCTTTCAAACAGGAATTTTTACAACTATTTAACTCAGAGGCTGTAAAGGCCTCTATCACAAAGAAATTTTCAACCTAGTGGCATGAGAGCCGGGGCATTTGTTACTAAAAAATTACAGCTATTCAGGAGAATTAATAATGGAGGAAATATAAATGAGAGTGTTCCTTACATCATAGAACTTCTACATGATAAGGTTAGGTCACTGGTTAAGGTGGCCCAGCCAAAAAGGTTTGATGAACTAAAGAACATTGTGGCGAAGCTGGATGAAGAGACTAGCTGCCACTCATCCAAAACCAAAGTGCCTGCCTCAAATGAACCTATGAATTGTTACAAATGTGGGCTTACTGGGCATGTTAGGGCTCGCTGCCCGGAAAACTAGATCGGGACCGTTCTAATCGGGGCGGGGATGGTTCCGGGAGAATGATTATGCCCCAAGGCGACCAGTCATGGCTTAAACGGTCTTGTATTGGTCAGATTCGAGGAGAGGGTGGGGCTGATCATCCCCGCCTGGCAATCACACTTAAGATTGGCAATAACCATTATACTGCAGCTCTTGACACTCAAGCGTCTCACTCATTCTTTAGTATGAATGTGGCCAGATTTTTAAGAACAGTTCGCCCAGACAAGGTGACTTTTGTCAAGGGGGCAGTGCATGACGTGAACTACAAGATTGAAGGATTTACCTTTCTAGAAGCCAAATGTTCAGAAGAATTAATTTTTATTCCGGTAAAAGTGGTAAAAGATTTAATTCCAAAAATTATATTAGGACATGATTTTCTGGAGAAATACGGCGTGGTTATAGATTACACAGCAAAGGAAATATTTTTCGGCCATAAAAACAGAGTAAGATTGGGCTGGGTAGCGAATAAAAACTTCGAAATTAAACCAATTTTGGAGAACAATGTTTTGACAGATCTGAAAACAGGACCATTAAATACTAACCAAAGGAAAGAACTAGTGAAATTACTCAGCACATTTCCGGAGTTAATTACGGATAAAGTCGGATTCACAACCACTGTTAGACATAAAATAGTTTGCAAGGATAATACACCAGTTAAGCAAAGACCTTATCCACTTAATCCCGACAAAAGGAAGTTTGTAATAGAAAAAGTAAAGGAAATGGAAAGTCAAGGATTGATTGAACCCTCGTCATCAGGATAGGCTTCCCCAATAGTCCTACCCAAAAAGAAGAATGGTGAATACCGACTTTGTTTAGATCTGCAGCAAATAAATAATAAGACCATCTCCGATGCCTACCCAATCTTCGAAATCTTATCAAGCAAGTCAACGGAGCAAAGATATTCAGCAGTTTGGACTTGAATTCGGGTTACTGGCAAGTGGAAGTCGAGGAATCCTCACAGCCTATGACAACCTTTTCAACGCCTAGAGGGCTGTACCAATTTCGGGTTATGCCGTTTGGGTTGAAAAATGCTCCCGCTACATTTATGCGTTTGATGGACAAAGTTTTATCCGGATATACTGGGGAATTCTGTCAAGTATATTTAGATGACATACTAGTATACAGCAAGACATTCTCTGAACATTTGGCCAGAATCCTAGAAAGGTTAAAATTACATGGACTTACCTGCCAAATGAAGAAATGTCAGTTTGCCTCTAGCTCGGTGGAATATCTTGGTCATGTGTTGACAGACAAGGGCTTGGAGAGGCAAACTGAGAAGAATAAGGCTATTGAGGAGTACGCAAGACTTCGTACTAAACGTCAAGTGCGACAGTTTTTAGGGCTCTGCGGCTGGTATAGCAGTTTTGTACCACACTTCGAGTCCAAGGTTTCGCCATTAACGGATCTCCTCAATAATGACAAACCATTTAAATGGACAGAAAAGGAAGAGTTGGCCTTCAAGGATATAAAGAAGGCTATCTGCGAATCTCCAGGATTAGCTTATCTGGATTCAACACTGGAAATATGCTTGCAGACCGATGCGAGCGATGTAGGACTTGGAGCTGTCCTATTTCACGAGAGGGCAGATGGAGGCAAGGACATCGTTGAGTATGCGAGCAGGAAACTTTCCCCTACCGAGAAAAATTATTGTACAGCTGAAAAGGAGGCTTTAGCTGTAATTTGGGTGGTGGAAAAATGCCGAGGCTACCTGGAGGGAAGAAAATTTAAATTGTTCACAGACAACTCATCGCTTCAGTGGTTGAACAAGCTTTCTGGAACGAATTCAAAACTGATGCGATGGGCTTTGATTCTGGCTGATTTTGACTTGAAATACATCATGTAGCAGGAAAACTGAATCAAGCTGCTGACAGTTTGTCCAGGAATCCTGCGGACGGATATAAGTCAAACAAAGAACTCCTGAGAGAGAGAAATTCCTGTACTGGAAAGAAAAATACAAAGAGGACCTGTTCTTCTGGCAATCCAACAAGGGAATGGTGACATCGACTTGGAATTGATAAGAAAGTGGCAGACTGAAGACACGTCCTGTAGCAGAATGAAGTCCTGGATAAGCAAACGGAGTACTGAATCAAGGACTGTTCCAGTCCAGTTCAAGGCATGTTACAAACACTTCCGTTTGGAAGATGATGTACTTATGTACACGTCTCATCTTCCTGGATCTTCTCCGGTGATCGTCATTCCGAGGTCTCAATCAGTTCGGATATTAGAGAAATACCACGACAGTTCTGAAGCCGGTCATCCTGGGCAAGAAGAAACATACACATCAATTAGGCGACGATTCTTCTGGTTGCACATGCATCGGGACATCAAGAACTACGTCCAATCCTGTACCATCTGCGCTTGTACCAAGGCTAAAAACCAGAAGGCGAATACAAGCATGAGAGGACAGATATTTTTGTACAATGTGTACAGTGGTATTGACCCACCCACTTACCCATACTCGTACAGTGGCATTAACCCACCCGCCCACCCATAAACGTACAGTTCCAACCCTGGGAAGTTCTTGCTCTTGATCTGATGGGCCCGTACCCCAGAACATCATGGGGCAAAACTGGGATCTTGGTGGTGACAGATCTTTTCACCAGGTGGGTGGAAGCATTCGCCATTCCGGAAGCAACATCGGGACGGATCCTGCAGATTCTGCGCACAGAAGTCTTCAGCCGTTATGGTTACCCACGATGTCTCCTGACGGATAATGGCAGCCAATTTACATTAAGACAGTGGCTGCAAACTCTAGCTGAATGGGGCATTGAGCACTGGACTACGCCTATCTACCATCCACAGGCAAACCCCACGGAAAGGAGGAATCAGGAACTCAAGAAGATGTTCAGGATTCATTTGTTTGACAAAGAACATTCCAAATGGGACCAACACCTGCATGAGTCTCTTCTGGCCATCAGACAGCGGGTAAACCGCGTCACAGGCTTCTCCCCGGCGGAACTCTTTCTTGGACGGCCTATAAAAAGAACCGGTGATTGGAATATCATCCACGGACGAGAAGAGGAACCGGTGGATCCTGCTGCCTGGAATGATGGAAATCGAATCAAGATTCAACGCATGAATCGTCAGGCATAAATTCGTTCAAGGAGAGAGGCGGAGAATAATGATGAGCCTGAAGAAACTGATTTCAGGCCAGGTACACTAGTGCTTCGCCGAAATCATTCCTAGAGCAACAAACTCCAGAAGTTCCATGCGGGAATGGCTCGGAAGTGGCTCGGGCCATTTGAGGTGGAAAGGAAGCTGGGGAATGGAGTGTACCTCCTGAAATCCGATCCACCGATCAAAGTCCACGCTTCGGAGCTGAAGATACTACCTCGGACTCTTCGAGAGAACACCCAAGCCGAAGAAGAGGATCAACCACGGATACCTCCTTCACAGGCTGGTGATGAAGTTGCTGAATCCAACGAAGATCAACGAACACCGATACTTCTGGATGATCAGCATGATGAAGATTTTAGACTTAGGAATAGATATAATTTAAGACCTAGAAAAGTAAGAAATGTATAGAACAGATATTGAAGGTTTTAGGGGGGACAATTGTCGTATGTAGGCTAGCCTAGTACTAGGCCTATATGTAACCTAACTTGGTAAAACCTTCAAATCATGTTTAAGATTTGCTATAGTATGTTATTTTATGTTAGGCTACGTAGTAATAGGCTCAATTAATTGTAAATATATTAAATATTACATAATATATAATTTGAATTACCAGGTATGAGTAGAATCAAATAGGTTACATTAGAACTTTCCAGTAGCTTCATGAAGCTATGCAACTTTTATGTTATAATTAATAGTTATGTGTAAATTTTACCAAATAGACTACTTAAAACAATAAACTCATTTTATTTATGCTTTAATATTAAACTTTTGACAATTATAGGATAAAAGATGTCATACTGTCGTATTTTGACATATTGACGACAGAATGTCTATAACTTTCTTTTTGTTATAATATGTTCCATGGCTTCTGGAGCCTTCGGGGTCGAGTTTGTTCTTGAAATTCTAGATTGTAACAAATGTATATAAGGTGGCTGCACCGCTGCTAGTTTTCAGTTTTTGAGTTTTCAGTCAGTGAGTGATTGTTCAATTCGTTAGTGTGGAACAACTCTGATATTGCGGTAGTGCAAATCATTGTGAGTTGTGAGTTCAGTGTTATTGTGTTTCACGGTGAATAAACGCTTGTGTACTTAAATTGCGCGTGTGTTATTTTCGTGTCCCTAGTGATATACTGTATAGTAATCGCTAGTTTTGACGACAGAACACAAACTGAAACTGAAGTTAGAAAATTGTTTACAGTCTCTGATGAACTTTTGAGTAAAAAATGGCTCACTGACCTCACCTTACAACCTTATTTTCAAATTCTAAATGATAGGTTCTTGGAAAAAAAGTTAGGTATTATAGTAAATCCGCTGGTAGTACTTGCAATAAAAAATACTGAAAACTTCAATTTTTATTGAAACAACCTAGAGTTGAGGAGACAAATTTTGTAATTCTTCCAATAAATGTCTCAGTGAACCTTACTCAGGCTGATAGTGACTCGCACTGGAGTATACTAATATACATAAAATCTGAAAACAAGTATGTGCACTTTGACTCTTTATCTAATAATTATAATGAGAAGCTTGCACTAATGGTTGCAAAAAAACTATCTACTTTCCTTAATAAGACAATGCCACCAAACATCTTGGCACTTAATGGGCCGAAACAACCAAATGGTGTTGACTGTGGAGTATTTATGTGCTGGATAGTGTAGTCAATGGTGAATGATATTATCACCTCAGGTGCTACTTGGTGCAACTTGGATTTTTTTTAAAAAGCGACATTAAGTACTTGTGACATTATTACAAAATGCTCCCTTCTTTCATACATCATTTCCAACTTGGGAAAAATTGCAGATGATACTATTATCTCCCTAATGTTGGCAAAGCATGCAAGAAGCATACGTAATGAAGAGGAAAATCTGAACTCAATGAATGAATTTCTGACAGTAAATGATGTACATAGTATCAAGCCAAATCCTAAAGTCAGTTACATACAGAAAACCACCCAAGAAAATAATATGTGGGACCCGGTTAAACATATGTCAAACTATGTTAAGCAGGATAAATGACACATCCTCTTTTAATAATCAAAAATTTAGAATAAAAGAGAAAACAATGCAAAAATGTGAAAAAAACACCTAAAAGGAGTAGTAACTTAAATATTTAAAGATAAAAGTTACTGTCTGCTCTGACAGCCAAGGCAAAAATCTTGCTTTAAAAATCAATGAGCTCAGCGAAGGTAAAGTGAATGCCTATGGTTATGTGAGACCAAACACAACCCTGATGCAATTCATTAATTCATCAGAAATTGATAAGGAAAATAGTCAATTGTTTGTTATAGGAGGAACAAATGACTGTTTACAGGACAATTTTAAAGGTATTTACCAACAATTAGAAGATCACTTAAAATTGCTCACAAAAACCAGACCTGTCTTCATATGTACTACCAGACATGACAAAGCCCTTGACAGCCCCGAAAATAATCAAATGGAGACATTAAACAATTATATCAGGGATGTAGTAGCAGGGTTTGATAGAGTATTTCTATCAATCTCAACCATTTGAGCAGACATCATTACACTGTTCACAGATTGCACTTAAATATCAAAGGCACAACAAGGTTAGCTCACATCTTATTAAAAGTTCTATCTTGGTGGAAATCTCAAGAATTACAGTGCCATTATGACACTGCCCAGCCTCAAGTTAAAGTAAGAGAAAAGGATATGAAAGAAATACTTTTAGAGAGTAAAAGTGAGCAAAGAACTGCTTTTGCACACTGCATATCAGGTGATTTTGGGGTGGATAGGCAGATGTCTGCTGGTGTAGCAGTGGTTTTTAAAGAACAAACTGGAAAACCATTTTCATCCCATTGTATAAAATCATCTTGCTTATCAAACAAGTCCCTGATGGAGCTGGAATTTATTTATTAATTATAAAGGATAAGTACAATGGTAAACCTACTGATATGGACTGTCTTGGCTTTTCAAGACTTAATAAATGATTTTTAAAAAAGAGGCTTCTCCAGGTTGATTTGTTCACTTATGGGGTGTATCGTGATGATGGGGGGATATTCCATTGATCATTTAGAGACGAACATATTAAATTTTCACCAACTCACAGCAGCTCCTGTGGACATTATATGCTATAAGCACTGTTGGTCTTCTAGAATATTGTGGAACGGACTCAATTATAAAGAATTCATCACCGATTTGAAACATACTATTCTGACCAAATTCCTACAAACCGCATCATTAGCTGAGGTCACCAAAGTTAATCCTCTGATGTCAGAACTCCCTGTTACCTGTTCACCTTCTCTACCACCTCCTGATACGAACATTGATGGCCAAGGAGTACAAGAAACTAACAATCAAGATCTTGAGCTACTCTATTCCAAACAATTAATGGAAGAAGTGTCCTTTGTGAGTGATAGAAATAATGGGCAATACAGTGTTAGTGATTTGTGATCATCTTTTACAAATTTAAACTGATTTGGAATGACAACGAAAAAGTTCTACTTACAGAAATAATAATGTAAATTATGATGTTAATAAAGTATTATATTTAGGTAGGACCAATTACTTAAACAATTCAAACCAGATATATTTTCAAAATTCAACATATAATAGCACAAATATAAATTCAGATTTTACAGATATACATAGTTTGGACAACATTCAGCCTCACCCTCTTAAAATATTTCATCAGAATGCTCAACACCTATCTTCTTGACTTAACATATTAAAAATAAATCTGGAAGAATTACAACCAGATGTAATGGCTTTATTGGAGCATAGGACGACAGAAGCTGAAATTAAGTCTTTCAATACTGAAAATTATACAAATTGTTCATTTTTTAGTAAAATAACGCATATGGAATGGGGTGTCTTGATTCTTGTAAAAAACAACATTAAAAGTAAAAATATATCAATTCCTGCTGTTCAAGATCTTTTGGTAGATAAAGAGTTTGAATGTTGTCTTTCAAAAATTACTGTTGATAATTTTTCATTTTTCTTAGCATGTGTGTACAGTTCCCCTAAGCACTGTTTAATAGAATCGGTTTTAGATAAATTTGATATGCTATATAACATTTTGAAAGACAAATTTCAGAATATTGTAACTACAGGAGATTTTAATACAGATGTGTTAAAGAAGGATAAAACTTATAAAGCTTTAGTAAATATTTTGAAATCTTATAATCTAGAGTATAAAGCAGATTTCCCTACTAGAGTCAGATTAGAATCGGAAACAGCAATAGACAATATCATAGTTAATATTTCATGTATGAATATAAAAAAGTATTCAATTCAATTCAAATCGACTTTATTTAAATTGTACATAATATACAGTAAATAGTGTCAAATAAATTGTATACAAGTTAATACATTAAAATACTCCTTGTAAAGTATAATACATAGTTAAAATAAAATTACATCTTCATGTTACTCAAAGGATGCTGTAACCAACTAAACAGTACCTTTTACTATTTATAGTGTGATATTCATCTTGTTTACAAAAACAGTGTATGTACTACATGCAATTATTTAGATCATAAAGCTCTTCTAGTGAATAAAAAGCATTTTGAAATAAATATTCCTTTAACTTTAATTTAAATTTACTAACAGTCTGTATATTAGTAATATTTTTGGGTAAAAATCTTAAAAACCAAGCACCTGCATAGGAAGTTTTTTTCCTGAAAAGTTCAGAGTTATGTTGGGGCAAAACTATCTTATTTTTGTTTCTAGTGTTGTATGCGTGGATGTCACTATGATGTATGAAATTTGCTTCATTATTTCTGGCAAACATAACACATTCCAAAATGTATAGGCTGTAAACTGTTAAGATTTTTAACTCCTTGAAGTATTGTCTGACTGAATCGTCTTTTTTAATTTTTAGCATAGTTCTTGGTGCTTTTTTTGAGCAATTAATATTTTATTTAAATTTTTATTTGATGTTCCACTATAAACACAAATTCCATATGAAATGTGTGACTGAACATGGGTGTGAAAAACTATTTTTAGAACAGACAGGCTACATAAAAAAGAAAGTCTTTTCAAAGCATAAATTCCCGAGTTGATTTTACCCAAAATGTGGTCAACAAGTTTATCCCAACTCAGATTTTTATCTATAGACCAAGAAAATTTGTTTCATCAATTTTTTCTATACTTTCGTCATCAATCCAAATTTGGAAATCTGATTCCTTTCGATTTTGTTTTGTACTAAATGATATATAATTTGTTTTTTGTTTATTTAAAATTAGATTATTTTGAATAAGGAAATCTTGAATTTTAGCCAATTCTATATATGCGCTAACTTCTAATTCAATTTCGGTTTTTGATGACAAAATAAGGTTTGAGTCATCAGCAAATAAGCAAAGTTGCGTTTTTGATCGGTCCCGATTACTAAGGCAGTTTGGCATATTTTTTATGTAGCATATAAACCCAGTATGGTGTTATTACTTGTATATCAGACCACGATGGACAGGTTTTTGAAATTTTGGGGGCAAAAAACATGCCTAATTGTGTTAACAAAAGGTTTAGTAGGACATTTTATAAAAGTAACAATGATTTATTTTTTATTCTATTGTCTAATGAGAACTGGTTGGAAGTTTACCAGGCTACCGTAGAAACAAAATGTTTTTTATTCATTGTTTTCTCATGCCTTTAAAACTAGCTTTCCTAAATTACTTACTACTGAAAGAACCAATAATTTCAATACGTGGATTTAAAATAATGTAAAAAAATAAGAGAGAAAGTGCTTCTGGAAAAAAGGGTTTTATAAAAAAAAAAAAAAAAAAAAAAAAAATCTTTGATGATCAAACAATGAAATCTGAAAATAAATCTAAGTCAACTTGGAAAATTATAAGATCCAAAATTAAACATAAAACTAAAACAGCTGAAAACATAAATTTTGTTGTGGGGGTAGATTAATATCAGAACCAATTCTTGTTAGCAACATTTTAATGATGTTTTCATTAACATAGTGGATAATTATGTGACACCTAATATATAGAAACATTTTGTAGAAACATTTAAATTGGGAAAATATTCACAAAAATTAAATAGTTTTAAATTTAAAGAGGTTGATGAATCTGTCATAGAAAACATAGTGATGGGTTTTAAGAACAAATTCTCCACAGGTATTGATGACATGTTTGAATGACAATTACTTTAGTCAAACAAAGCTTTCCATTTATTTCAAAACCATTAGTCCACATAGTAAATTCTTCATTATTATCCGTTTTTTTCCCCAGTGATGTTTTTACGCTAGTTTGGGGCTGTATCACTTATCCATTTCACCTGAATATTTCAATTAAAAATCCGAATATGCATAATTATAACACCAGAAATAATCGGTATCTTGAACAACATAAATTAAAATTCTTTGAAAAGAAAGCTAGTTTCATTGGTACTAAGTTTTTGTTTACAACTACAAGAAAATAGCTTTAATATTTTCAAAAAGTTACTTAAGAATTATCTTTTAACATTATCTTTGTATTCAATCGACAAATTTTAGGAATTAACAGCTAATTAAAAACTATTCAAACTGCAAATGTGTTACAGCTTGGATGTAAGTATTTTTATTTTTTCGTACTGTATCTTTTGATTGTTTAGAATAATTATATCTTTGTAAAAAGTAAACATCGGAAACATGTGACAAATAATTATTTTAAATTCATGATAAATGATCAGTGTTATTAATGACAACTCAATTTTAGTACGTTACTGAATATTTTTACTATTTTATAATCTAACTTGAAACATGAATTCAATCTGTATTTACTTTTAGGAAGATAGCTATAAATTATTTAGTTTTGAATTGTAATTACAATTTTTCATGACACTATTCATGTAAATAAAAACTTACATTGTTGAATAAAGATAATTTTGAATTTGAACATTTTGATGATTGGCTTATATATATCAACAACACTTTGTCTTACGATGATGATCATACATAATCCCTACAACTTAATTGAATAAACTTAATCCTGTTCCTCCCAAACATCAGATTGGATCTGGATCTTAGTTAGACCTCTGCCATAATCACTAAATTATGCTAAGTTCAATCAAACCAATACATTGATCAAATCTATGTACTGATAGTTACAGACTTAAATGAACGTGGATTCGTCCGAGTACAGCCATGTGTCTGTCACATATAGTATCTAAAATAATGAAGGCATTTTTATGTTTATTACGACAACAAACATATGTAACCTAACGAATTTATGTAGTACACATTTCAAACTAAACACAAACTAATACTTTACAGTTTTGTATATTTTGTAAACGTACAAAACGTTTTATTTCGAAGTAAAATAAAGCACTTTATGTGTATTTAAACTGTAAACCCTTGTTGTATGTTTATGTGGAACTGAAATGTTCACGTAATGTTCCTTGATAAACACAGTGAGTTATTTTAAAGTAATATTATAATATTAAATTGTTATCTAACATGACGTGTTCTTCAACATAGTAGACTACAGAGTTTTTTCACAACACGATATAATAATATAGATATACAAATGTTAAGGGAAAAGTAGGTAGTAAAGTTGTACAAGGTTGATTTTTACAAATTAATTAAATAATAATCAGTGATTTGTTAAACAACGTATCAATTTAAAAAATTGTTACTATCTGTAAAAAAAGCCTTATATGAAAAATATCTAATAACAGCATCATTATCATGTGACTTAATAACCAGGTGTGCCTGCTACAATATGGCTTGTATAATGCCTGCGAACCCGGGTTAGTTCATTCAAGTCTGCAACTATCAGTAAGATTTACTTCATTAACATTTTGTTCATAGATTAATTTTTTATTCACAATGTTGGTAATTATTCTTTAGGTATCCGTAGCAAATTTTCAGATACAAAAATAAATTGACAATAGAATAAGAACTTACTTGCAAGGTTTGGTTGGATGGTAGAATGTACACTTGTCAGCCAGCCGACAAGCTGGCCAATACTTGCAGCGCTCAGTAGTCTTGGACTTCATAATTTCTACTGCAATCAAGTCTAGAAAAGAAAAAAAAAAAAAAAAAAAACAATAATATACTGAAGTATAAACGTTCTAACATTTAGTCTCTTAGAAATTCTTTGTCTTCGGAAGATAAACATGTCAATAAATTCTGTGCATTATACACAGGATCAGCCAATGTTTTGGTTTTGATACAGAGAGCTATCGAGTTAATTACAATCTGATTTAAAAGTAATTGAGGCTTGTGGACTTTTTAAATACTAAAGAAGTAGTTTTCACTTACTAGAGTGGTTGACAGCTGGTTTATTTATATGAACGATAGGGGAGCTGAGGCGCTCTTTCATGGTTCGAGGTGATGCTTTCATATCAGGTGTAGATGTAAGCATGGGATCATCATCTGCGTCTTTCAGCCAGTCTTCCCCATCCATGTCTTCACCCAGGTCAATCTCACTTTGCGAGTACAGACCATCAGGATCATAGCCATTCAGTGTAACTACAAACTGTGGATCTGACATCTCTCTGTAACAAATTTATATATTTGAAAACTACACTTCATAAGCGTAAGAAACATATCTTTAGCCAATGACAGTGTAAGTAGAGTAATTTTATTCCAAATAAAAATTATATGATCAAATTTCATAACAATTTAAATAATTTTAACAAAAATACATAATTTTATAAAAAATTGAGGAGTAGTACAAGTTTCTTTAACATAAGTAAACAACAATTTTACAAACAATGTATACAGATGTGATTAATAGATGGAGTGAGTTAAAGTTGGTGGCAAAATTAGAAGAAATAGAAGATTTGTTCTCTGAACAAAAACTTCACGAAACTATGAATAATGTTCTATTGCATGGTTAGGAACTACCAGTTATAAGCTTAAAGTCTTTCTAATCAAATAATATTCATGAAAATGAACTAGAATTTCCAGCAAGCAAACAATCTCATCAAATCCTAAATAATCATATCCTTGGTTATTATTTAATTCTTTTTCTTAACCCTTTTAGTGTCATAATGAATTTCATGAACTTTGAGATTACGTTACTTATATAACAAAATTTAAATTGTTGATTCTTCAAAAGTTTTTTTTTCTCTTACTTTCAAGATAGTGGGAGTGCAAACAAAAGCTCAAAATATTTAAAATCGTTTGTATAGTTTAATAATGAATAAAATATATGTAACTATGTTTATTTTACACAATATTCAGTTAAAGTTACATGTTTGCTAAACGTTTAATAATTAAAAAAAACATATTTCTATACGCCTAAATACAATGAATGATTACATTTCTGAATTACGTCATGAAAAGTGTACTTCCTAATATTTTTTTTTAATGACAGTGCTCAAATAATAAAATCACGCACAAATTCGTCAAATTTCACATCATTAATATAACCTATATTTTATGTAATGGAACAGATAAATATAACAATACACTTACACAACTGAAAATAAATAACAATATAAAACTACAAATAACAATAAAAGAACGCAGTATATTACAACATGCGCTGGAAATAGCCAAAACAACGATGCCGGCTGTAGTGCAGTCGCGCGGTACGGCGTTTGTGACGTTACACGTAAGGTAAAGGGATTGACTCTGCCCTCTTAAGGCGGTTCAACCGGCTTTAGGGACAACTGAATTCCACTCTAAGCGCTGTATGTATGTTTGACTGCGATCTACTCATACACAGACACTCGACCTCTCCCCTGGGGTATAATTGCAGGAAGTCATTTAACCCTTTTAAGGCTGATCATATTTTTTTAGCATGTGCGAAAAAGGCTGGTGCTTTTATTGGTACAGGTCTGGTCAAGGCTGCAGGGTTTTTTAGCCACGGAGCATGTTTTTAGTTAAAAATTCATAAAAAATTTGTTTTTTGTATGAACTTTATATATTTTATATTTCCTTCTTCTATAATAAATGGCCTTTTAAGAAAAAAAACATCATATACCAATATGTTTGGTCAAAAAAAAAATAAATAAATAAATAGTTAACAAAATTATATATATTTATTTATTTTTTTTCCACTTTTGCCTAACATAATAAATATAAAATATGGTTGAACAACAAAATGACATGCATATTTATATAATAAACTTAGTTTATAGCTAGAATATCAAGTTTGAAGTGCCTACCTTTTTTGAAAGTGAAGATTATGGCACATTACATAGAAGTTGGCATTTACATTTACATAAAATAACGTTCTGTATCAATGTATTTTCGTGTGTTGTGACCGGTTCAGATTACTTTTACTCATATTTGTACTCAAAATTACAAATATAACACACAATATAACAATTATTTGCTAAAACACAGTAACAAAACGAATACTATGACTTAACCAAATCACATAAACAACAGACAACAAACAACAATGAGATATCAGCTGACAAATGAGGAAGCAAAACACTGAGGCTAAAAAAAAATTTATCCAATCAGCAAAGCATGTTATATTTGATTTTCCATGAAGCCAATAATGTTTACATCATTCTTACAACGTTACATGGCATTTGGAGCAATAACAAGTCAGTAAAGGGAAAAAATGTTAACGGGTGCCCATTACGGCCGTCCGCCGGGAACGCAGTATTGACCGCGGGGGTCTATTACGGCCGCTAGCCGCGATCGTAATTTTTGCCGCGGGGGCCTATTACGGCCGTCAGCCTTAAAAGGGTTAAGCACGATCCTGCGGGTGCTGTGTCTTGCTGTACGTGTGCGTAGCAAATGTAATATAGCATGCGGGTAAAAAGTACAACCAAAAGTTGAGAATATAAAGTTAGTCAATTTTGTAAATTGTGTGACATTAAAAGCATAAGATGCCAAACACGACATGGTATTTCTCGTAATAAAATAAAAGCAAACATATAACATTAATTATTCTATATCAAATTTACTAATTTGCAATACAATTACGTAATTTAAAATGATGAGCAAGACCAGTCTTGTGAGGGTCTGTTTTTTAAATTTGGGAATAGTCGGGAAAATAGTTTCATAATTCTGTATGTACCAAGAAAGCCCAAGTTTGCATCTTTGATGTGATGTATTTATAACTATAAACATAATTTTAATGAAATAACTACTTGGGAGGCATTTAATAGCTGATAAAGTCATTAAAATCAAAAATATTTTTTGCCCAAACAGCCTTAAACTGCCATTTTAATTGCTCGGGAAATCCATATGGCTTAGATAACCAATGTATCGATGTAAAGGAACCAATAGGAATAGGATTGACACATGATAAAGTGACAGTTATGGATAGTTAATATAGGCCATTATTCTCAAGTCCGCTATAATGCGTCCATGACATTACGAGTTAGTAATGCTGTGTGCAGTACATGTCTGTGACGTGGTAAGGGTTAATTTAAATACTAAATAATACTTGAACAAATATAAAAAGTACTCTTTGCTATAAAAAACATTTGTGGTGATAATGTCCAGTCCAAATAGGACTTATAAACAACGCATCTATCGCCACTATCTACAAAACAAAAATATTGACCTTAACAAGAAGTCAACCAGTTAACTTACTCCATTGGTTCATCACCAGGATCCAAATTTTCAGATGTTCCTAGCTCCAAGACAGGTTGTTCCATTTCTTGTTGCTGTTGAGGATCCTCTTCTGTGTTTTCTTGCTCTTTGGTTTCCCATTCTTCAATTAGTGGTATGTCATTTAGAACAACATTATCTGCACATTCAAAATACACATTAATTAAATTAACAATCTCCTTGCTTTCTGCAACTTGAACAATAAATTAAACTTTATGAATACAGAATTTAATTTTATGAATATTTCAACTTATTCGAATGTAAAATAATTTAATCATGAACTTGTCAAACCAATTTGAGAAATATTTCGAATTCAAATTGCTTTATTTCATTTAGTACATTTCTCGAACAAGCTAACAAAGAACTACTAACTGTAAATTATAGATATTAACAATCAAAAATTACAGATAGATATTTAGACGGCAGCCTATTTTTGGCTAAAAGCTAACTGCAAGTTGACATGTAAAAAGTCTACCACTGAGATCGTCTACACCTAGTATCAAATCAGTTTTAATGCTCATTATTATTGAAGTTGAAACTCAAAACTATGGATCACATAGTTAATGATTGCCCACTGTGTTCCTTTCAGGGGGATTAGCTGGTCTTCATACAATCGGAGAAGCAGCTGTTGAATGGTTTCAGAACCTGGATTTAGATCTGTGACTGGAGATTAATTTTTAAACACAGTCACAAGTACTTTGTACTTAAGATTTTATCTGGATATTATATAATTTTTAATTTATATATTAATTCCTACTCTTTACGTATAGTTGACAAAATATTAGTAATAATTTGTTTAATTATAAGGCTACTACAGTAGACTCTCGGTTATCCGAGGTAATTGGGACCGAGACCACCTCAGATACGTAAAAACTCGGATAAAACGGAGGTTTTGGTAAAAATAATGTAGAAGTCATGAAAAAAGTACAAAACTAGTTTATTACAAGAAAAAAACACAAAATAGTGTAAATGTAGTTACAGTCCTGTAATAAAGTAGGAACATTAGGTTACGTCTTTTGAAAGTTGTATTGCCGCAGGATGACAAGAAGTTGGGAATAAGTATTCCATTTTATAACTCTACAACAGTCAGTCAAAAACTAAAATAATAGAATTTAATAGTAAAAATCTAATGTGATGTCCATAGGCCTTAACTGAAAATCACATTAGAATGTGGATGGGCAATTTCATCTAACTTTACATTTGTTGACAACGAAACCTTTCATATACCTACGGTCCACGGTAGTATTCGAGTCTTGGTTTTAAGTGCAAGGTACCGTTCAGTCCGATTACCGAACAAAATTATCGTATTTACCCTGTTCTTTAACGCACTTGACAATAACATTTTAACGGAACAAAATTATCGTATCAATTCCACATTTGTTGTACACATTGTTGACGAAAACACTGATTGATTCATCATTTCAATGTCGTTATAAGCATCTGTCAATTTACCACTCATATCAAAACACTGAATAAAATATTGAACAATAACAGTAACAACAATAAATTATGACAAAATTTCAATACTGTATTGTAAAATCACGAAAGTCAACATACTAAAACAACCACATTTAGTGCGAGAGCAGTCGACTAAGCCTATGGTGTCAGGTGGTGAAGTGTCATGAGTGAATTTTGAATGCATTTGGGTGGGTCAAAGTCATAATTTGACAAAATTCTTTTTAAATGACAAAAAAATCTTTTTAACGATGTCAGTTTAATTTATTATTTTTCTGTTGCTAGTCTTTAACCCTTACAAACAAAAACTATTGTAAATATGAATAGCAAAATGTTTTTCTTTACTTTACATTTAACCTAAATAAATTCAAAGCCTATATTGGATAATAAACAATAACACTTGGCAGAATGAGTGTAAGCGAAGTACTGATCAGCTGTGAAATACACAGTTAAAATAGTGTTATTTCTAACAATCTGAACTGCAATTTGATAAAACTGCTTTATTGACAAAAAATCATAGCACATTAAGAGCGCTTTGGAACTGACTTATTGACATTATTGCAATGCAATTCAAAAGCTGTCCTGGTAGGCTTTTGATTGGTAGAGGAAAGTCCACTAGCCACACCAGATATAGCTTATGATCAGAAAGAGTTAAAGTGATTGGTAGCTGCATTCCTTCCTTATTACAACTAATTTTTCACAAAATTAGGCTAGGGTCACATTCGGCGTGTTTCATGTCGCAGTAAAAACGCTGCTTTTCAATTGTTTCCAGCAGTTACTGGTGGATCCGCTAAGTGCTGTCACACTGGACAGTGCTACCTATCTACTACACTGACGTCCTAGGTCCGTCACTTGAAAATATGTCTTCACGAAGAGAGAATGACTTGCTTTTGGCAATTGCTGTGCGTTCATATTTAATACGCAGGAAAAATAGGAGATACACAGTATACACAAAATACAGTGTGTTTGCAAGAGACTCAGTACCATATCCTGATGGTATACTTATTGAATGACAAAAAGAAGTTCTCCTCTTATTTCCGAATGAGTGAACCATCATTTTCAGAACTGTGTTCTATATTGAGGGACAGTATTATGAAGCAGGACATAAGAATATTATTGTCCATATCAGCAGAAGAACAACTGGCTGTTACTTTGAGTTAAGAATTATGAATTATAGTCAGAATAAAATAACTTTGGTACTAGTGGTACTACCACGCGCCAATGGTCTGAAATGATAAAACTAAGCTTTAATATGCTGTCAAACTTAAAATAAGTAAGCAATAGTTTTCAAACTAATGGTGTAGTGTCCACCATGTTATATTCTTTGAGAAAAAATTATGCTGGAGATTTTGCTTGAACTAATTTGCTTTTTATTGTGATATTTGTGTTTAAGAACATGGTTTTATGAGTGAAGTTACGTGTGAGTCGTCTTTAACCTTTATTCACTGTAGGGAGAATAATAATAATAAAATAATTTCTTGTGGATGACAGTTTAATTCATTATGATTGGTTTGGTATAAGTCTCATTTAATAATTCAAACAAGTTAATGAGAAATTGATTTTTGTAAACCTTTGCAAACTCGACAAACACTAGACAAAATTTCTTTAAACCTAAATTAATTGTGTTATTTAAGTGACTCTAAAATCGTACTGTCGTATTAAATCGAATTTTCTTAGACTAGGAAAAAAGATTCAGGAGTTTTCAAAACTAGATTGTTAACAAGGCAGCGGTGATACCACACGCGCATTGTACAGTTACTGGCTCAGCTCTGGCCTCTTCCTTTGCAGACACAACAAGGCCTTCTTGTCAATTACTACAGTAGTAGAAAATTAACTAAATTTTGAAAGGGTCTAAATATTAGCATTAAACACTTATAATTATATAAACACTGAATCATATAACATTATTGTCACATCTAAATAAAATAACTTGTAATATCACTAACACTATATTACTGTCATAAAATAAACTGATGATTAAATTGATTAAGAACTGAACACGAACACACCTCAAAAGTCAACTGACTCCGCTTATCTCTTATTGGAGAAACATTTCTTATCTGGAAATATTTTATTATTTATTTTATGCTTGGGCTGAATATCTGGTCTACACTTTTCCTTGATCAGAGTAAACCTTACACGTCCAACACAGCCTGGATGTAAACGAATTATGGAGTTACTTCATCAAACCTTCATTATTTTTTTTGCATGTTTTATTAGTGCCACACATTATTATTTTAGTAATACATAAATAACACAGTTAATGTTTACTCAAAGAAATGTTGTCTAGTATTTGTCTTTTCCGAGTTCGCAAGGGTTTACAAAAAATGTATTTCTCATTAACTTGTTTGAACTATTAAATGAGACTTATACCAAACTAATCACTATGAATTAAACTGTCGTCCATTCACAAGAAATTATTTTATTATTATTATTCTCGCTACAGTGACAGGTTAAGGACGACTCATGCGCAATTTCACTCATAAAAACGTGTTCTTAAACACAAATATAGCAATAAAAAGCAAATTAGTTTAAGCAACATCTCCAGCATAATTTTTTTTTAAAGAATATAAAATGGTGGACACTATATACAATTAGTTTGAAAATTATTGCTTACTTATTTTAAGTTTGACAACAAATTAAAGCTCAGAGTTTTTTCCATTTCAAACCAGTGGGTGCGTGGCCATTCCGCCAGTACCAAAGTTATTTTATTTGGACTATAATACTACATCCACTCACAGGCCAGATTTGAATTGTCATGACTCATTTTCATGTTTCTAGGCATTTGTGAGTAGTTGACTTTGTAAAGATGTTTCTTGGCTAAAAATGAAGAGTGAACAATATGTTTGCATACATGTCACAGTAAAAGTCTGATTTTGAACAGGAGATTGTCTAATTAAATAAATAATTTGAGACTTTTCTTCAGGTGACTTTAGTTCCCATGTGACTTTGTCAATTATACTTTGTCCTATCTCTATCCACATTTTATTTTTCAGGTATCTATTACTATAATCTTTGTTAGATATCTGCCGCAATGCTGAACGAAATTGAATTTCATTAATGTATTTTTCGGTGTCAAACATAGTAGTAAAAGAAAAAGAATAAAATAATATTAATGAACAGTAAGCAACAACAATCCCACAGCGCAATTTGTTTACAAATGACTGACATAAACAATGAATAACTTGGAGAGGGGGAAGGACAGGCTGCGAAAAGTCTGCTGAATGTGACTGCCTCCATTTGACAGCATATGGAGCGGTTCAAACGCCACACCCAACAACTGTGCCCAGCTGCGATCAGAAATCTACCGCGACGAAAACACGCTAAATGTGACTGCACCCATTTAATTCAATGCGATTCACTTATGTTGCGGTTGTATCGCAACGTGAAACACGTCGAATGTGAGCCTAGCCTTATTGTTGACTTGGATTTTTATATTAAACTAAGACAATTTGACTAGCTACTAAACAATTGTGTCAATGTTCATTGATTAGATAGTGAAGTAACGTGGAATACATTAATGAATTTAAAAGTACACATATTGGTAATACGGAGAATAGATCCATGATGGCCAACCCACACTCATGCATACACGTTCAGTGGTATTGCCCTACTAACTTTAAAAATTCACTAGAAAAAATGATGCTAGATTTCTTGATATGGTGATCCCTGGTGACAAATCATAGTATTACGAGTTTGGTAATGAACTAAAATCACAGAGCAAGGAGTGGCGAGCAAATGACGACCCTTGAACCAAAAAAATCAAGTGAAAGCTGATCGAAATTCAAAGTAATCCCCTGGTTTTCTTTGATAATTTGTTCCTGGAGGACACATTGTACATGCTAAATTCTACCTTAACGTTCTATTTTTGTGCATCTCAGAAATGTATGACCAAATTTGACTCAAGGCGATGGATGAACCTTCACCATGACACGGCACCTGCACATTTACGGGTCACTGTACGGTGGTATTGACCCACCCGCCCACCCATACACGTACAGTGATATTGACCCACCCGCCCACCCATGCACGTACAGTGATATTGACCCACCCGCCCACCCATACACGTACAGTGGTATTGACCCACCCGCCCACCCATACACGTACGGTGGTATGGGTCAATCTCAATGTACGTGAATCTTTTGTCAACTTCCTGCATAACATTTAACCCACCCACCCACCCGCCCATACACGTACAGTGCTATTGACCTACCCACCCACCCACCCATACACGTACGGTAATACTAAGCAGTGTTCCAGTGTTAATTAATGTCCCAGCCACTCATCATGAATTCCTGCAATTCCAGAAGTTTGTATTGATCCACCCGCCCACCCATACACGTACAGTGGTATTGACGCACCTGCCTACCCATACACACACAGTGGTATTGATCCACCCGCCCACCCATACACGCACAGTGGTATTGACCCACCCGCCCACCCATACACGCACAGTGGTATTGTATACACGCACATTACTACTGAACGTGTATGGGTGGGTGGGTGGGTCATTACCACTGTACGTGTATGGGTGGGTGGGTGTGTATACTCTTGCAATAAATTCTCCAGAGGGAATTTAAACATCACAATCAGGGCGCAATTTCTAAAAAACTTTGTTTCTAATTCTCTCGTTTTATAGACGTCTCACGGGCCATTCTGATGCTTTTTCATGACCAGCTGGACATTCTAAACAAGTACGTATGGTTAAGATTTTACTAGAAAAAATTCAGATTTTTCATTGAAAAAGTGCCAAAGGGGGGACCATTGGAAGATTTGAAGTTTATTGAGAAAAATCCAACTACGAAAATCTTGACATAAGAAACACTTTTCTGGGGTAGAATTATACACTGAATCAGGAAATAACTTTCGTTTTGGTGCAACTCTTACAATAAATTCTCCAGAGGGAATTAAAAAATCACAATCAGGGCGCAATTTCTAACAAACATTGTTTCTAATTCTCTCGTTTTCTAGACGTCTCACGGGCCATTCTGATGCTTTTCCATGACCAGCTGGACATTCTAAACAAGTACGTATAGTTAAGATTTCACAAGAAAAAATTCAGATTTTTCATTGAAAAAGTGCCACTGTACGTGTATGGGTGAGTGGGTGGGTCAATACCACTGGACGTGTATGGGTGGGCGGGTGGCTATAAGATTGACACACCCGCCCACCCATACACGTACAGTGGTATTGACCCACCCGCCCACCCATACACATACAGAGGTATTAAAAAAACTCACTATTTTTAACCACCAAACCCAACCCAAGCACTGTATTACCCACCCGCCCCGCCCATACACTTACAGTGGTATTGACCCACCCCGTACAGGCCCATACACGTACAGTGGTATTGACCCACCCGCCCGCCCATACACGTACAGTGGTATTGACCCACCCCGCCCGCCCATACACGTACAGTGGTATTGACCCACCCGCCCACCCATACACGTACAGTGGTATTGACCCACCCGCCCACCCATATACGTACAGTGGTATTGACCCACCCGCCCGCCCATACACGTACAGTGGTATTGACCCACCCGCCCGCCCATACACGTACAGTGGTATTGCTTGTTCATCTGGCAAAAATTTACCCACCCACCCACCCATACACGTATAGTGGCAATGACCATATATTAGTTGTTCATCTGGCAAAAATTTAATCACCATCTTTAATCATCCTCCTTATTCGTCAGATCTCACCTCCTGCGACTTTTTTTCTATTCCCCCAAAATGCAAAAATGTGATATAGTAGATGCAATATTAAACACAAATAATATTACCAATACCAATAAATAATAAATAATCGTTTAAACTTAATAATAGTTTAAACGATTAAATTATGTGTACACATTAAATATATAAACTCGTTTTTGATTGAAACCTATGCATTTCATGACAATCAAAAACGAGTTGATATATTTCAAAATCAAAATCAAATCAAAATTCCTTTATTTCATGAACATCAAGTACAGAAATTTGTCAAAATATAATAAACATCATATGGTTCTGGTGTTTGCAGATTCCAGGAACTCTTCAATGGTGTACACAGGTCTCTCTAGCAGGAACTCTCGAAGCAGGTTCTTTAGTTTGTTTCCTATCAGGTTACAGAGGTAGTGCGGAAGAAGGTTATTAAATTTCCGGCCAATGTATGAGGGTTTTTTCTCATAGAGGGCTGTTCTGTGTTGAGGTAGGGTGAACCTTGAGGCATGGTGTGTTGGGTAATTATGGATATCCATGTGAGTCTGCATTGATCTACGTGCAAGATAGCTTCATAGATGTAGAGTGCGGGTACTGTAAGTATGCCTAGGGTCCGGTAGGCATGTCGGCAGGTTTGCAGTGGCTCGAGATTTGCTAGGGTCCTAATTGCCTTTTTTTGGAGTGTCAGAATTCTCTTGAGGTTTCCTTGGGAGGTTCCCCAGACTGTAAGGCCATACCTAATGTGAGGCTCTACTAGCGCATAGTAGGCTATTTTTGCTGCTTCCAGAGTGCCAATCCATTTAATACGTTTAACAACGTAGATGCCTGTACTAATTTTTTTGCAGGTTTCGTTTACGTGATCTGCCCATGTGAGTCTGCCATCGAGTTACTCCCAAAAATTTGGTCTGGTTAGCAACTGATATATTGGGAATGCTTGCTGGAACCACTTTCTTCCTGCTAAAGTGTACCTGTGTAGTTTTGTCAGGGTTAATTGCCAAGTCATTTAATTTACTGTAGGTTATGGCGCATTGTAGTGATCTGATAGAATTACTGTACAATTCTTCAGCTGAGTCATTTTTTAAAAGTAGAGTGGTGTCGTCTGCGTACATTATGCAGCTGATACTTTCATTTTGAATTAGAGCTGGAAAGTCATTAGTCAGCAAAATAAACAGGATGGGTCCCAGCACTTAATTTAATGTGTAAGCACTCCCAGCATTTAATGTGTACACATATTTTAATCGTTTAAACTATTATTAAGATTAAATTTAGTAATTTTATGAGTTTTTGTTTGGTTTATTATTTATTTTTACTTTCACTTTACTTATTCTTTATTTCAGCGATAATCATTTCACAATTAGCACCAAAAAGATTATATATTAATAGAAATATATATTAAAAGAAAACCAGTACCCAGTTCTGAAGAGTTATCTTCCATTGTATGTTGTTTAGGGGACTCCTTATCAGTTGATTCCTCGTCCTTAGCTGACTCAGGATCTTCTATACTGCCCTCTTGTGACTTTGGCCTCTCTCCTGCTAAAATCAAATAAATACGTAATCAATATCTACACTTTGGTTATTGCAATATAGACTACTTGCCTTCAAAAAGTAGTGCTTTTTGATTTTGGTTCAGCTTAAAAAACCCCCAAATGTTAAACCACTTCATAGAAACTAACATTAAGTTATTTAAATTCAAAACTAATCCATCTAGTCCAGGATATGAAGGTTTTCGATTCAGATTTCCTCGAACATGTGCATGTATTTTTTGAGAGAATAGCTCAAAATCTATTCCCTCCGATTTGCGCTTTTACTCCAGGGATGGGAATTTTTACGTTATAAATGACCATGTGAATCGATAGAAAATTGAATTTAAAGGATGTTCTTAAAAATTTTGTTGAAAAATCAATATTTTTTTAGCCATACAACTGAAACATTTCTTTTTCATAAAAAAAAGAAAAAAACACATTCTTCACGGCTTTTTTCCATTGCCCCAAAAATAAACATTTTATTGAAAAATCATAAAGAGAAAACAAAACTAAAAAACAACTTTAAACCCAATATTAACTGAGTTATGGTTTACTGAATGTAGACTTATGTTTATCAAATCAAAAATCGCAAAATTCAACATTAATTAATTGGAAAATGGTAAGTCTTTTTTGACACACTTATAGGATCTTTTCAAAGAGCTTGAAAAACAGTTCAAAACTATCACATGTAAATGTTCCTCACATTAGCACTGAGGTAAGTTATAACAAAAATACCACCGTCATATCGACCCCAATTAAAATTTAAAAAAAGGATACGCAGAAGAATTGAAGTGTGTTAGAGCATATAATAACACTTTTAAAAACACATAATGTCATATTGTTTATTTATCAGTCCATGTTGAGGAAACATACAATCTTACTGTCTTATTTACTGCTGTATTATATATATGTATATATATATATACAAAGTGGAGTTTGTAGGTGATGTAGTCCTAATGCTCAGTCCTTTTAAAACCAATATGGCATCTGCTTAATGGTTGCTATCAGTGAGGACACTAAGAGTCTGGGGTGTCCGTATTAGGTTGAGACAGTGTCCAGATGTTATGTCAGGGAGAGAATTGAGTATCAAATATAAATTAGCTGGAAATCACACCAGTACCACATGGTTGGGATTCCACATAATCTGTAGGCTCCCTTGGTTGCCCTGGCTACTATTAATAAATGGTCCTTTTAGAGTAAAAGCTAAACTCATTTAGTAACTAGACTACACAGGTCTTATACACTCATTTTAGTCTTAATTCACTCATAATCATTCATATTCACCTTGAAATATGCACAAAGTTGTGCAGTGTCTCATATCTGATAATAATCTGAGACTCAATCTTGATCACAATTCAGATATATTTTTTTGTTCAAGCATTCAATTTTATTAGGGAAATGAAGACAGATTGTGATCACAAATGTAAGAAAAGAGATTGAAAAATATTTCCTCAATGTTTAAAATATTGAAAGTTGCAATTCGTTGTTTAAAAATGACATAAGTCAGATATTTCAAGTTAAATTACTACAATACATCTAATTTTTACTGAATTTAAAACATAATAAACAGTAAAAAAGTTGGATGTTAATGAATGATTTATTCATATTGAATTATTTACAGACACTTGTAAAATCTCTTAGTTTATGTTTACTGGCCGCAATGATGCTTATAAATAAGAATACTTACCATTCTGCAGAGCCAGTGGGTTGGTAATTGATATTGCTATCTTTTCTGGAGGAATCTTTGCTAGCTGGCGTAGAGTTCGTATGAGCACAGGTTTCTTTCTTGATTGCTGGTTATGACAAATACAGTTAACTACAAATAGTCAGAATATAAATGAAAATGGGGGCGTTAAATATTTTTATACATAAATGTTAATCTTCATAAATACTATTTACCTATTATAATTAAATTTTACAATGATGTAATAACAATGAATAGGCTTAAAATTAATTCAAATTAAATTCTTTTATTTTTGCTTTTGATAAAGAGTAACATGCAGTATACTAATACCTTTACCTAGCATTTTCTGCTAATTGAAAGAGCAGTTAATAGTACAAATATGGTTTCAACAGAAATAACAAATATATTAACTATTACTATGTTATATAAGTACTTAATCTACATATAAACCAAACTTCCGTATGTCTGTCGTTTGTCTACACAAAACTAGAAAAATAAAGAATGGATTCACTAGAAATTTTGACAGAACATTGCTTTTATATATGAGGGTTGTCTGTAAACTAAGGTCTCCAATGAGCTACTGTTGAGACAAAGCAAGCTAGCGAAAAACTGACAACAGTGCCATGTTTCTCGCTTCCCCTACCACTATTGTGTCCAGTCCCCACTCCTCTATGACACTCAGTCTTGGCTTGGAAGCCGTTAACGATGGGAGGAGAAAGTGATGCTCCCACTAAGTATAAACTGCAGTCTTTGAATAGATTTCTGTCCTTTAAGGGGTCAACCAACTTTGAAATCCATCACCAGTTGACTGATGTTTATGGAGAGAAGTGTATGGATATGAAATAATATGCGAAAGTGGTGTAGAAGGTTTGCAGAGAGCCATCCAAACATGCACGACGTGGCCGTTCATCAGTATCAGATAAGACAGTTACGAAAGTTGAGGAGGAACTTTTGCTTGGGGATCAGTGTATGACTGTGGGAGAGATTGTCGAACAGATAGAAGACATCTCTAAGATTACCATGAACAAGATTTTGTAGGAATATTTAGAAGAAAATGACAGGTTGGCTGATAAAGACCATTTGTTTGCACGATAACACCGCCCACCCTCACGTCGCCCAAACTGGGTCTCCTCGCCAAATTTGGGTGGTAAATCATTGAACATACAGCCGTATTTGGCCCTCCATGACTTCTATTTGCTCCTCAACTTGAAGCAACACTTGGGGAGAATGAAATTCTAAGCGACAATTTCATCTTACGTGATGCAGCAAGAGAATGGTTTGCCACAGGTATGAAAAAGCTTGTAGAGTGACTCTAAAAGTGCATTGATCATAATGGGGGCTAAGTTGAAAAATAGCTAAATATCCAAGATTTCAGAATCTGTAATTGGTTTTGCAATAAAATAATATTTATCATATAAACAAGCATTGGAAACTTTAATTTATGGAAACTCTCATACAAAAGTGTTTTATGTATTTAGTTTATTTATTTATTCACAAGACGCTGATCGTCAAGATATGGGTGAATATGGATTTCGAATGAATGTGATGAGTGTATATGAGCGAATGTAGTCATTGTTACAAACTAAGGCCGACTATTCCTTGAAAGTGTCATTAATTAATAGTCCAATGACAAATGAACAGTCGGTGATTATCAGCTGATCCTTCTCAAAGTGTATTGACTCTGATTGGGATCGAACTGAGAACCCTTAGCACATGAAGCTGGGATTGAACCAACTACGCTACCCACCAACCGTTCCTAAAAGTGTAAATGGGAGCAGGGCATTTCAAGCAGATCCTCAGATTATTATTCTAAGATATGGTGGGCCTTCACAACTTTGTATTTTAATGTGAATATTAATGATTATATAAGTGTAGGATGAGTATGAATGACCTGTGTAGTCTGGTTAATAACTGAGTTTGACTTCTGCTCAGAAAGGGCCATTTATAAATAGCCAGGGCAACAAAGGAACCTACAGTTTTATATGGAATACAAACCACGTAGTATTGGTATAATTTTCAGCTAATTGATAAGCCTGATACTCGTTCTCTCCCCCTATACAACATTTGGGCACTGACTACCATCTAACATAGAAACCCCACACATCTCTGGAGTGTCTTCGTCGACAGCAACAATTGAGTTGATGCCATGCCGGTATAAAAGAACCAACAATACAATCTATCACCTACAAACTCCATGTAGGTGTTTCACAAAGCATTTCCCGACCTACCTACATTTCACAAATGAAAATAAATGTCAGTACTGAAAAAATGCTACTGTGACCAACTGATTTATTTGCATATTATATCCAAATCATATCCTGTAAGTTTATTACTATGAGGAGCATATGATTGTCTAGTTATGAAAACAACTCGTTACTTTTTTTTGGATAAAATAAAGTAAATAGACAACCTTTATTTGAAATTCAATTAGAACATTACATCTCTAACAGTTGATATAAGACTTAGATATAGCAAAGCGTGGCCACCGGGTGTAGCTAGTACATTTATGCATTAACTAGCTAAACCCAGCCATGCTTTGCTGAGGCTCAGTCTTATATTAACCTTAGTCGTTAATTTTACTTTAGTTGTTAGAAAAACGAAACTTCTACTGATTTTATCTGAGATAAAGTAATTTACAGTTGTTGTTTTCGTAAATAAACAGTTATCTGGTTACAGTAATAAACTTACAGGATATAATATGCACATAAATCAGCCGGTTATAGCGGCACTTTTTCAGCACTGACATTTATTTTCATTAACTTTTATTCATTTTTTTTCGGTTTTGTGAAATGTTGGTAGATCAAGAAATTCTATGTTCCCTTTTACAATTTTAGGGTCTAAATACATAACAACTCTCTTGTATATGGATGTTATGTTGTGTAAACATTTGAAGTGAATCCATTCACAATTTTTTGAGTTTTGTGTACACAATCATACAGAAGTTTGATCTACATATACACACATGTATAACAATAATTTAAAGCCTAACCAATTAGTAGAAATTGTTTGGTTTATGGATTAAGAAATATCTTTTCAGAAAGTTGTCAAAGGCAAGAAATAAAATAATAGAAAAGAAAGAGAATTACTAACACAAATCAAAGTACCATTTCATATTATCTACGGGTAAAATATTACGTTACAGATCTAGAAGTCAAGCTAGAGACCCAGCTCAGATAAGCAAAAATTCTTCAATTTCTTTTTTAATCACTCCTACTCAGCTTTTTTCCCTTACAATATATCTAATTGAAAATGAAAACACCTAAAAATGTAGTGGTTATAACCACAATTACAGCACAAAGACACAGAGCTGACAAGTTTTTCTAGAGCAACATTCTAAAAACCATACAATCATTTTGGATTTATAATTAATTAATAAACCCATTGATAAGTATCGAATAACAAAATTAAAATAAGATTTTTGGCTGCTTTTTCGTACATCCTTTTAGCAAACTTGGAAGATTTAATAAGAATTCAATATTTAAGTCAGTCTTGATATTTTAATGACTTTTTATGGTCAGAGTGTTTTATTATTTTTATAAGCTACTAGCTGATAAGCCATGCCTTGCTACGGGATTAACATATATGTTTTAGTTTATTTATGGTAGCTTTGTGTACTAACCCTGTCACTTGCTACACTTATGAGGGAAGCTCGACCTTCCACCTCACCTAGGAACTCTGTCTTTAACCCCTTTGTGCAACTCGACCTCTGAGACCTCACCAGAACACTTTGCTATAAACCCTATTGTGGAACTCGGTCTGCGGCCTCGTGGGGAAGCTCGGACTACGGTCTCACCAAGACATTGTACAGTCCCATTTGTGGATCTTTGCCTGCGGCCTTGAGAGGAAGCTTTGCCTACATCCTCGCCGGAACACTTGGACTGTATCACAATGGATTTTGGTTTTTGGGGCAGTGGAGCCCATAAACAGTCTTTTCGAAAATCTGAAGGTTTATTAGGAATCAAGAGAAAAATACCTTTAAACTGATACCCCACTTGGGTGTGTTTCAATAGTTTTCATTTAATTAGTTTTCATAACAGCTGATGATTAATTAAATAAATATTAAAACTCCATAAGAATAGCATTGAAACTATAAAGGCCACTGGGGTGAAGCCCTTGAGTTGGAAGTGAATGAATCCATGCCAGAAGCCTTCCTAAAGTTTCATGGTAATCCAAAAAAGTGTTTAGTACTGCATAAAGAACAAACGCTTATACATTCGTTTTTATACATAGAGATATTATGTATATATGTTATGTAAGCTATTAGTATTCAATTGTATAATGAGTGGTGCTTATAAGAAATTGATAAGAACTTTTTTTATAAAAGTTGGCATCCTGAAATTTATAAAATTTATAGAAAAAATGTCAGGCAGCCATCCATGTATTAAAGTCTGAGTGCAATACAATAACAGGATTTTGAATAATAAAAATGAAAAGTTGATGCACAGTGACACACAGTATATAAGTTTTAACCATGGAAGTGAGGCTATTGTTTTTAACTAAATATAAGCGTGCTGACTCTCCACCCCTATACACTTTAAGTGTACAGACCCGCTTTCTCTAAATATATCAAAATTAGTTGTATTTACCCACCCATCCTCTACACATCCAATTACAATGTGGCTGGGCTAATGGAGATCTAATCCATCCAACTTAGACTCGGTAACATGGTTGGTCAAAGCACAACATCATAAGCAAAAGGTCCTCACTCAGTTTGATCCCAATTAGAGTCTAAACAAATTTTGAAAGGGCTCAGCTGATAGCCACACCCCTTTTTCATTTGTCATTGGTCTTAATTTGTATTTCTTTTCATTATTGATACTTTTTAAGGAATTGTCGGCCTTAGTTTGTAAAAAAGATCTTCACCCATTTATATTCATCACAATCATTTAAAATCCATATTCGCCCATATCTTGATGATTAGCGTCTTAAGATTAACCAAATAAATTGTGTCACAATGTTAATAACAGCCCATGTATCAGTTTCCTTTTGATTGAGAAATGGGATAAAAGTTCTCCGCAATGGTGAGATTCACACATTACTGTCCTCTCTAACTCTCATGCTTAGCAAATAATTCCTCCGGAACGAACTGGAGTAGGTAGATGTAACTACTGGAAATACAAATGGGGATTGACAGTAGATTAGTCATGTGATTGTGAAGAGTCTATCCAAACAACGGATCACATAGTTTCAGAGTGCCCCTTGCACTGTTTTATGGAGGGATTAGCTAGCATAAAGAGAATTAGTGAGCCGTGAGGAAGGTCTTAAATGGCTTGACGGATAGTATTTAGCTCTGTGACAGGAGATTACTTACATTTTTATTTCTATTAATATCTAGTGACTTTTGTAGTTTGGAGTTTCCAAGCTAAACATAGCTTTTATCTAATTTTTAAACTAATCAAAAAATGGTAGCTGACAAAAAACCATACGCTATACACAGGGTGTTTCAGAACTCTCTACCAACCTTTTGAGATATTAATTCTGGGCCAAGAGCGAATCTAAATATCACATTTAAGATATAGAGGTCTCTAAATAACTCAGTGAGTGCCTCTAGAGACCTCAAGAATATACCAGGAGGACTGAAAATCTGTGACCATTGTTGCTGTGCCTTTTAAGCATGTGTTTGTAGGCTTGTATTAATTTTTTAAGTAAGTTAGATGATATATACATGTAAGATATAACAGTCATATTGTATGCATTACTTTAAAATAACTTGGATATTTATATTTGAGGTTGAGCCCGAAAGACCATTCAAAATCAGAAAAAAATATACTAATGTAGAGTATATATAAATATATCTCACTGAACCATTACCTGACTTGAAAAGAAACATTGACCATATAATTGGTAAGTTTCTTAACCTCTTGCTGTCACCGCTCTAAAAGAAAGTCAACTGAAGCTTCTAAGTACTATGAGATACAACAGCCAACTGTCAGAGAAAAAATAAACACTTGACTTTGAAACATCACTGTAAAGAAACCAATTAAACTAGAAAAATAAAAGCTGCATTAAAATGTTCTTTGTTTATTTTTGCGTTTTTGAGTGTAAAGGGGAAATTTTTATCTTTTACAGCTTTTTTTTTAATCACAAGTAGAATAAAAAAAAAAGAAACTCTGATTTCTAACTATACAGAAGCGTTCACTTTAAATATTCCTCCAATAAAAACTCCTTGTCACATTATAATGAAACTTTGCAAGGTTATTTACTAACATTTTGACTAACTAATCCTAGTATTTTATGAACTTTGATTAATCAAGAAAAAAGTCCTCATGAAAAATCTAAAACAGCTATTTTTAAAAATTGAGTAGGCCTACGATATCGAATGAAACTTCGTTTTGTACATCACAATATCATTATTTCAAAAAAATAAACAAATGTTTACATAAAATATTTGTATGAATTGATATGGATTAATAAACAAACGCAGGGCAGTGTGCAGTAGAGTCCGTATAAAGTGTCTTTTTGTTAATTGTTTTGTAATTTGCGTAGTATTGTTTTGTTAATTTACTTATTGAAGTCTCTCGCAACCACTTACGGTGATATTGACCCTCCCATAAATGTAATGTGGGATTGACCCGCCCACCCTCCCATAGAAGTATGGTGGAATTGACCCAACTGCCCTTCTATACACGTACAGTGGTATTGATCCTCCCATACATGTACGTTGGAATTGACTCGCCCGCCCTCCCAGACATACGGTGGTATTGACCCTGCCGTACACGTACGATGAAATTGCCCAGCCTGCCCTTCTATATGCGTACCGTGGTATTGACTCTACCGTACACATACGGTGGAATTGACCCGTCCGCCCTCCCATAGACGTACGGTAGTATTAACCCTCCCGTACACATACAATGGAACTGACCCACCCGCCCTCCAATAGACATAGGGTGGAACTGACCCGCTAGCCCTCCCGTGGTATTGACCCTCCCGTACACGTACGATCATATTGACTCACCTGCCCTCCCATGCTCATCAATGGTATTGATCCCCCTGCCCTCCCATACACGTACGGTGGTATTGATTTGCCCGTCCTTCCATACATGTACGATAAAATTACTACTGTAAAAATACTATTTTCACCTTTCTTGTTGTTTCGTTTGTATTTAACTTAAATGAAAAAAAAAAAAAATTAAAACAACAAATACATAACAGATTCTAAGGCAGGTATGAAATAACACTGAGCGTCGTTTGTAGTATAGAGAAATTAGCAACCAGTAAAAAGTTAATAAATTAGGGTACTCTAAGTATAAATTATCTAGTTTTAATTTATGACTTAAACTATTTACTTCAATAAACAAATTATTAAATAAGGCTGTTTTTTATTTAATAAAATGAAATTTACAATAAGTTAACATTCACCAGATAAATAATGCACATTGAATAAGCGTAGTATTTACATAATTAACAAAACAATGTTAAAATAACACATAAATTAGAAAAATAGATGTAAAACACAACAACTGCTTGTTGAAATAAGTTGAATAAAATATAGTAATGTCATACTGTTCCTATTTAATTTTACAACACCTAAAAATCGTTCCCTGGAAGATTTAGTGTCTGTCACAGTTAATACACGCGTAGACTAGATCTGGTTGTGAGCAGACTGTGCCAGGTTCCGCCACTTGGTGAACACTACTACGTCGACAGAGGCTGGGCTCGTCTGTTTGATGTAGCGTATAGCAGTGTTCAAGGCTTTAACAGCTTCACTGTGGCTGACAACTCCTTCCTCACAGTCTCTGGCATCATCCTGTCATCCCCACACTTGAGTCACCCACCAAACCTCATTCACATTGGAAGAGACAGGATATAGGAAGAAAAAAGGATTATTAATCTTTGTCGGGGGATTTCCAATGTTTGAAAACTCAGAAAGAGTTACAAAACATCAAATAAAGCAAAACTCATAAATGACACATACTAATTAAAGATAACTTAGGATAAAAGGACTTTTTTTTTTCTTTTTTTTTTAATACCGGAAATAATTGATTAGAAAGTTCCCTTTGCATTATCAAATTAACTCTTCAAAACATTCTAATTGTATTGACTATAGGAAAGTTAAAATGACATCTTACTTTGAAAATTCCACTACTGTTTTAAATTTAAATATGTTGGACGAAACATAAGAAAAAAATTTGTAATTTTTTAGCATTATATACAAAAAATA
The DNA here is from genome assembly GCA_035578905.1 of Stictocephala bisonia. Taxonomy (NCBI): domain Eukaryota; kingdom Metazoa; phylum Arthropoda; class Insecta; order Hemiptera; family Membracidae; genus Stictocephala; species Stictocephala bisonia. Next base: position 588,290 of record JAQJVL010000230.1, read on the forward strand.
AATAATATTCATAATATAAACCAATGATAAGCCAGATAAATAAAACATTTTACTTTTAATATGAGCTTAATTAATATGAGATACATTGAACGCAGATTATAATTAACACATACGTATTCAGGCCTATCGTGGCCTAAAAAAACATTTTATATTAGATTAGTTAAGTAGAAATAAAAACAGAGATGACCACATTAAAATCACTTAAACATACATTTCACAGTGGCAAATCTTTATTTAAATGCAAACATATATTTTTAGCTCTCAGTACAGTATTTATTTGTTGGGGAGATCATACTCTACAGATAAGTCAATGTCAAATGATATGAACTGTCATGTGACAGAACAGAACAGGAAGAAAGTTATGTAAGGACCAGAACAGACCCCTTACCAGACTGAATGCTAACAATGCAATTGAGCTTAATGAGTGGATTTTTGTGATAACATGCTCGACAAATTATTGTCTTACCGTCTTACATGGACACTGAATAATTTTTTTGTAACTGCCTATCACCACTATCTAAATTAATTTAAAATAAAAGATATAAATATTATCACGTCAAAACAACAAGACTTAAGAAGTAACCTTATGTATTTATGCATTAAGGTCAACCCATATCTAGTGGTCCTGCAAAATTTTTATTATTTTTCATAATGTTATACCTAAAAGTATCACTTATCAGAAGTATAAAAAGTAGGTTTTTAATTTTTTATATTTTTATTTTACCAATGGCAGCCATTTTGGCTTCGACAAAATGCCTCTTTTAAGTGAATTTCAAACTTTCGGAGAAGCACATATCTCCTCTTCTATTCATCCTAGAACATTCAAACAAAAACCAATCTCCTGAGAAGTGTATGAACTTTAATTTAAGTACTTACAGCAATGTCCTTAACTTTAAGTGTAAGCGCCCAAATATATCTCCAAAGTTTATCATGGACTTTTTTCAACAATCAATTGTCACACATTTAATTTTTCAAGAAGGCAACAGTTAATTTATTTGTTATTTTTGTATATGATAGGTATATCAAAGTGCTTCAAACTCACAGAGTTTCAAATTGTGGACTAGCATAGTTTTTTAGAAAAGTTTTGAAATTATAAAAATTTAAAATTTTTCAAAGTTCAAGGATTAATATCTTTTTTGGGCATGAAAACAACAATTTGAAATCTATCCCAGTTTTAGTACTAGTATAGAAGAAGAATCTGAAAAAAATTGATTTTGTGGACTTTATTATTTACCAAGATATAGAATGTAGAAAACTGAAAAAAACAGTATCACTTCAGCTACTGTTCCAGCTAATGCTAAATGTAGCTAAATATTATGCTTTGTTATGCCTGAAAATATATAAAACAATGACACTGTTCTGGGTCGTTTGACCGGTACATTTTGGTTACTTTCGTCATGGTCTGCCGGGCTGCCTGAGACCGCTCGTGCCCGGCGATTTGCTTACTTTGGTGGCCGTTGGCTCGGACTCGTTCGTTCCTTGTTCCAGCTCTGGTCTGTCAGGTTGGCCGTCATTTGACTTGTTCTCCGCCTCGAGTAAAAACATGTCCGGCTAGAGACTCAAAAACGTAAGAGTTCATTTTGTAATTTCTAATATCTAATCACTCTTTTGGTGAAGATACTTTGTTTAAATAATAATATTCTGGTTTATTTGTCATTTTCAGGGCATTGTTAAATTTGTATTCTTTGTCTAGATGTTTGTTGACCTAGGTTTGAGCCACGGGCTCAATGTTACCTTTTTACCATTAATTGCTTATTATATCTGGTTTTATATTTAATGGTAGTTCTGTATAATGTTTTGTTGAGCCTTTTTTCAGTTGGAGTTACCGATTTACCATATTTTTGTTCATTGACAATAACCTAGCCTATCTGTTTAGTTTGATTTTCATTTTATAACCTATTGCTTCCGTATCTATAGCCTAGTTTTCAGTTTGTCATATTTTTTTAGTTCCATACGTCTTTTATAATTTGTTAAATTGTAAGTTGGTTTAAATTATTCATAGCCTAAAGTTAATCTTTCACTGTCTTGTTTGCTCCACTCATGTTCTTGTTTGTCTCTTCATGTTCAGTTTTGCAAAATCATGCACCCTTATATTTATTAGTTGTTATGTGTAGTATTTTTGGTTTTGGGCTGTACTGTTTTTAATGTGCTGTGGTTTGGTCTTGCAGTCCAGGGTCCTTGAGTGGGACGTTCTCCCTCAGCCTGCCGTCCGGGGATTGTCGACCATCTACACTGCCAGCCTGGCCTGAGGACCATGTATAGAGGCCATTTACGATCCTGCGGCCCCACCTGCATCCTTGGGTAGGAGTCTTCTGTCCTCAGGTCAGTGCGTTCCATCTTGTTTTCCCGGCGGCTGAGCTGGGGGTCGATAATAAGTGAAATATATATATATAAAAAAAAAAGTTTGTGGAACTATTTAATGTGGCCTAGGCCTAAAACTGTTACAGTGATTTATGCAACACAGCCATGGGGACTTATATGTTTTTTATTAAAGAAAAAAAAACTTTTAAAATACACAAAGAACTTTAGATGTTCATATTTATTGTTATTTAGTTAATTAGTTTATTTTGTTGTTATATTTTTTTAGATTTTATATTTGTTAGGTCCCTACTGTTAAATTATGTTATTATTCATTGTTATGTTTAGGCCTAGTGAGTTAATTAGGGTTATTTATTTTTTGTTAATTGTATTCTGGATGTCTTGAAGTGACTTTTTACTAGAACAGTACCGTGTTATATATTTTTTTAAAATTGTTTAATTTTTAAACTTTCACCAAAAGGGGATTATGGTTCTTTTACTTAACTTCCTATTCGGAGCCGCCCAGGGATTCCGGCTTACTCCCTGGCCTCGGTGGAATCATGGGATGTGGGCTAAATTGCCGGGTTAATTGGTGTTACTAAATTTTTTTATAAATTTTTCACTTTTAATTTGGTCTTTAATTTCTTATGTTTTGGGTGTCTCAGGCTAGGCTGCAGATAGGCCATGTAGCTGTAATTGTTAATTTCGGTATTTGTAGCGTTCGTTGTTTTTGTAGCTTTTGTCATTATCTTGTTAATTTTAGTGTTTCTTGTTATTTATTTAAGTGCAATCGATATTGTGGCCTTCTGCCTGCCAGTTTTTGATTAATTGTTTGTTTTCTGGATAGTAAATTAGTTTTGCTCAGCTGCCGAGTTTTAATTTGACCCTCCAACTGCCACCCGTGATCCCATCGCTTGACTTGTTTTGAGCCATCCCCAGTTGGCACGCTTTCCAGCTTTGGTGGGGGGATGAATCTCAACACTCATATAGTTGTACCATTTATTAATATACAATCTTTTATTTTCATGACTGATGAGCATTGAGTAGATGCGATATTTCATCAAACAAGCATTGTGTGATGTTGAAGTTGCACCAGTTGCTGTAGTTAGTTGTAGGGGTGTGGTCTTCCTCAAGATATTACTCAAAGGGACCCATGTTTCATAATTTTTGCTGTATTTGAAATAAGTTCTTGGACCAGCAGGTTCATAAAACTGAACAAAACAGTCATTATGCTCTCGATTAGCAGGTGGAATTTTCCGAGCCACTGTTGTTTGGTACCATGTTCCTCCAAGGTTAATATCACTCTCTTTGATGTTATATAAACTCTTTGAAGTCCACAGAAATAGACGTTTTGAAACACTTAACTTTGTTGTCTGCTACAAGTACAAGTTGATAAAAGATCGGGTTCCAGGAATTTTGAGGCATTCTTTGAATTGAACTTCAAGATCTGTTTCATCCTTTGTTATTTCCTCACTGTCAACGTAAAAGTACACAATCCATTTTTTCAGAACAAAAACTCAATGCATATATTATTATTAGCATTGGTTAAATAAGCAGGCTACTGTTCATCCTTTTGTTTACTCTTATTTAGATGAGGACTCGGGACTGGTTAAAGACTACAGCCTTTGTATCATAAGCAACCATCGACAGCACAATACTGCGGTAGTTCATACCTTCCAAAAATATCTCATTAAGATTTAAAAACATTGTACTGGCTATTGAAAAAGTTGTATACTTTTAACGGCAGATTGACTAACAAAAAATGAAACAGAATTTGAAGTTTGATTCAAAGAAAGCCTCAAAATTCCCTGAACAAAAAATCTTTTCATCAACACGTGCTTGTGGCAGACAACAAAGTTAAGTGCTTCAAAACGTCTAAATTTGTGAACTTCAAAGAGTTTATAACAACAAAGAGAAGATGTTAACTTTGGAGGAACATGATACCATGGCCTGTTTGTGACAAACAACAGTGGCTCGGAAAATTCCACCTGCTAATCGAGAGCATAATGACTGTTTTGTTCACTTTTATGAACCTGCTGGTCCAAGAACTTATCAACAAATACAGCAAAAATTATGAAACATGGGTCCCTTTGAGTAATATCTTGAGAAAGACCACACCCCTACAACTAACTACAGCAACTGGTGCAACTTCAACATCACACAATGCTTGTGTGATGAAATCTCGCATCTACTTATTGCTCACCAGTCATGAAAATAAATGTTTCTATATTAATAAATATGTGTGCCATTGTTTTATATATTTTCAGGCATTGCAAAGCATAATATTTAGCTATGTTTAGCATTGTAAGTAGCTGGAGTGATATTGTTTTTTGAAGTTATACTTCTTTGCGCCCGTTAGACACTTTGGGATGGGATGTTGGTCGAGAAACCGCGTCACGCTGAAAAGTAAGAACAAATTTTTAAGAACTATCAATTAATCGATTGTTAATCGAAGAAATTTAATCGAAGAAATTACTGATAATGATAATAAAGGTGTATAATATAATAATGAAGTCACGTATAATATATTGAAGATAAATATATTGAATAATATTGAAAAATGTCTTATATTTCATTTATATATCCTGTCTGTTTGTGTGCGTGAGTGGGTGTATGAGAATGGCCAAAGAAGTATAACTTCCACCGTGTGGTCCGACGCACACCCAATTTGTTTTTTTTAATTTTGGCACTTTTCTACATTCTATATCTTGGTAAATAATAAAGTCCACAAAATCAAATGTTTTCAGATTCTTCTTCTATACTAGTAATAAACTGGGATGGATTTAAAATTGTTGTTTTCATGCCCAAAAAAGATATTAATCCTTGAACTTTGAAACTTTTATAATTTCAAAACTTTTCTAAAAAACTATGCTAGTCCACAATTTGAAACTCTGTGAGTTTGAAGCACCTTGATATACCTATCACATACAAAAATAACAAATAAATTAACTGTTGCCTTCTTGAAAAATTAAATGTGTGACAATTGATTGTTGAAAAAAATCCATGATAAACTTTGGAGATATATTTGGGCTCTTACACTTAATGTTAAGGACATACCTGTAAGCACTTAAATTAAATTTGATACTCTTCTCAGGAGATTGGTTTTTGTTTGAATGTTCTAGGATAAATAGAAGAGGAGGTATGTGCTTCTCTGAAAGTTTGAAATTCACTTAAAAGAGGCGTTTGTCAAAGCCAAAATGGCCGCCATCGGTAAAATAAAAATGTTAAAAACTAAATAATGTATATTTTTACTTCTGGTGAGTGGTACTTTTAGGTATAAAAATATGAAAAATAATAAAAATTTTGCAGCAACCAATTAAATTATTTCTGGACTTCTTCATATGATTGACCCATTAGATGGGTTGTAATTGTAATAAATTTGTAACTAGGCTGTTTGCTTAAGGGGGAAATTCACTCAAAATATGATATTCCTTGATAATGACTAAAAGTTTTTATTTATTGCAATAAGACTTATTAAAATAAAATGCAGTAAAACATTGAAAATAGCCTTTACCTCCCATTTACTTTTAAATAATCAGAAATTTTTAAATTTGTAGAAACAGTCCACCTCATTTATCCTTTATGTAATCTTAACACATTTTTTGTCAAGTAGGCCTCTTATATAATCTACAAACTGGAGTATGGATTTTAAAACATTCTATCAAATAAAAATATAAAAAATGTTGGGTTTTTTAAATTTTTTGATCGTAATACTGAAATTAATAACTCTTGTATGGTTTGGTTATAATTATGTTTAATTTTCTATACATGTTTGTAAATTGTACATTTATAAAGCTACACTCAAAAAATCAACCAGTTATTTTCATTAGCAAAAACGTTATAATGTTTCTACAAACTTAAAATACTACAAATCTAAAGTTTCGGAAAAATGTGTAAATACGTCACACATTATGTATTTTATGAAAAAAACAATTATTTATGTCATAGACAAATGTTATTTATAGCTTAGAACTCTCCTGGCCTATAAGTTAGCTCTTCATTTTCATGTTCTTTTTCTCTTCAAACATCATTTTACTTATTTTTAACTGGAACCTATACTTACGATATTTGATTTGCTTTAGAATACTAAATTTTTCTTTTGTCTCTGGACTTGGCAATCTTTGTGGTCCACCTCTTATACCTTATAACTAATGCATACACAAACAATAAAATAGTAGATTTGAATTTAGGACAGTAAACTATATAATAACATTTTCAGTTACAATAAAACAATATAAAGTAATGAAAACTCTACACCAATACCAAAAACACTATAGACTGGAACACAACTAATAATAACATATGAACAAAATACGAAGTTATCAATAAATACTGCACATATGCTTTTTTACTTGAAAATTGCTGCTACCAATAACAACAATTAGTAAACTATTTTAAATGTGGATAGACAGAGAGCAATATAAATTCTCCAATAGACACTATAGCGTTGTGGGCTGGATTATTGTAAAAAATGTTTACATTTTTTTTACAATTTTATGTATAATATCAATGTTTTAACATAAAAAATGTGTTATTTTGATGAAATAGTACTTAATGAACACAATTAATGATAAATTAAAAATAATTAGTAATTGGACAGATAGGACAGCAGCAAACTTACCTTAGAAGACAAGTTCACTTACACCAGAGTAGTAGTAACATACACAAAAGAATCACATAATCACATTAATTTTCAGTGCCACTGGCACTTTCTTCGGGTGGGGAGGGAGGGAGGGTGGGAGGGAGGGAGGGTGGGAGGGAGGGAGGGACTCAAGTATTGATGAAGTTTTTTTTCAGTTGGTATATATGAAGTTTGCTAATGGGGAGAGAGTTGAAGAGAAATGGTCTAATCTTATGTTCAGATTAGGTGGGTCAGGGGATTTTGTGATCCATTGTTGTGCTAATTCCATCCTTTGGAGTTGGGAACTATTGGCATGGGAAGGAAGGGATCTGATTACTGACAACAGAATGATCCTGCCGATAAAGGTTCCACTACTGTTATTCTTAACAAATCCGATTATATCAATGAAATTAACCTCCAGTTATCCGATTCCTCCACCTACAAAAAACTTGACTTTGACCCAACCGAAAAACACAACCAAGAACTGAAAAATCTCCTCCTTCATCATTCTAAACACCAAAACCTAACCACCGCCAGCCAGTTACCAAACACATAATTCTGTTACCAAACATATCTCTGCCTTTGTTGATGACAAACTCCAACCTCTAGTACGACAACTTCCTTCCCATGTCCAGGATACCAATAATTTCCTTAGTCTTCTTTCCAATCTTCCCCAACCTCTACCCCTTCACACAAAACTGGTTACCATTGATGCCACTTCACTGTACACCAATATACCCCACGCTCATGGCTTAGCTGCTATTGAGTATTTCCTTAATAAACGCCCTCCAAATACCAAAGCTAGCACTTCCTTCCTAGTTCAGCTGACTCAATTCATCCTTGAAAAAACCACTTCCAAAGTACTGGCATCAAATACCTCCAGATCAATGGTACCACTATGAGTACCCGCCTGGCCCCTTCCTATGCCAACCTGTTCATGGGGAAATTGGAGAAGACTTTCCTTCAAAAACAACCCGTCCAACCTCTCTGCTGGCTCCGTTTTATCGATGAAAATTTCATGATCTGGACTGACTCTGAAACCAATCTTGAAACCTTTCTTCAAAGCCTACAAAACTCTTCATTCCTGAATTTCACCTGGCAATCCTCTTCTGAATGCATAATCTTCCTTGATATTGAAATTGGATTGGAGGACGGTGTCCTTTAAATTGATATTCACATCAAACATACCAATAAACAACAATACCTTCACTATACCAGCTGTCACCCCAACAGCACTAAACGCTCCCTACCCTATAGTCTAGCCACCCGTGCCAAACGTATCATTTCCTCACCCAGAAACCTAAATAAATACAATAACCAACTTGTCAGTGAATTCCAAAAGAGAGGTTACCCTACCAACCTTATTAAAAACCAAATCCGTTTAGCCCAGTCCCAAAACCAAACCCAAACCAGAAGTAGTTCCCAATGCTTACCCATTGTCACTAATTACCACCATGGCCTACAGAAACTCAACCAAATCCTGAAAGATGGCTTCAACATCTTAAAAGCTTCTCCCCACACCAAATATCTCCTTGTAAAACCTCCTACTGTTACTTTCAGACAAAATAAAAACCTCCGCCAAATCCTGGTCCATCTTAAGTTACCTGATCCCAACATCCTGACCTGTCCTAAAGACCAGCAACCACCCAGTTCTAATACTTGTAACAAGAAAGCTTGCAAAACCTGCCTTATTCATCTCCCAGCCACATCTTTTACCAGCTCCACTAACTCCTTAACCTACAAGATATCTGGAAACCACTCCTGTGATTCCACTAATTTAATTTATCAGCTCCACTGCCCACACTGTCCTACCCAATATATCAGCCTTACCAGTGAAACCCATCAAAAACGCATGAATGGTCATAGACATAATTGCAAAGTCTAAAAACCTGTCTCTGCCTATACTCTCCTCCATAACCAAAATTTTGATCAGTGTTACACCACTAAAGTAATCAGATCCCTTCCTTCCCATGCCAATAGTTTCCAACTCCGAAGGATGGAATTAGCACACCAATGGATCACAAAATCCCCTGACTCACCTAATCTGAACATAAGATTAGACCACTTCTCTTCAACCCCTTCCCCATCAGCAAACTTCATATATATATATATATATATATACCAACTGAAAAAACTGCATCAATACCTGAGTGTTGCTCTATGGATGTACAACCCCCACCACTGCCACCTACCCAGCAATAATGGAAGCCATGTCAGTTTCTCTCTCTTTCTACTCACCTGAAGAAAGTGCCAGTGGCACTGAAAATTCGTGTGATTGTGTGATTATTTTGTGTATGTTACTACTACTCTGATGGTAGTGAACTTGTCTTCTAAGGTAAGTTTGCTAATATCCTACCTCTCCAATATACTAATTCCTGCCCTAGTACCATTTAACCTAACCTAAACAAAAATAATTATTTTTTAAAAATGTTTTAGTTAAATTGCCCCCTTAAGTACTGATTGTGGTTAATATTAGACTTAGCTGACAAATACTTAGCAGGACCACAAAAATTTACCATTATTGAAATAAATTATTCAACTCTAATTATATTTGTAAACCCTGCAATGGTGGGAATTGTGGTTTTAATGTCAGCTTGTGTATTATTATGGAAAGATGGCCCTGTCTCCTCAGCACTCTAGCAGTACCAGGAACTAATAATGTTCCTCCCACTTCGGTTTCTTTGCACGCTTAGTTCGGCTTTTAAAAATTAAAATCTATTAGATAATACTAACTAATAACAGCTACCAAACAGCCCTTGCTTAGCTACAAGGTAGTTCTCTACAGTTGCTTACCCTTCCCTCTGTGGTCCTCTCTAAACCATCACATCAATATAAAAGCTGTCATTCTCCTAGATAACAAAGTTTTATCATTTAGAAAACCCTATTAGTTTACTTAAGGGGGATGCAAAGTAGTGCAATCATATCAGAGTTAATAGAAATTATTACTTTAAACATTTCACAATAAAAACCAAATTATTCAAGATTTTGTTTCATTTTTATGTCTGATATAAATTAAAATTAATGCAAATATTACTCTTGGAACGTTGAGTAAATGGAAATGTTGAGGGGCTATTTTTACTGCTTAGAATTGGAAGTTCAAGAAATCCTTTCATGGTGGGAATCTATGATACAAAAGCTAATAACTTCCTTTCAAATTTCATCAAAATCTGTTCAGCAGTTCCGGAGATTTCGTACATCATTTTTGGATTTTATATATTAAGATTATTAAAACATATTCTGGCATATCATTCTTACTACTCTTTTATGAATAATCATTATTTTATTGTATTATAGATAGAATATGATGTAAACATAAATTTGGATAAAAATGCTTACCAATTCCTTTGTTTGTATATTTTTAATTAAATAGCCTTATTTGTTTCAATTGATAGAAAGAAGAGGAGCAATAATTTAACAATGATAACAACACTTGCTAAATAATAATTTGATATACTAAAGAAAATATTTTAAGACATACGGCAATGTAGAGCAGAAAGACTGAAACTGACTACTAAATATGAGATTGAGACATCCAAATTGTGGCCATTTATTTTGTCATATTAGCAAACAATTACAGGACATTTTTTACAATAACATACTATTCATTATTAAGATGCTGATCGTCAAAATATGGGCGAATGTGTATGGATGAACAAGTGTAATCATTGTAGCTAAGGTCGACTGTTCCACAGAAAGAGCTATTTACTAATAGCCCAATAACCAGGGCAACTAAGGGACCTACAGCTTTACGTGGAATCCGAACCACATAAGTACCAAAATCAATTCCAAGTGGCCAAAGATGGAACTGCAACCATATTTGGTATAAATAAATGAATACATCTGAAATAACATGCTGCATTAATCAGCCATACACTACTTAGTATCTTTTAGTAAACTCATAGAAGTCAGTACTATGGTTACTTAACAGTCGAAGAGTTATTTTACTTTATTTATAATTGGTCATAACAATTTAGATTTTCATTGAATAAATAAAAAAATTACAACCAGCTGCTAGCATTTGTCCAGCTTTAAAAATGTGCCAAGTGCTTTGAAAATATAGAATTGCAAAATTACTATTACAAAATAAATTAACAATGCTGGTAAGCAAGCTCAATGACAGCACATACATGGAGAGCTGAATTTTTAAAACTACCCATGTTTTTAAATTGGAAAGAGAAAAAAAATCGGTGGGTGTACTGGATATATAAAATATTGTACTGGTATATTTGCTTTTAAAATCACTTCAATGTTCTGCAATCCAAAGTTGGAAAATTGTTGGTGTCACAGTTCATTGCAAATGTTTAAAGTAGGTACACAAATCCAACAATTAGTTTCTAACTATGTGCGATAGTTAAATTTTATTTTCAAAAGACCCAAAAGAGCAACATACACTGTACTGTAGTTAATTTCATTTTTCATCCCCTGTTTCCTTAGTACAAAAATTGTAATTTTCAAAGACCATATTTTATACTGATGCCTTGATTAAAAAGTGAGTATAGCAAAAAATGATTGATAGAAGAATGAGTATGTAATAGACAGTTAAATGTGTACTCTTCAAAGCAAATTTAATAAATATATATTCATAAAGCATATATAAAATATTCAAAAGAACTTAAAGGCCAATTGAAACTTAAAATGAAGATAAGTTAGTTGAATAAACTGAACACATAATTACAAGTAATGTCTATTTAGTTTTTTGACTCTGTGAAATTCCTCACTAGCATAAACATATTCAACATCTTTAGATGAACGATGAATATGATGAACATTTATGAAAGAAATGAAGTTTAGTCAGTTGAATGCCTTCTCTACTTAGTAACTTACAATGAAACTTACTATGTACTTTCCAGTTTACTTCTTCAATCCATTTCATTTAGTATACTAAATAAAATGATTTGACCTCAATTTTCCTAGAACTATATAAAAAGAATGAATGTAATTCTTGATGTAACTGTATAAGTATGAGATATTTTACTCTATACCATAGGTTGGATGATCCATACTAGTGGCTGTTGGTTACTTATCAATTTGGAATTGTTTTGACATAAATCTTCTATGGCTAGCTGTTGTACTGAATACTCATATTTAGATAGGTGAGTTTGTTTATTATTCTAATCCTGCAAGAAGCTTATGAACTAACCGTTTTATGTTCCTCATTTTTTTGTTTAACAGGATTTCACCATTTTATTATTTTATTTGAAGGAAAGGAAAACTAACAGTTTTGTTAGACTTGTCAGAAAAACTCTGTACTACATATGGGTAATAAAAAGGGAAAAAGATTTACTGAGAAATACACTATGACCTAGGAAGCAAATTCACCTATTATGTTGAATCATTTTATTAGAAAAAGAATAAATATTTCTTAATGCACTTTCTTCAAGTTGTAGTTAGAGGATTTTTTAACAAGTTAGTTATATTTTGTGTATCAGTAAAAACAATCGATAAAAAACAATTAATTTTAAAGGATAATGAAAACTAATTCAGAGATGGTGAAGCAGACCACAAAAGTTAATGTCTGAGCCAATGATGCTAGATAAATATGCTAAACTGACGGACCATAGTTAATGGCCAGCTGACCATCAACAAACTGCAAAGAATTAGTGTAACACATCTCCAAACTATAATTAAAACACCTAAATAATAGAAAAATAAGTTGTAGATATCAACCTGAGTGCTATCAGGGCGTGGAGGCACATTGGCTAGTGACCGGTTTGCTTCTGAAATTGCCTTCATGATTAGAGTGCTGCTTGGTTGTTGTGAAGGGGGCCTACGGGGACGAGGGGTTACCTTGACAACACTTGGCACAGGTATCTCTACATCCTCTTCAGGCTCTGGAGATCGAGGCACTACTTGAGATAACACCCCACCACGCTTGCGAGGCTCCTGTAAATCCATTTAAATCAATATTTTAGACAGTAACAGGGAAAATTTTCATGAACCAAACTACACAATTAACACGTTCAGTGCGGGTGGACCGTATACGGTCCACCGCCGGCCGGGCGCTGGGAGCGCGTGGACCGGACCCATACCACTCTACACTGTTGTTGCTATGCAGTCAGTGTGAACTCAGCTTGTGCGCGAGGTAGACCTTACGTCGGCCGCTATACGAATGTGAACCGTTCTATATTTTTGCGTTTTCTGTTTTTATCTATCGTTTTTTCGAGCGGAGTTTTACAATTATTGATGTAATTTAGTGATTTCTTCATGTAGATAAGTTTGTTCTTTATGTAAATAAGTGAGTTTAGTGTAGTATTTAGTGTAATTTTTATTGTTGAAACATGGCTGACAACACTGTTGATGACCTTGACTTGAGTGACGACATTATTACAAGTGAAGATTCCGTCACCGAAAGTGATGATTATGATGAAGTTTTGAACCTTATTTGGTGTAACAACACTGCTGGACTCAAAAAAATTAACTTTTTGAAGGACAATAACCTATTGGTGGCCATACCTGGTGATGGCTCACCTATTGATTGGTTTTCCAGCATCCCAAGGGGCTGATGGACCGTATCCAGACCACAACTTATGACGTCATAAACAACTTTTTCCCATGCTACAACCAACTTCGTTTTGCTGTTTTTGGGCTGTCTATACCTTATGAAAAGTAAAATTAAATTTTATAGTACTCAGTTTCCCGGGTCGGTTAGAGTGTTTTTACTATAGCACTGAACGTGTTAAAGTACTATTCAAATATGAAGATACTAAGATTTGGACATAATTTGATAACTAAAAATCATATCTAACCGCCACAAATCACATTTCTTCTGTAGGAATGCAAGGGATAAATATTTCTGAAATCGACTGCATGCACAAACTGTAGTACAAAACTGATTTGCAGAGGAACTTTATTTATTATAGTGTTTATTACCGTAAATGATTTCCCATAAACTTTTAAATGATATATATAATTTAAGGGTATCCAACACTTAAAAATTTGACTATTAAAATAGTCAAATTGTTGATGCATCAAATATATCACTATGCATCGATGGTACCACAATGCATCAGTACTATCAATGTCTCAGAATTATTCTGCCAGGATGAAAAAAAATGCTTTTTTAATAAATAATATTTTTATTTAATCTTTTAGAATGAGTTTTTAGATAACATATTTTATAATGAAATAGTAGTAAAATGAGTATAACTCGTGTTTGTTTCCATTCCTTATGGTCGTTTTGAGTGGACAGGGACGAGTGAAATTAGACGTACAAACCTAATAAGATTGCGATAACGAATACTGAGTTTGACTAGAGGATATGACTTGGACCGATATAAGTCCATCAAGCAATGCACGTAGATCTTGTTTTCGTTTATAAATTCATATGTGTTGCATTTTTTTTAATTCACATTTTGACTCTCATTTCTGTTTGATTGTTGGCACTGTTTCTAAAATACATTAACCAAAATCATTTTTATGTAAAAAAAGTTTAAGTTAAATGTTAATTTATTACTTGACTTATTATAAACATTGACATCCATTTTAAAGTTTTTCATTGACAAATATTTTAAATTATAATAACAATTTAATGTATTCAATAAATTACATTTTATTAGATATGTTTATACGGTTATTTTGTTAATTTTAATTTATTGGCTAAACAATAATGGTTTGTTATACTTAAATTAAAATTAATTATAGTCCTACTAAAAAATTATGTGATTTGGTAAGTTTTATTTATTCACGTATGTATATAACTTTACATTAATATTTATTTCACGCAAAATCATAACCAGTTGAAAAATAAAAATTACTGCTTCGAGAAATGGTTATATAGGTCAAATAAAGAGAAAAACAAAAATACATTTTTTTTCCAAAAACGCTTTGTTTACCAGATATTCCCCATTTTGTTTTTTCACCAAAGAATTTGCATCTCTAAGTTGGTTCAACCGATCGTTATGAAACTCACTATGCATGTTAAAATAATAAAAACCTATTCTATACAAAAAACTAATGACTCAATTTAAAAAATGGCATCCATTATAAATTTTTAAACAGAAACTGTGGGAAAATAGCAGAAATAAAAAAAAATACAAGGAGCACTTTTTTTAGGTAGTTTTATTACCAATCTGTCTGTATCAAAAACGTTAGAATCGGACAAAAATAATGAAGACACATTGACATTTGTGTTGAGAGGCAGCAAAAAACCTACAAAAAAATGGACTAAGGAACTTATTTTGTCCATCAAAACAGTTCCACGCTATGGCCCTGCTAGTGTTGGGCAAGAAATTAGATCTGCTCAACTGAAAAGCTGTACGTAGAAGTGGGTTTTGAGATTTTAAGAACAGTTTTGATGTGGGAGATCCTGTGTAATGGGGAGGTGAGGGCATTTAAGATCTTATTGAATTCTTCAAGTAATGCCTCCTGACGTCTTAACTCTGGAGGAGCTATATTGCACATCACCAGGAGCCTAGGAAGTGAAGTTGTTATAAGAGTGCCACTAATAGCTCTCATATTAAGTTGGACATAACCGCTTTAGTATGTACATTATTTAGCCATACGGGAGCACTGTAATCAGCAGCTGAATAAACAAGTGACAAAGCAGTTGTACGCAGGACATGTGCGTTGGCTTCCCAATTTTTTCCAGCGTACACTTACCCCGGTTTTAATTTTAGCTGTTTTTTTTTATGAAGGCTTTTAGAGGATGGTTTATGACTATAGTTAAGTTGTTTTAAATTATTATATAGATTCTTCTTTTTGCCTCTGAAATTTATAATTTAATTGTAACACATTACATCTGGATAATTTTTACCAGTTACTATCCCACACTCCATCAAACTATTGGTATTTAAATTAAATACATTAAACGCAGTGCCATGAACTCCATCTCTAGCTTTTCCTATATTCTTCCTTCATTTTACTTAAGAGGACTCTAAAGGACAAGAAAATATAGAAGTCATTTGACACTGGTGAGAGAAGTTGTAACTACGTCCAGTTTTTTTTAGGTGAAAGAAGATTACTCCCCTAGACAGAGTACAGTGTAGTTCCTTGAATCATTTCCTGTGTAGTAAGTTTTCGTAGTATTTTCAACTGGAAACCCCAATTACACCCCCCAGTCAAAAATATATCTTGTAAAAATGTAGTTAACATTTTCAAAAGAAAGTTAGCACATTTGTTGTATAGAGAAATGTATACAAATTATTCCATATTATTACAGAAACATATATAAAGAAAATAGTCTTATTCAAATTTAATAATTTAATTAAGGATGGGTCAGTCTCTAAAGTCAGACTAACTCTAAGTAAGGAAATCAGTCTGTATCAGTCGTTGGCCTACATTGTATCCATTGATGTTAAGTTGAATGAAGAAAGATTTTTATGAATGAAGTAGTAAAATCGATCTGCGACTAAGAAGTTCGGGTATTTGCCCCTTAGATCTCACGAATCACTGCATTTTCTAGCAATAAATTACCATGCAGGCATTTGCGCGTTCCCATTTTGTGACTAAAGTTTTAAAGATATTGATCTAAAACCAAAACTAAATTGAAAAAAATAAATAAATTTCTGACTAGAATTGCTTGTTTTAATTTTTATAACAGCTCTAGTTTTATTTTGGCACTAGTTTGAATATTGGGTAAATACAATGACCTATCAAATCAAAATAAAAGAGAATTCAAACATTTTTAAAGGCGATTCTGGTCAAAAAAGTCTATCTTTGAATAGATACTTCATTTATAATTTTACAACAGTAAATAAAGGCAGTATCTTGGACAGCACAAGTATTTACGCTTCTCAATGTGGGGATTTAGAGCCCTCTTAAATATAAAAGCTTGCTAGTGTTAATAAATTTACTAAGCTCGGCACTTCTATTTTCAAATAATTGTGATTTATTTTGTTTTACTGCATTTTGTCAAGCCCTACATATTACATTCCTTATACTATTTTCAAATGACCTTCCTATTTTTAAATTACTGTTTCATATATATAATATTAATTAGTTAACATTAGTATGATCAATAAATTCAAGTTATAAATGATCTTTCCTTGTATTATCATGTCACCTGTAACACAATATGGTGTTATTGTTACTCTAACTTCAATGGTCTAACCTTTTAAAACTGAAATAACATTTTTATTTTTCGATGCACACATATTGAATTTATGATTTTTATAATAACCAGTTGTTATTATAAAAATCATAAATTCAGTATGTGTGCATCGAAACAAAATTATATGCATTGCATCGATACATTGAATTGATAAAATTTCCTGCATTGCACACTCTTTATATAATTTGGAAATAATTCAAAATTCCAATAACTAAAAAAAACTAAATTATTGGAGTGATAATTTTCAAATTATAAATATTTCCAATAAGAAGAGCTTTTGAAAATGATTTTATTGACAGATTGTAAATTGTGAGATTCAGTGATCTTGTTTTGTTGTTTAAAGGTTTAATTATTATCATGAGTGTTTTGTTTTAATTTTGAGATTGTTGTAAGTAGGTAAGTGAACTCTTGCTAAAAAGGTGAGTGGGATACTATTTCAACTCAAATAATAACTTACTTTGACAATTATTGATATACATGTCTGCTCATACAATAAGAGGGCTTTAGTATGTGCTTATAAATCATAAACTTAATGACAATGGACTTTTGGCAGATGACAAAGTAATTATAGGCAACAACTGCAATGAAAGTAAGACCAACATATAACTTCATAGTGAATAGAAACACTTTCAGTATTTATGCAATTGTCCAACTATCAATTCTTTAAATACATGCAATTGGATTTATACGCCAGCTGGCAAAACCACTTATCCTTGTAACAAGTATGTCAGACAATTGTCTTATAAATGACACTGTCGTCAAACTGTGGACAAATCAGACTATATGTGTAAACGCTTACAATTAATTACTCTCCAATAAACAAATCTTCACTTTTACACTATGTATAAAAATAAATTTTTAACTGTGAGAGCTATTTATGAATAGGGAATTTGTGTATACATGGTCTGATGTCAAACTGTCTGTTACATAGATAACACAATTCAAAGATTTCATAAGTAGGCCTAGGAACTTTGTACGTAACTGCATATGACTCTTTATCAGGGTAGCACTAATATTCCCAATATTGCTAACAATGTTTTTTAAAAATAAGCTGAAAGATTTCACAAAAAATATGCAACTTATACTTTTGTGATAAAAAAAGAATAAAATTTAATTTTTTATGACAATTTTTAAGTATTTACTAACACAGGGTGTCCACACAAATTTTGTCACAATTTCCCCTGACTTTCCTTGACCATTTCTGATTATTTTCCTTGATTCTCGAAATTTTTCAAAAATGCATAATAGTCAAAATATGTTGTATTTTAAGTATTAAATTAAAACGATTATTCGGAGATATTAATATTGCTATTAAAAAGTACACATAAGCATTATAAAAGAAACAAGAAACCTCAGCCTTCTCTATACGCATAGCTGGCCTAGTCCTCTCTCCACATTCTGTTTTCATCCTTTATTTACTAAATTTTTATTGAAAATACAAATACATTTCTAAATTGTTAACATTTTCATTATACATATTTACAAAAATAAGAAACCTATAAGTAAATAAATATAAAAGTCTTACAAAATTAATCTTACAAATGAAGAAATAACATTTAAATACGTATTTCAACACTGGAGAATATTATGAAAAGATATAGTGGATTGACTACTACTAATCCCTACTTTATTGATTGTATAAAAAAGCATTTAACATGTAATTAGTAAATACTTAATACATATTTAAGTATTTAAATTACATAGTAAGTATAACTAATGTAACCATTTATTTGATATGCTTCTTAAAAATTGATTTCTAGTATAGTTTCATTTTCTCTAGCATTTGTATCTTTTTCTTTATTTCTGCATCCTCCTTTTCCCTTTCAATTTCTCACTTCTTCGTGCTTTCTTTCTATTCTGACAATTGTAGTGCAATTTTTCTTTTCTCTAAAATATTTATATCTTTCTCTGATTTCATTGCTATTTTTGTCTAAATACAATACTAAATACAAATGTCTTACTGCAGTAATCATACTTCTGGTTTAAGGAATTAAATTCAAGGAATTTTCCAGGATTTTCACAGAGAAATTTACAGGTTTTACAGTAAAATCGTTGCAGCTTTTCAGAAATACAGTAAATATATTGGCAAACTGCATAATTTATAATAATACATTTTTTTATAATATAAATAAATATTAATGGTAATGCAAGAGGATTGTAATTTTCAATATAAATGTTGCCTTAAAATTAAAATGAACACTTCTGATGGGTTCAATAAAAAGGTAACACAAAGCACCTATATCAAGAGAAAAAAATTATTTTACACTTTTTTAATATTTCTGGAATCAAGACAATGGTGAAAAGAATTACAGGTAAACTATTAAATATTAATGATATATCGATCAATGGTCAATAGTATATAATTTCAAAACATGATTAAAAAAAAAAACAATAAAAGGACATAAAAACTGTATGTAGGAACTTTCTTAACAAACACAAAAGTAGCAACTAACAAAAAATTGGTAATACATTTAATCAATTTGGTAATTACTGATGTACATATTATATAATATGGACAAGATATAAATTATCTACATTGCACAAGAATACTGCCCAAGAACTGTAATTAAAACTTAAAAATTATCATTAATACTGAAATTCATGTGTAATGTACTGATATTATATTACACATGAAAAACATAGTTTTTCTACATTACTTAAGACACATTCATCTTCCTGTTTACAGCTTTCAAATGACTCACTGAAAGGTACATAAAAAAATCTCAGTAAAGAGGTAATTGAAAAATAACCTAAATAAAATAAAATTAATCAAAAAATCAAACAAAACAATATTATTAATTAACAATGAGGAATGGCAATAAAACAAGATGTTGGATAAACAACTAAATTCAATACCTTATTTTAAAATAAACAATAATGCAACACTAATTAAATGTGAATAACAGTATTAACAAGTATAATATTTGATTATAAACTAAATAAAGAACACAAACGAATAAATGTCCAGTAAGTTAACAAGTTTTTGTTTATATTTATCAATAGTTGATGAAAATTATTCTTACAGACCGAAAAATGCATTTTTTACTGACCTAACCTAACTTATCCTACCTAAAAAAAAAAAAAAAAGGCAATTTGCGTTAAATTCTGGTGTCCGGCCTCCATGACACCCTACCGGCAGGGTTGTTAGTGAATTCGGTTTTTGTGATAAATAGTTGTTGTATGTAATGATCGTGTAATGGCCGCTAATCGCGAAAGTAGTTTTTCCGTTGTATCTCGAGAAATAATTGTAATAGAACAAAATAGTTTTCAAATTCGTAATCAGCGTAGCAAAAAAATCTAAATAAAAAAGATAATTAAAATACCATTTAAATGAACCTATATGTCAATAATACTAACAGTTGTGACATTAGGTTTTTCGATATAGCATTGCCTTCGTCATACTGATTAAAATAATAAATTCTATTAGTTCCAAATTCCCAGTTGTGCAATTGGGCGGGCAGGGCAGTGGCTAGTGCCTGCGTAAAGTACCCCTTCCTCTCTTCTCCACATGAAGTACGGTCAATGCCATACAAAACAGTCTTCTCTCATTTCTACGTACAGTACCTCAGAGTCCTGACATGGACTTTATACAGGACTGTACCCAGTAGAACCAAGACAGGAGTATTGGCGCAATGTGAGGCCTGTTTTCAGTTTTAAATTTTCCCCTCTGTGGTCCAGCTTAACTCGAAATCCCCAGATGTTTCCCGGTTTTTCATGGGCAAATTGAATTTTGAAAATATCCCGGTTCTTCCTAATTTCCCGGTCAGTAGACACCCTGCTATTACACTGCTCAGCCCACCAAGATGTTCAATATCAGAAATTATCCTTTGGAAAACAAGGGATTCCTCAAGAAGATTTTCAAAAATTGATGATGAGTTGGTAGAAACCCAGACTCAACAAATGCATTTCCGTGAGATAAAATTAAACACATCTTCACTACAA
Source organism: Stictocephala bisonia (assembly GCA_035578905.1). Lineage (NCBI taxonomy): Eukaryota > Metazoa > Arthropoda > Insecta > Hemiptera > Membracidae > Stictocephala > Stictocephala bisonia. The sequence goes on from JAQJVL010000230.1 coordinate 609,199, forward strand.
AACACAGTTCTCCATCTTCACCAAAAAGCTTATAATAAAATTCATCCAGTCCCTCATCATCATTTCTTTGTGAAATGAAATCATCAAACTGCTTTCTAATGCTCAAATCATGTTGAACTTCTTCTGTTAGGTATGTAAACTGTTGTTTTGCCCTCCTTGTCATACTTCATAATTTTTAAAAAGACACAAGTATACATCAGTTAAGTATGTAACTGTTATACACTTTTTTTAAAATACATAGAAAAATGCTATCTACGAATTTAAAAAACCGTTGGGGTTCTCTGACTTTCCAAAATTTTTGTCCATTTCCATAACCAAATTTTTTCCCCCCTGACTTTCCAGAATGTAGACACCCTGTAACATTATAAATTATTTTTTATTCATTAGAGAATGCTGCTTTTTCTTCAAAAGTGCAGGGGAGTGAGAATGCCTTGTACATTGTTAATTTTATAGAAACTAAATTATTTATAAACCAACAATAAAATATTGTAATTTGAAAGGAACTGAATGACGACTAACCTCTATTGTTTATCAAAAGTACATATATTTTGACTGCATGGACAGCAAAATCTTACCTCTGATTCTCTTCTTCTTCCTGAAGCGTCAGCTTCTCGGTCAGCTTTACGATTTTCTGACCCTCGAGTTGTTTTGGATGACCTTGATAAATTCCAATCATCACTGTTATTTCTAGTAGATCTTCTTCCATCAGGTTCAATCCTGTTGTCTCTACTCGAATCTCTTCTGCGTGATCGGTCTTCTCTTCTTTTTGTAAAATATGAGTCCCGAACACGCTCACTTTTTCTATCTCTATCAATATCTCTTTGATTATAAGAGTCCTTGTCTAAAACCTGTCCTGATCTTTTACTTTGATCCCAGTCTTCATGATGACTTCTAGAATCGTTTTCTCTGGTGTCACTTCTTCTTTTACGAACAGGTGATAGGCTTCTATCTAAACTTCGTTTACGGCTCCTATTTTGGGACTCTGCAACCTGTTTTGCAGCCTTTTTTCGATTAAGTAATTCACGAGCATCAATAACTTTACTAGGTTTTACCGGTGAGCTTGGTGAGGGAGATTTATGATTCTTATTATCAGTTAGCTTTTCTTTTGACACCTTTAAGCTATTATGAATTTCTGATTGCTTTTTATCCACACTTTTACTATCTTTGGTAATTGTTGGAGAGTCATTATCTTTCACATGTTTTTGAGATTCTTCACAATTTACTTCTTCAGTTGTATCCAGCAATTCTAGAAAGATTAACAAAAATTAGACTTCAGTTCAATTGGATTGGTTAACATTTTTAACTAAGTTTCTGGAAGATGAAAAACATTATTTCAAATTTAGACAAAATATTGATGATAGCAACTTAATATGTCATAATTCAGGTAAAATAAAATATACAAAGAAGATTCACAGTTAAAAATGGAAGATTTACAATTGGTTGTGTTCATCTACAATACAAAGGGGACTTGTTACAGAAAGCCTGCTTGAGATTACTGGACGACAGAAATCCTATCCTAAAAAAATATGATATAATACATTTGAGTGCCTAAATATGCAAGATTCTAATTATTTACACTATTTTCAAGATCAATTAAGTCAATGCAACTTCAGAATTACTTTTCATCATAGACAATACATTATATATAGAGTTAAATTATTTTAACCCTTTGAGAGACAGGCAGCACTATACTGCCACTTATGTAACTTGCAAAAAGACCTAGCCAGCAGTACACTGATGGCCACAGAACACATTGAAAGATGTAGGCGGCAATTTACTATTGATGTTATTTCATGTCTTTTACACAAATTACATGTTGTATAATTATCTTGAACGTAACCAACATAAATAAATGGTTTTAATTAAAACATAACAAAATTATTCACTCGTTTAAAACAGTATAAAGCTATATTAAACCCCTATTAATTAATACAACAAGTAACCTAAAACAACTTGCATTACAATAATACAATAAAAATTATTTTAGACAGTGCTAATAAAGAACAACACCACCAACAGCGAATAACAACTGCCAGTATGAGTGTGAGTAAATTGCAGATCGGTAGGGAAATACATATACTAAAGTAATATGTTATTCTGCTGATCGGCTCTGGCCTAGCAATCTAAGGCATCAGGACTTTGATCGCAATATTATTTAAAAAAAAAAAAAAAAATATATCATCAGGAATAATAAGCCTTAAGTTAGGGATAGCGCTGAATCGAATTTCGCCTGGCCTGGAAGTATTTAAAAGTAATGTTTAACTTATATTCAAGTTATTAAATTTTCAATATAAACCAATAAATTTTAATTTCAACTAGGCCTTTCGCCAGGAAAGCTGGCATCATCAGGCAACACTACTTTATTTATTTGTAAACAAACAAGACAATAATTAGTTGGGAAAAGAGATGTAAATAATTTAAAGAATATTAGTATAAATATATTGTAAATAATGTATAGTATATATATATATATATATATATATATATATATTGTTGAAAAAAAACCTAAGAGTTTGTTAATATTTTTTTATTTAACCCTCTGATGGTTTAATGTCGAACGATCGACCTTTACAACGTATCTGCTATGGTTTAGAGTCGAAAAATCGACCTTCACTATTTCGTTTCTTACGGGTGTTCATCCTTCACTAAACATCCTATATCATATGTCATTTGAAACAGCTGGTTCTACTGCTTAGTCTGGTGAAAGTCTTATTTGGATGGCGTTGGCCTAGACTAAAAAAAATACAATTCCATAATTGGCAGTTCCAACTGTCAGCGCGCCATTGTTGTTTACTACTGTGTCGCATCTTCGTTGTTTTGGTCGTAATAATGTTTCGTTTTTAGTGGTTTTTACGTGAAAATGTCTGAATTACATACGAGTGAGATTGATAGGGAGTTGTTCAATGATTCTGGAGACTCCAAATTACAATACTTCTGGAGACCATCTAGGGGTAACAGGAAAAGAAGAGCTCCCATCAGCGGGAGTGAGTCAGATTGAGCGGTTTTCACCATTGCGCCTGTATATAGTTTTTTGTACATAACTTATTTATTTTAGTAATGAAGTCCTTACAAGTTTATATTTTCTTATTCAGTTATAAATTCTGCACAAAAAGGCTATCTTAGAATTTTTGTATTGTACATAGTGAAAATGTTGTGTGTGTGTAAAGTGTGAAAAACATTGTGGATTTTCTTATTCTTCCTCTTCTCTCCATTAAAGAAAATCCCAAACTACTTGTTAAGTCATTTTGAAATACATATAATAATACTCCATAGTTTTATGAACAAAATGATGTATAATAAACCCTATTTAGATAAAAAATAAATTTTTACAGATTTTTAAAAATAAGGCTGCAAATTGGCAAAAATGGGCTGAACCACCAGAGGTAAAATAGTGAACCATCGGAGGGTTAAAGAACATATGTTGTTTCTTTAATTGTAGTAATTTGTTTACATCTTGAATCTAATAAAGTTTTACTTCAGTTATTTTTCACTTATCTTTTTTATAAGTTTTTCAATAGGTTATGGGCCCAGATATCGTTTGAAGAGTGAAATAAAGTAAGTAAAATATGGATTTAAGATTTAGAGTTGATAAGCTTGATGGTCAATTAGCGTGGAGACGATGGAAACGACAAATGGACTTGTTGTTAAAACACAATGAAGTGTTAGACATTGCTCAAGGAAAACGTATTAGACCAGAAATTCCAGCTAAGGGTGCTGAGAATGAACAAGCAACTCTTAATAAGATTAAACAGTTTGACAAAGATGATGCACTATGTCAAGTCTTAATTGTAAGTGCACTTGATGATAGGCATGTTGAACTAACAGCAACTTGCCAAAATGGTATGGATATGTGGGGAAAGCTAATTAGTGTCTATGAACAGTCTTCTAATCAAAGGCTAGATAGAATCCTAGAAGCATTTTTCACAGCAGAAAAACTCCCAGATGAAGAGTTAGTACAGTATTTTGCTAGGTTACAGTTAATATTTAGGGAAGTAAATGAGTAGCTTGTAAAGCACAAGGCAAATGAACTTCCAAACTTAGTACTAATGAGCACTCTTCCAAATGAATATTTTGAATTTAAAAGTGTTTGGGAGAGTGTTAAAGTGGAAGATAGGTCAATTGATTTGTTGGTTGAGAGAATTAGGCTCATTGAACAAAGATTGCCTAAGTTCACTAAAGAAACTGCATTATCGGCAAAAGTAAATAGCACTGTTGTTAGGCCTAGTGAAAAAGAAAAATTTTCTCACAAAGAGAAAAATAAGAAGAAAATTGTTAAATGTTTCATATGTAAAGGTCCACATTACGCTAGTAATTGTCCCAATAAAGACAAAGGAAAGTCTTTCCAGCCTAAAAACAACAATTTGTTATGCTATGTTGCAAATGAAAGGTGTGATTGTACTTTTATTGCTGACTCAGGGGCATCTCAACATATGTGTTTTTGTGGAAAGTATTTTGATACATTTAGTGCATTTTCACAGCCATTTAAAGTTACTGTAGGCAACAGTGAAGTTATCGAAGCTACTGGAGAAGGAAACATTCGTGTTTTAGTGACGTTTGGTCAACAAAAAGTAGTGAAGACTTTAGAGAATGTATGGTATGTGCCTAAGTTAGGTCGTAACCTCATGTCAGTGAGTCCCTCAGTGGCAAAAGGATATACCTTTAAAGCATCACAAGATAAATGTGTATTTTAAGAGGAAATGTTCCACAGGTGATAGGACACATTAAAAATGGTCTTTATGAACTTGAGTTTAAAGTATTAGTTCCGGAAAAGTCACAAGCAGAAGCAAACGCTGCTAGTAACAGTCGACCAAGAACTATACAGGAGTGGCATGAATGTCTTGCTCATCAAGACAAAGGACATGTACGACGACATCTAAAGTTAAGAGGGATCATTGTTGACAAAATTGATGAATTTTGTGAAAGTTGTGTTCTAGGAAAACAACATCGTGATACTTATCATTCTAGAACTGTAAAACCAACAGAAGTAGGTGAATTGGTAAGTGGAGATGTTTGTGGACCAATGGAAGAGCCGTCAATTGGAGGTAGTCGTTATTGTGTAGTTTTTAAGGACTATTACACAAAATACAGACGTGTTTTCTTTGTTGAGAAGAAGTCAGATGTTCCTGATTGTGTGGAAACATATATTAATGAATGTAAAACAGCAGGACATGTTGTAAAAACTTTTATTAGTGATGGAGGCACAAAGTTTTGTAATTCCAAGGTGAAAATAACTTCAGAAAAGAGGAATAACTATGAGAACTACAATGCCATATACACAGGAAGAGAATGGTTTAATAGAGCGAGAGATGCGTACTCTTCTTGAAAGCACAAGAACTATGCTGGTTAGTAAAAATCTACCAAAAAGACTATGGGCAGAAGCTATGAATACAGCTACTCATGTAATTAATCGTACAGGTCCTGTGAGAGATGGACTGACTCCATATGAACTGTGGTTCAAGAAAGGACTTGCTCCGATTAATCATTTTCATCCGTTTGGTACTGAGTGTTTTGTACATGTGCCAAAACAAAAACGGAAGAAGTGGTCAGTAAAGTAAACAGCAGGTATCCTAGTTGGTTACTGTGGTGAGCGAGACGGTTACAGAGTTTATGATGGATGGAATGTCATAATCAGTCGTGATGTTGTCTTCAAGCCTTTGATGAATAGTAGAGCAGAGGGCAAGGAAAATGATAAGGCAGTGATTGAGGAAGACGCTATTTCAAATGTATCCGTTTCTATAAAACCAGAAGTTGTTGATAAGTTTACTGAGTCCGGAGTCAAAAATCAGTTTATAGATAATACAAGTTCAAGTTCAGAAGTTTCAGCCTCTGAAAGTGATAGTCAAAATTTAGATGTTGAAAATGAAGATCATGTAGATGGTAGTGGTGAATTTAATCAACCAAAGAGACAGTGTCAACCTCCCACTTACTTTAAGGACTATGTGATGTTAGCTGAAGCTGGACCGACCTATGGAGAAGCTGTAAGCAGTCCAGAGTGGTATCATTGGCAATCAGCGATGAATGAAGAGATGGGGTCCCTTCATGAAAATGATGTTTTCAAACTTGTATGTTTACCCAAAAATAAAAGAACCATAGGAGTAAAGTGGGTGCTTACAAAGAAGAGCAATCCAGAAAGATATAAGGCAAGGTTAGTTGCTAAGGGGTATGCTCAGAAAGAAGGCGTGGAATATTTTAGTACATACAGTCCAGTTGCAAGAATTGATACTATAAGGACAGTATTGAATATGGCTGCTCAAGAAAATATGTACTTAAAACAATTTGACATGAAGACAGCTTTCTTGTACTCTAAGATAGATGAAGAGATATATGTTAATCAACCAGAAGGCTATGATGATGGCTCAGGTAAAGTGTGGAAATTAAACCGTAGTTTGTATGGGTTGAAGCAGAGTCCTAAATGTTGGAACAAACGGTTATCTAACTTTATGAAATCTCAAGGTTTTAGAGCTAGTACGACAGATCCTTGTCTGTTCATTCGAGAAGTTAACAATCAAAAGATGTTTGTTGTTATCTATGTGGATGATGGACTTATCTGTGGAACTGATGAAAAACAAGTTGATGAATTTGTTCAAAACCTGAAATGTGATTTTAAAATCAAGGTAACAGATCCTGAAGTGTATTTAGGAGTTGAGATCAAAAAGAGCAAAGATTCGATCACACTTAGCCAGAGGGCATACATTGATCAAGTTTTAGAAAAGTATCGGATGGCTAACTGTAATCCAGTGTCAACACCTGTTGACAAGTTTGAATGTGACAAAGAAGAAAAGTCTTTAGCAGCTGGTGTGCCATATCGAGAAGCAATTGGCAGTCTAATTTACTTGACAAATACCCGCCCAGATATTTGCTATGCTGTTAGCATGGTTGCTCAACATGTGAATAGCCCAAGTATCAAGAATTGGTCTCAGGTTAAGCGGATTTTCAGATATCTGCAAGGTACAAAGGACTATGTCTTACAATATAAGAAGGGAGATCAGGTTCTTAATTGTTATAGTGATGCAGATTATGCAGGTGACCAGGAAAGTAAAAAATCTCGGTCAGGCTGTATATGTATGTTTGCTGGAGGAGCAATAAGTTGGTTCTCAAAGAAACAAAATTGCATTTCTCTATCCACAACAGAGGCTGAATATGTAGCGGCCAGTGAAACAGCAAAGCAGATTGTTTGGCTGAAAAGTTTGTTGGAAGAAATGAAAGGTTCTTCAGTTGAAGCTAACTTGTACATTGACAATGCTGGTGCTGTAAAATTGATTCAGAATCCTGTCATGCACGGAAGAACAAAACACATAAGTGTACGATATCACTTTGTGAGAGAGAACCATGAGAAGGGTGTTTACAAGGTTGAACATGTACCAGGCAAACTTCAGTTAGCTGATTTTTTAACAAAAGGACTTGTTGGTAGTCGATTAAAGGATTTACTTGAACTCTCAGGTTTGAGGGCATGTTGAAAAAAAACCTAAGAGTTTGTTAATATTTTTTTATTTAAAGAACATATGTTGTTTCTTTAATTGTAGTAATTTGTTTACATCTTGAATCAAATAAAGTTTTACTTCAGTTATTTTTCACTTATCTTTTTTATAAGTTTTTCAACTTACAAAACACACACACACACACACACACACACACATATCTACATTTCACCTTGAGAGTGTACAGCTAGTTATATATAAGGTTGTTTCTGTTGAAATAAAAGTTTTCGACATAAAAAATGAGAAAAAGAAAAACATGTTAATGGCATACACAAAAACTACGTACGTATAGCATTAATTTTACGCACGTCTGTGCGTGTGTGAGTGTGCGTGTGCATGTGCGTGCATGTGTGTGCACGCGCGTGCGTGTGCGTGGTGTGTGTGTCGTGTGCGTCGTGTGTGCGTGTGCGTGCGTGTGTGTGTGTGTGTGTGTGAGTGAGCATATGAAAATACATAAGCTCTGAACTAAATACAGTATACTTAAACTTATGTATTTTCGTAATTAATTATCTGCATTCTGTAAATATATATATATATATATAGTATATATATATATATATATATATATATATATATACATTGTATATATATATATATATATATACATTGTACCGGGTCTTTAGACCGGTACATTTCTTTTTTTCGTCGTTGTCTGCCAGGCTGCCTGAGATCGCTCATGCCCTGCGATTCGCGTAGTTGGTGGCTGTTGGCCCGGATCCGTTCGTTCCGTGTTCCGGCCTTTGGCTGTCAGGTTGGCCATCTTCTAGATTGTTCTAGTAGAGTTCTACTCGGCCGAACCTCCTTACCATGCCAGGCTAGAGCTCCTAAAACTCCAGGGTCCTTGAGTGGGACGTTCAGCCCTCAGCCTGCCGTCCGGGGATTGTCTACCATCTGCACTGCTAGCCTGGCCTGAGGACCATGTTGGAGCCTGGAGTTGCCCGCTACCCGCCCTACATCTTTGGTGGTAGAAGTCTTCTGTCCTCAGGTCAGTGCGTTCTATGTCATTGTTTCCCGGCGGCTGAGCTGGGGGTTTTGCTGCTTAAATATTTACATGAAAAAAATAACAAAAAAAAAAAAAACAGTGAAATACAGGAAATATAAAAGAAGAAAAAAGTTTGTGGAACTGTTTAATTTGTGCCTAGGCCTAAAACTGATGGGACAAAGTGGGCAACACAGCCATGGGGACCTTTATATGTATTTTTTTTATATAAAAGGAAAAAGAACTTAAAATACAAACAAAAGGAACTTTTTGATGTTAATATTTATTTATATTTATATTTCTTGTTATTTAGTTTAATTAGTTTATTTTGTTGTTAGATTTTTTAGAGTTTATATTTGTTAGGTCCCTATTGTTAAATTGTGTTGTTATTTATTTTTATGCTTTAGGCCTAGTGATTCAGTTATTTATTTATTTATTTCGTGTTTTGGTATTATTGATGTCAGGGGATAATAGAACGGTACCGTGTTATATTTTCTTTTTAATTGTTTAATTTTTAACTCTCACCAAAAGGGGATTATTGGGTTTTGCTTAACTTCTAATTCGGAGCTGCCCAGGGATTCCGGCTTACTCCCTGGCCCGGTGGAATTATGGGATTTGGGCTAAATTGCCGGTTTAATTGTTGTTTGCCAGAAGTTTTCTAAATTTTCACTTTTATGTGGGCATTAAATTTATCTTACGTTTTGGGGGTCTCCGGCTAAACTGCAGATAGGCCATACAGTTTGTTAATTGTTAATTTTGGCATTTGTAGAGTTTGTTGTTTTTGTAGCGTTTGTTATTATTGTGTATTATCTTGTTAATTTCAGTGTTTATTATTATGGATTTAAGTGCAAATTTATATTGTGGGCTCCTGCCGTTTTGATTATTTTATGTTGCTTTCTTGGTAATAAACTAGTTTTGCTCAGCTGCCGAGTGTTATTTTGACCCTCCAACTGCCACCCGTGATCCCATTGCTCGACTTGTTTTGAGCCATCCCCCAGTTGGCACGCTTTCCTGCTTCGGTGGGGGGGGGGATGGGTCTCAATTGGTAGCAGAGCGTGGTTGCTAAAAAAAAAAAAAAAAAAAAAAGGTTGTCGGCCAGGCTGCCTGAGATTCGCTTTTGCCCGGCGACTTGCGTACTTTGGTGGCCGTTGGACTCGGTCGTTCCGTGTTCCAGCTTGAGTCGGTCCGGTTGGCCAGTTTTTCTAGTCGTTTCCTTGCAGCTTTCGTCAAGTCATGGTTGCCGGCTGAGAGACACTAAAACTCCAGGGTCCTTGAGTAGGACGTTTCACCCTCGGCCTGCCGTCCGGGGATTGCCGACCATCCTGCACTGCTCGCCTGGCCTGAGGACCATGTTGGAGCCTGGAGTCGGCCATTACCCGCTCTACATCTTTGTGGTATAAGTCTTCTGTCCTCAGGTCAGTGTATTCCATGTTTTTGTTTCCCGGCGGCTGAGCTGGGGGTAGTGAATGTTTGAAAAAAAAATAAATTTATACAAAGAAAGAAAATTATTTCAAAAAAAGGTGAAATATAGAAAAAAAAGAAGAAAAAAAAAATGTTTGTGGAACTTTATGTGGCCTAGGCCTGAACTTAGAACAGTGATTGATGAAGCAGCCATGGGGACATTAGTACCTAGATATTTAAAATTTAAGAGAAACAGAAAAAAAAACTTATGCTAATATCTATTGTTATTTATTTTAGTTAGTTTATTCTCTTGTTACATTTGTTTAGATTTTTATATTTGTTAGGTCCCCATTGTTAAATCATGTTATTATTTATTTATATGTTTAGGCCTAGTTATTGTTATTTATTTTTTGTTAAGTGTATTAGGGGTGTGTGGAAGTGAATTTTTACTCGAACGGTACCGTTTTATATATTTTTTTAACTTGTTTAATTTTTTTAATTCTTCACCAAAAAGGGATTATTGTGCTTTGATTTAACGTCTAATTCGGAGCTGCCCAGGGATTCCGGCTTACTCCCTGGCCCGGTGGAATTATGGGATTTGGGCTAAATTGCCGGTTTAATTGTTGTTTGCCAGAAGTTTTCTAAATTTTCCCTTTTTTGGGGCTTAAAATTTGCTTACGTTTGGGGTGTCTCTGGCTAGGCTGCAGATAGGCCATACACCATGTAGTTGTTAATTTTGGTTTTTGTAGAGTTTGTGGGTTTTGTAGCTTTGGTGAATCTTGTTAATTTTAGTGTTTATTGTTATTTATTTAATTGCGTCTATTTATTGTGGCCTTCTGCCAAGTTTTGATTATTTGTTGGTTTAATTGGAAATAAATTAGTTTTGCTCAGCTGCCGAGTATTATTTTGACCCTCCAACTGCCACCCGTGATCCCATCGCTCGACTTGTTTTGAGCCATCCCCCGGTTGGCACGCTTACCAGCTTTGGTGGGGGGATGGGTCTCAACATTATTTATAATATATTTATAATAATATATTCTTTAAATTATTTACATCTGTTTTCACAACTAATAATCTGTTTGTTTACAAATAAATAAAGTTGAGTTATCTGATGATGCCAGCTTTGCTGGCAAAAGGACTAGTTGAAATTAAAATTTGGTTTTTATTGAAAATTTAATAACTTGAATATATAAAATAACCAATATCAACCCTATCTCAACTTCACAAATGTTTAACTTGTACAGTACTGGTTCGCCCCCTTACTCTGTTTGAACAAGTTTCCTGTACAGATTAATAGTCTATAGGGAATGAGCAGGGTATGGTTAAGGAGTTAGAAATAAAAAAATGCAGTGCTTTCAAAACTACTTCATCGAAAGTTCTAATTGGTGACAACAGACCTTGTAAAGCTCTGTACACCTGACTTATCAACTTTTTTATGACATTCAAAAGCTGCACTATGTTAGGCTTTTGATGGGAAAGGGTTTAGTGCTATTCACAGCACAATTTTGTTACTTCCAACTATAAAAATATAAAAAATGAGTTAACTAGTCGAGTTACCTCCGTCAGTCCTGATATTAATGCAGTCTTCATCATCTATATCATCTGCTTCACTAGGTACACTCTGAGATTTAGTAGCAGCAGCTGGAATATTATTTAATATTTATAAGTTTGTTAAGCACACTGCATATGCACTGCACATTACATATGTAATAGAACGTACAGTAATCATAAAAAACTACTAAGTAAAAATTATATTGCATAAAAATAATGTGATTTTAAAATATCCATACAATAGTCAGGACAAACACTTTCAATATACATTAACAAACAAACAAATTTTCTTCACTATCACATTTAATAAGTTACCTTAATTCTTAAAATACAACTTATGTACAAATTGAACTATTATGCTCTCAACGATCTTGATGCTCTCTTGACGATCTATTATGCTCTCAACAGTTCTCAATGATCTTGTTAGTAAAGAACATGCATAATTTACCAGGCCTTTTTTTACAGTTCTGCTAGCATTTGAAAAAATGTATAACATAATAACCTTGCAATCAAATGTTATAGTTTATTTTGTTGACAATCAACTAAGGATCAGTAAAGATATAATTAAATGGTTGTGTAAAAAAATAAGTTTATGATGCATAGTTATAAACATAAAAACAAACAATTCCAAAAGGTAAGTTGTAACTTAAGTTTTGCTTATAAAATATTTTTATTTTTTTCACGTAATATCGCTGTAAAGAGGACTTAAACCTAAATAAATCCACGGTTTAAACATAAATTTACTAGAAAAATAAAGTAGAATAAACTTAACACTGCTATAAAAAGAAATTTTTCTATTATTATAAGTTTCATTTCTTGCATAAAAAAAATATTATTTTCATAATTGGTTACCAGAAGTTGTCTCTACTCATTGAGATATACCTTATTAAATATTTATACAATAAACCGCAGAAGAAAAAACTAAGTGTTTCCCTTCAAATAGCTAATTATAACTCAAACTGCAGTCAGGTTCAAAATGACCAAATCACAGGGTCTGATTAAACAAAAACATGCGAAAAAACAACTGATTATTATGGATGACATCAATCTAGATATACTAACTGATAATGCAGAAAATACAATATTAGAAAACTAATAAATTGAATGATAAATATAATGAAGTACGCTTTATATTTATTAATAAATTTATCATTCAATTTATTAAAATAGAAGCCCTAACATGAACTAGCTTATACATTTAGAAAACTAACTCTGAATATTTAGGATAAGACGATTCACTTTACCAGATATTAGAGTTACTAACAACCGTATCATCTATTGACTGCATTTGCACCAACATTCTCGAAGACAAGATTGATTTCACAATAATGCAAGTTATTAGAGTTAAATATTCTGCCATATGTTGCACAGGACCTTGCAGAATGTGGCATCATGCGTCAATATTTCTAAAAAATCAATTAAAATAGAAGTAGAAAACTGGCCCTTTAGTAGTTATGTAGTAGTACTAATGCACCTAAAAGCCTCAATAAAACTAGTCAAATTAATATGTGTATTTTGAAAACTGACACCCCATCTCCAATACAGCCTCAATTAAATGAACCTTTAAATAACAGCAAGGAAATAATTGAGAAAAAATTCAGAGTATTGAAAATATTAAGGATATGGACTTAGAAACATCCTTAAATCTTGTGATTCAAGCTGGTAATGCAATGACACATGAAAATGCCAATTTAAAGGCAGAACGCAGCTTTTTACTCGAAAAATCCTAAAGTTTGAATGGTTGTTATCAAGTAGAGAGGATTATTGAAGAACAGGAAGCAAAGGCAGATAGGTTTAGAACCAAAATTGAAGAACTACAACAGCAAGTAGAAGATTTACAGGATCAACTGAACAAAGAAAAAAAAGTATGAAACTAGAAATTCAAAAACTCGATGAAGATAATGACAGTGAACAATCTCATCTCATTAAAAATCAGGTTGAAAAAAATTGAAAAATTGGAAAGAAATATTTTAATACTTGAGTCTAAATTAGAAAAGGAATCATTCTGTAAGAGTTCTAATTGCAATGGAATGGTAAAGACAACTCAGCCTGCTGGAAAAACTCAAATGCCCATGAAACAGCACGAATCTTCCATGCTAGAGTTTATGGAGTTAAAAAAGAGACGAGAGCACATGTAGTTTGAACTTTACAAACTAAGACACATGTCTTTGTCCGCCGCCTTACAGCTTTGAAACTGTGTATTTAGTTGTTTTATCATTACTTTAGTTTAATATATGTTAGTTATTTATTAGTTTTAAGTGTCAATATAAATAATACGGCCGATTTTGATTTTGTGGAAGCTACTAAATACATCTTAATCAAGTGCTATTTGTATTTACTTATTTTTAATTATATGTGTTATGTGCAGGCCTTGTCTTTATCAGTTTATGTACAAGTAAATGTACTCATTTATACAAATTTCATTGATAGTAATAATATTTTGTATTGATTCATACTGTATTAGTGATCTATGCCTGAGGCTTACTTTCAACTAAAAGTTTGCTTATTTACATATTCATATATAAGAAAAAAAGGTAAAGTAAGCTAATAAAAGTTTCAAAATGTTATCATATCTTTTATTTTCCTGTACATAACAATAAAAAAATGAGCAACTAAAAAATTTAATTTTGATTTTATTACAATAAATAAGCGCGTCATGGAAAATAAACATTGTATAAATGGCGTTCTAAGGGTTAATATGTTGATTTATTTTAAATATATACTACTTTATATGAGACTGTATCAATTTTGCTTTGACACTATTTATCGTTCTGTACTGTGCATTGTATAAATAGATTTATTGAATTGAATTGCCTGTGACATGACCTTATTCTGAGATAAATCTCAGCACCCGGTATCAATGGCTTGGTAAAAGATTGGCTGCAAAGTTACTTGACCAGGCGAATGCACCTTGTTGAAATTCAACAAATAGGAAAAGGTGGCACATAGAGATCCAAACAGCTTGCAGTCAAAATAGGTGTGTCCCAGGCCCATTCCTCTTTATTTTATTTACTAATGACTTTCCAATTTCATAGATAATGACAGGGTTAAATCAATTATGTAGGCTGATTACAACACCACGCTCCTTTTACTAGTAACTCAGAGGTCTACTAAATGACATTGTCAAAAAAACTTCAAAAATGCGTTCAAACTATCAATCCAGCTTAAACAACACAAATTACTTTTAGCAGACGAAGAAAAATAACTGTGGAACACAGTTCCAAACATAACTGTGGAACACACCTAAAGATTTTTAGGTGTCATTATTGATGATGACCTCTCTTGGACTGACTACATACAGACTCTAATAAAAACATTTGGCTTCAGGAATCTATGTGGTAAAAAGAATGAAATGGATTTGGTGCCTAAAGGCTGCCAAATATGCTTATCACACATTAGAGTAGTCACATATTAGAACACAACATGAACAAAATCCTAATCCTATAAAAAAAAAGGCAATCAGGATCCTCTCTAATCTAAAATCTAGTGACAGTTGCAAAGATATGTTTAAGTTGCGAAAGATCCTGACTGTCCCATCACTCTACGTTTTGGCAGTTATCACTCACACAGATCGACTTAACCTCCTTCGAAATGAAGACTTTCACCTGCATAATATTTCAGGAGGATTAAATTACCCACTTCCAATCTACCGTACAACACAATTCAGTAGAAAACCTTTGATATAGGCCAAAAATCTTTAATCATCTTTCCGAAGATCTTCAGAGGCTGAGATGATACAAATTGAAAAGAAATCTTCAGAGCTGGCTTGTGGAGAAACCAATCTATAGGAGATCAAAGAGCTATTTGACAGACTGTAAAGCAAGAAACCACTTATAATAAAATGTTTTCAGTGTTTTAGATGCCATTGTACTTCTTAAATAAATTATAAGTAAAGAATATTGTATATTGTCTGAAATTGAACTATTAACTTTTAGGACATGTTATTGTTTAATAGAAATAATAGTATACAAATTTCTTACATTTGTTTTTATCTTCTGAATCTTTGAGAGAGTTAGATGATTCTTCAGGGTGCTTGTAACTTTTAGAACTACTGGAACTGTGTTTTCTTTCTTTTACTTGTTTTTCTGTAGACTTAATATCCTTTTTCTCTTTTCTTTTATGTTCAACCACAATTTCATTGTGTTGTTTTGAAGAACTACTATCATGTCCATCATTTACAGGCTTATGAATGTCTGTCCTTTCTTTACTTGACCCTTTCACTGATCTTGGTAATTCGTGGTCATTGTCTTCTACAGGTTCTGTTTTTATCTTCCTCCTGGAATCTTTCTTTTCTCCATCTGATTTAGGCTTTTTCTTCTTTTTCACATCATCTGACATCTTCCTCTTTATTCCTCCTAAAAATTTAATAAGACTATTAGCTATTAGAATAATTAGAAGAATCATTTCTTATTACTACACCACAGTGCGTGTATGGGTGGGCGGGCGGGTCAACACCACAGTACCTGTATGGGTGGGTGGGCGGGTCAACACCACAGTGCGTGTATGGGTGGTTGGGCGGGTCAACACCACAGTGCGTGTATGGCTGGGCGGGCGGGTCAACACCACAGTGCGTGTATGGGTGGGCGGGCGGGTTAACACCACAGTGCGTGTATGGGTGGGCGGGCGGGTCAATACCACTGTACGTGTGTATGGGTGGGCGGGTGGGTCAATACCACTGTACGTGTGTATGGGTTGGCGGGTGGTCAATACCACTGTACGTGTGTATGGGCGAGTGGGTGGGTCAGTACCACTGTACGAGTGTATGGGTGGGCGGGTGGGCAATACCACGGTACGTGTCTATGGGTGGGCGGGTGGGTCAATACCATTGTACGTGTGTATGGGCGGGTGGGTGGGTCAATACCATTGTACGTGTGTGTGGGCAGGCGGGTGGGTCAATAACTCTGTACGTGTGTATGGGTGAGCGGTAGGGTCAATACTTCTGTACGTGTGTAAGGTTAAGTTGTCAGAGCTTATGCTTTTGAATATTTTTTTGCTAAATAATATAATCAGTGAAATAACGACTAAAGTTACATATAACATATATTTTGTTTGTTGTCAGTTACAATTTACTAACTATATAACAAAAAATTAATGAAAGAATGAAGGGTCAATCCATATGTAGAGGTCCAGCAGTGGTTGCTGCAACATTTTTATTATTTTTCATATTTTTACACCTAAAAGTACCACTCATCAGAAGTACAAAAAGTACGTTAATTAATTTTTTGCATTTTTATTTTACCGATGGCGGCCATTTGGGCTTCGGCAAAACACCTCTTTTAAGTGAATTTTGAACTTTGCAGACAAGCACATATATCCTCTTCTATTCATCCTAGAACATTCAAAAGAAAAACTAATGTCTTCAGAAGAGTTTGAACTTTAATTTAAGTCCTTACAGGTATTTCCTTAAACTTAAGTATAAGGGCCCAAATATATCTCCAAAGTTTATCATGGATTTTTTTCAAAATTAAATTTTCACATATTTATTTTGTCAAGTAGGCAACAGTTAATTTGTTTGTTATTTTTTTACGTGATAGGTGTATTGAGGTGCTTCAAACTTGCAAAGTTTCAAATTGTGGACTTATATAGTTTTTAAGAAAATTATTTTGTTAACAAGTTCCAAGGGTTAATATCTTTTTTGGGTATGAAAATAAAAATTTTAAATCTATACCAGTTTTAGTACTAGAATAGAGGAACAACCTGTGAAAATTTGGTTTTGTGGACTTAATTATTTACAAAGATATAAAATGTAGAAAAGTGCCAAAAATAAAAAAATAAAAAATTAAAAAACAATATTGTTTCAGCTACTTATAATGCTAAACATAGTTAAATATTATGCTTTGGTATGCCTAAAAATACATAAAACAATGACACACACATATATATATATATATATATATATATATATATATATATATATATATATTTATACCATTTACTAATAGACAAACCTTTATTTTCATGACTGGTGAGAATTGAGTAGAAGCGAGATTTCATCAATAATGCTTGTATGATGTTGAAGTTGTGCCCAGTTGCTGTAGTTAGTTGTAGGGGTGTGATCTTCATCAATATATTACTCAAAGGGACCCTGCTGTATTTGAAGGAAGTTCTTGGACTAACAGGTTTACAAAAGTGAACAAAACAAATCATTATTCTCTCGATGGACAGATGGATTTTTTCGAGCTACCAATTTTTTTCATACACACAAGCAATAGTATCATGTCCTTCCAAAATTAACATCACTCTTTTTGATGTTATAAAATCTTTGAAGTCCACGGATTTAGAAGTTTTGAAGCATTTAACTTTGCTGCCTGCCACAAGCACAAGCCGATGAAAAGATCGGGTTCCACGAGTTTTTAGACATTCTTTGAATCGAACTTCAAGTTCTGTTTCAACATTTGTTATTTCCTCACTGTCAATGTAAAGAGTACACAATCCCTTCAAGTTTTCAGAGCTAAAACTAAACATATCATTAGTATTGGGTGAATTGGCAGGCTACTGGTCATCCTTTTGTTTACTATTATTTTGATGAGGCCTCGGGACTGGTTACAAACCACAGCCTTTGTATCATAAGCAACCATCAAAAGCACAATACTGTGGTAGTTCATACCTTCCAAAAATATTTCATTGAAGATATAAAAGACATTGTACTGGCTGTTAAAAAAGTTATTTTAATAGTAGATTGACTTTTAAAATAACAAAGAAGTACCCCACAACTTGTGCTTGTGGCAGACAACAAAGTTAAGTGCTTCAAAATTTCAAAATCTTGGACTTAAAAGAGTTTATAACATCAAAAAGAGTGATGTTAACTTTGGAGGAACATGATATCATTGCCTGTGTGTATGACAAAAGCGGTACCTCGGATAATTCCATCTGTCAAATGAGAGCATAATGACCATCTTGTTCACTATTATGAACCTGCTGGTCCAAGAACTTCCTTGGATACAACAAGTTATACAAGATATACAACAGAGTCCCTTTGAGTAGTTTGAAGATCACTCCCCTACAACTAACTATAGCAACTGGGCACACAAGACTTATGTTATGAAATCTCACTTTTACTCAATGCTCACCAGTCATTAAATTAAAGGTTTGTATATTAATAAATGATATAACTATATGTGTGTCATTATTTTATGTATTTTCAGGCATAACAAAGCATAATATTTAGCTAAGTTTAGCATTTTAAGTAGCTGGAGTGATATAGTTTTTTTAATTTTTGGCACTTTTCTACATTTTACATCCTGGTAAATAATAAAGTTCACAAAACCACACTATCACAGGTTGTTCCTCTATTCTAGTACTAAAACTGGTATAGATTTAAAATTTTTATTTTCATGCCCAAAAAAAGATTTAACCCTTGAACATGTAAAAAATCTTTTTCTAAAAAACTATGCTAGTCCACAATTTGAAACTTTATGAGTTTGAAGCACCTTAATATACCTATCTCATAAAAAATAACAAATAAATTAACTGTTGCCTTCTTGAAAAAATAAATGTGTGATGATTGATTTTTAAAAAAATTCATGATAAACTTTGGAGATATATTTGGGCTCTTACACTTAAACTTAAGGACATACCTTCAAGGACTTAAATTAAAGTTCAGACTCTTCTGAGGAGATTGATTCTTGTTTGAATGTTCTAGGATGAATCCCACGGCGAGCCTCAGCTACTGGGCGGGTCGCAGGTGGCGGATAGCGAACGTTCCATCCTGTCTTTGACAGGGTGGACAACTGTGAATAAGGGGTAACCCCAATAAGCAGTCCCGGACCGAGGCCCGCAGGGGCAGCTGAGATGTGCAGCAGACGGGAGCAGTGACCCCGCGGACCCTGAACTCAGCACCACATCCAACTCATACAATTACATGACACTGTCTCAGGGGCTAGAAGTAGGACTGGAGCCGCCAAACCGCGGGTACTATGACCCTAGGGCTCTTGAGGGTACAGTTGTTAAAACCGGGATGGCACGCCGGGCTGCCAGATAGTATAGGGGCCCGACCTGGCCTCACCAGCATGTGGTGGCTGCCCTATCAGCTGGCGAAAATCCCGATCCTGTTTACACTGCCAGTTGGTGACTGGATGGGACCGTGTAAATGGGTTAGGGGGGCACTTCCGAGGCCACAGGGGTTCCTGGGGGCGTGGGTGCGCTCGAGGGGAGGTGGCAAAAGAAATATGGATGGCCCTTGGGACTTGAACACCGATACACACACATACATACACAACAATCACTAAACACGAACAAAGAGCAAAAAGAAACAAGTCTGAACGTGCCAGAGGTAAGGGAGCAGCCCAGCTCAGATGTGAAGGCAGACAAGGGCGGCGAGTATTCGGACCCTGCCCAGTCTGGCAATATCAGAACCACGCAGGAGACCTTTGAGGCCTTCGCGCGTGAGTCTCAGGCCCGGATGGATGAGGATGAAGAGTCTCTCTTATCCTCTCCACACCCTCCCTCCCTAGAAGTGCAAGTCCTGCAGGAATGCGTGGACTCGCTGAATCTGGGGGAGGAGGGGGAGGGGACGTCGGTGGCCCAGGGTCCGGGGAAACCTGGACCTGGCACACCGGCAGATCCTCCGGGTAAGAGGAGGAGCTTGGGCTACCCGAAGCAAGAGGGGGACCAAGGGACAAGGAGCTGGAGTCGAGGTAATGGTAAGTTTTATACAAGCCAACCTCAATCATAGTATTGAGGCCTCTACTATACTAGCTAGAACTGTAAGAGATAGAGGGGTTAATGTTGCTCTTATTCAGGAACCGTGGATTCGGGATAACTGTATCAAGGGTCTCAACATTCCTACATATAAGCTCTACGGGGGATCGGGCGGGCTGAAGCCGCGGGCGGCCATTTTGGTTGCAGGCGTGGATAGTTGGCTCATACCGGAATTCTGTGGAGGAGATGTGGTTGCAGCGATTATTAAACTGCAAGAGGTTAATGGCGTAAGGAGGAAACTGGTGGTTGCATCAGTATACCTCCCATACGATAGGACGACCCTCCCACCATCAAGAGAGATGGTGGCGTTGGTGGATTACTGCCAGAGCGGGAACCTTGAGCTAGTGGTCGGCTGTGACTCCAACTCTCACAATGAGGTTTGGGGAAGCAGTGACACGAACGAGAGGGGCCTTGCTCTTGCAGAATACCTGGGCGGTACCGATCTATTGGTACTAAATAAGGGTAATCTCCCAACCTTTTCGAACATCATTAGGAGGGAGGTTATAGACATAACTATGGTCTCAGCCTCAATGTTTCATGACATGGGGGACTGGGAAGTTTCGCAGGAACCCTCGTTGTCGGACCACAGACATATCTGCTTTGTGCTTGAGGGCCAGACAACAAAGAGGGTGTACAGGAATCCCAGACAGACAGACTGGGCCTCCTATTCGGTGGAACTATCTGACAGACTGGATCTAATTCCTAAAGGCCAGATTCGATCTGGGCAGGATCTAGAGGAGAGGGCGGCACTCCTTACGGAGGCTGTAATCACCTTTTATGAGAATAACTGCCCTTTGACACAAAGGGATGCTCGAAGCCGGAGATGGACCCGAGAATTAGAGGACCACCGAAAGAGAACCAAAAGGCTCCTCGGCAAGGCCAGCAGGTCCGGTATTAATGCCGACTGGCTGGCCTACCGGGAGTCCCAAAGAAACTACAGGCGAGATGTTCGTAGATTCTCCAGGACCGCAAAAGTAGTGTATATCCCCAAATCTGGAAGGGGTACACATTCCAGACCTCAAGACTTCAGACCGATCAGCCTCATGTCTTTTCTTTTAAAGACATTGGAGAGGCTGGTCGACAGGCATATGAGAGACGGGGTGTTGAGAGATAACCCACACCATACAAACCAACACGCATACATGGCTGGGAGATCTGCGGAGTTGGCTCTTCATAGACTCGTCATGAAGGTTGAGGGGACGATTCGGCAGAAGGAGCTAGCCATGGGTGTCTTCACGGACATAGAGGGGGCGTTCAATAATGTCTCCCTACAGTCTATGATCGATGCTGTCGTTAGGACGGGCGTCAATGGCATCATTGTCAGATGGATTGAGGCCTACCTACGCAGCAGAACGGTTAAGGCAACAATGAACGAAGCGTCAGTTCAGGTTGTAGTCGGCAGCGGCTGCCCCCAAGGGGGCGTCCTTTCCCCTCTCCTGTGGTCCTTGGTGGTTGATGACCTACTAAGGGCGCTGAACGGGATGGGGGTATATGCTCAGGCATACGCGGACGATGTGTGTATACTGGGCGTTGGTAAGTTTGCCAGCACGGTGTCGGACATCGTCCAGGCTGCCTTGAGATACCTAGTAAGGTGGTGTAGGGACAAGGGGCTCTCTGTTAATCCTAACAAGACAGAACTTGTACTTTTCACTAGGAAGAAGAGGCTGGATGGTCTATACATGCCCACCATGGGAAATATGGAGCTAAGAGCTACAGGGTCGGTTAAGTATCTGGGGGTTATCCTGGATGCTAAACTGAACTGGCTCAAGCACCTTCAGGAGAAAGCCAGGAAGTTCAGAATGGCTTTCTGGGCTTGTCGGAGGGCCATCGGGACAACGTGGGGTCTAAAACCAAAGATGGTTTATTGGCTATACACGAGTGTACTTCGGCCTTCATTATGTTATGCGGCTGTTGTCTGGTGGCCGGCCATGGCACAGAACAGTGCAAGGCTAACACTAGACAGATATCAGAGAATGGCGTGCCTGGGAATCACAGGCGCAATTAGAACAACCCCATTGGCGGCGATGGAGGTCCTCACTGGGCTCCGCCCAATGGACCTGTTTATAAAAGAGGAGGCCTGTAAAGCGGCCTTCAGAATAAGGACGACTGGTGGCTGGCTGTCTGGCCAACCAGGACTCCACGGGAGTATACTATCTGGGGACATTGGTTTGGACCCGTTGATTTCGATGGGAACAGACTTAATGGAACCTAAGTACAGAATTGACAGGCGGGTTAGGGCCTTCCTTCCAAGCAGAGATGAGTGGATGGGGAGTACCGAGCCCGCACAAGTAAAAGGAAGCGTCTGGTATACAGACGGCTCACTTATAGAAGAAGGTGCGGGTGCGGGGGTGTACGGGAGGGGAGCACGGAAAGTTCTGTCTGTACCTCTAGGGGCCCATGCAACCGTCTTCCAGGCGGAGGTGATGGCTATCATGATAGCCACACAAGAAGAAATGCGTCTAGGTGGCTTCGGAGGAGTTGTCTCAATTTGCTCGGACAGCCAGGCGGCGATAAAGGAGATCATGGCACCACGTACCAGCTCTAAGCTGGTATGGGAGTGCCAGGGGATCCTGGAGACTCTCTGCCAGCGTAAACAGGTGAGACTCATATGGGTCCCTGGGCATGCTGGTATTGATGGGAATGAGAGAGCCGATGCACTGGCTAGGAGAGGGGCAAAATGCCCACTGCTGGGGCCGGAGCCGGCTCTTGGTATTCCTCTTCAAAAGGTAAAAAGAAGAATTGACAGGTGGACCTCTGAGGAACACGATAGTAGATGGAGGACCGAGTACGGGCTCAGGCAGTCTCGTGCTCTTATCCAAGGACCAGGTCGCAGGTACAGCGGAGATCTGCTGAGCTGTAACCGGGCCAAGGTGAAGGCGGTTACGGGTATGCTGACCGGACACAATCTTCTTAATAGACACATGAAGATTATGGGCCTAACAGAGGACTCCACATGTAGGCTCTGCGAGGAGGATGAGGAGAGCTCCATACACATCTTTTGTCATTGTGGAGCTCTCTCATCTCTTAGGTATAGGACTCTGGGTGCCGCTTTTCTGGAACCAGAGGATATTAGAAGGGCTACACTCGGGGAGATCATGACCTTCATTAGGGGGAATGGTCTCTTGTGACACTGTCGCCAGTCTCGGGGCGCAAAGGGCCATGGAGTCTAGGCGCAGTGGGCTTGGCGACAGGACCACAACCCGGTGTATCTAATCTAATCTAGGATGAATAGAAGAGAAGATATGTGCTTTTCCGCAAAGTTCGAAATTCACTTAAAAGAGGCGTTTTGCCAAAGCTAAAATGAACGCCATTGGTAAATTAAAATGAAAAAAATTAAACAACATACTTTTTGTACTTCTGATGAGTGTTAATTTTAGGTGTAAACATATAAAAAATAATAAAAATGTTGAAGCAACCAATTAAATTATTTTTGGACCACTTCATATGGATTGACCCTGAAAGTGATTTTCTGTCACAAAGCTAAATGTGATTCATCAAGCCATTTAAGACCTGCATCTCTGATTCTATTTATGCTAGCTAATCCCTACATAAAAAAGTGCAGAGGGCACTCACTTTAGTTAATTTCCTCCAAAATTTACATGAAATACAACTAATACATTAATATGACAGTATCATTATCATATTAATTCATGAAATAATATTCATTAAAGTATCATGAAATATCGACAATAATAATAATAATTTAAGCATACTATAAAATACATACTGCCTAACCACTAATAATAAAATTAAACAGACAGTGATTATTAGCATGGGAAATGAACCCACATGAGCATGATTGCTTATGCATGGTTCTGAATTGTCACCAAACAATAACAAATCCATGCAGGTGATGGGAAAGAAAAAAAATTAAAAAGAAGGATTAATAATACAAGACAGAATACACGAAGCTTTCAGCAGGAGTGGGAGAAGGTCAAGGTCAGGGACAGATCACAGGTAACAATGAGGATCTCAACTTCTTCTTCACTAAGATTAAACAGTAATTCTGTGATTTTATCTTTGAATTCATCGAGTGAAGGAGACTGAACTAGATCAGATCCTTGGTATTTAGAGCAAAGGTTTCTATATAGAATGTGTGAAATATAAAATGCATTTGTGGATGAAAAAGACTTAATAAAGCTTGTTGTGTTGATGCCAATATCTCGTATTCTAAGGATGCAAGATTTGAGAGAAATTCGAGTAAACATTTTTGAAAATATGAATTGTGCCGTTTGCACAGTACTGTCGTCTCTCTCGGACAGCTCAGACTTCCTCTTTGTGTTGATTTAGTCTTAGTGTCTTTGTGTTCGTTTTCATTGTTCCATGATTTTGTTCCAGTGTTCCCTGTCATCTGTAGCTAGCTCACCATTCTGGCTTGAGACTTGTCATTAGGAATACTAGCTTGGAATCGTTTGGGTAAGTGTTCGTAAAATTTTAGTTTTTGTCATAGATATGGTTAAAAATATTGTTTTCTTGTTGATGTTTTTCTCTACTTTATTTGTTGTTATTTTGTTACCTAATTTATTATTATTATATTTTTTCAGAGCTATAAATATATTTTGATATAAATGTGTTGTTAGGCCTAATCTATTTTGATTTATGTTTCTAAAGGGTTCATTTCGATTTATATATATATATATATATATATTGCTAAAAATGTTATATTAGGCCTGACCATTTTGATTTATGTTTTATTGAAACATTTTCTACTGTTGATATTTGTCGATTTTGTTTTTTTGCCTCTAGGCCGTTTGTTAATATATATATACAATTATTTATAAAAAATTGTTGTAACTTTTCACAAACGGTCAACAACCCGTATGTTTGTATATGTTTAAATTTTTTTTTATTTGTCACTTCATTCTTTTTTTAATGCTTTTTAATTTAATGGTTTTTCATTTTTATATAATAAACAATATTTTTGCCATTCAACTTGTGTTTTATTCTGTGTCCTCGTGAGTCTGGTGCCTTCGCACCCTCGATGGGCCCAGTAAAGTTTGAATTTACGAGAGTGGGTCGCAGAATTAGGAATTTTACAAACATTTGGTTAATTTTGGAAAGGAATCTCTTGAAACAGGGTGTAAGTCGGGCAACAAACAATCTAACTAAAAGCTACTTTTAGAATGTTCCTTTGAACACTTTAAATGAATAAATAACACATTTAGGAGTGTTATTCATTGATATAATACTCCTAAATGTGATATAATACACCCACCCCATGATATAATACTGAAGAAGTGAGGAAAGGGACTCCACTCCAACAAGCTGAATAAATATAATGATTGACAATTATTGCTAAGGAGGCATGATTAGATGTGCTGTTCGTTGCATAGTTCAGTTGTGTTAAAAAAAATTACCAATGTACTAAATTTTGTTCCTTGTAATAACTGAGGAAAAAAAGCATCATTATGACAATGAAATCAAAGCAATTAGCTTGGTTGCTTGGATTCACTTGTGGATTCATGGATTCACTTGGATCATGTGCTACTGATGTTGATTGTCTTTTCAACTTGTATGATTGTAAATAGGCTCTCTACGACATAACTCACTGATGTTTGGGCATTCTTCGTCATAATTAATTACACTTTCTAAGGGATAGTCGGCCTTAGTTAGTAACAATGACTACATTCGCTCATCTACACTCATTTTAAATCCATATTCGCCCATATCTAGACAATCGGCGTCTTAAGGATAAATAAATGTATGTGTAAGTGACATGAGTGCATGTTTGTCAGAATGGGGTTTAAGGATGGGTTACAACAGCAAAAATTCAGTTTAACCTAGTAATAGCAGTAGCCTTCATTTTAATTTTTCAAGTTCATATTATAAACTATTATATGGTATTAGTAACTGAGCAACATTTATTATTTATGAAGACTGACTTTAAATGATTTTTGTTTCATTATTATAAAATTATTTACATAACTTTTGAATAATATTTAGTGTGTAGGGGTTTAATGTGTGTATATCACTTCAATGAATAAAGAATGCTGTTGTATTCCAATGTAGTCTATGTATATTTAGGTTAGGTTTACGGTTAGATAAAACCACATTATTCCATTCATATATATACTAGGGGACACCCCTACATGCTTCACATGCCAACCCCTTCACTTGCTGCACTCGTCACACCTCGGCATGTAACTTTTTACTTCAAATATTAGAAATTAAACTGTATTAAGTAAAATAAAATTATTTAAATTCATTTACAGTTGCACACTCACTACAGTATATTTGCACTATATTTTATAGTCTAATATTGATAAACACCAAATTTTATTACTAAGCCTATTTCAAATGTTTTCATTTTATTTAACAGCTGATTATAACATACACACAGACAGATATGTATTCGCTCTGTTATAATTAATGAATATTCATTTTTATTACATTTAATAAATTTAAAAACAGATCGTAGGTGTAACACTGTGGTTTGTTACTATCAACAACTGTTTAATTATTGTATTTGATTTGTTCAATTAATTTTTTACCATTAGCATAATATGGTAACTTTGAAGGCATGTAGGGCGGAGCCCTATGGAGATACCGCCGTGAAAACTGCTTAGTTGTTCTATTTAAGACTTAAAGAATCAATGTACAACATTTCAGCTCTCTACCTACATGGGAAGTTGGAGAATTAGTGAGTCAGCCTTTTATATATAAATATGAAGTGTGTATGTGTAAGACATTTCAAATTCTTCAACAAAGACATAATTATAGTTTACAGCTTAACGCCCAACTTAGTATAAGTATAAACTTTGCATTTTTACAAATAAAGTTACTCGATAATTCTAATATTTTACTTTTCAGCTGACTGACTTTTTATTCTTGATTCACAGTTGTTGTAGGGAATTTAACATGTGATTTCCGACAAAACAAAATTTCAAGTTAATTTCCATCTCTTAGAGTTTACTGAAAAAGTAGTAATAACATTTAAAATGTAATAAATATTACAATCACTGCTAATATTATTTTTTTTTTTTTTTTAATGAAACTTTACGAGCCAATTCCCGTAGGCGTCTAGGCCTGGACGTAAACTTTATTTAAAGAGTGAAGTACCAACTGTTAGCTCAGTGAGAGATGAAAGGGTTAACATGTAAAAAGTTGTACATTTTCTGAACAAAAAATGAAAACCAAGAGTAAGGAAATTTTGTTCTGGAACAAATTTGTCAGATAATATTCAAAGAAGATGAATTGGTCTGACTGACTCCTAAGACAAACACCTAGAAGACAGTTCCAGTATCTTCTCAGTACAAACAAAACAGGGCTTTAGAAGACTAAAAGTTTGCTTAGCCTCTATCATACTTCCCATGGGTTTCTTAGGTTATTTGGTCCTTTAAACTGTCCCAGTTGACTATTATATTGCCATCTAGCTGCTCTTCTTCAGGAAGGCTTGAATTATAAAGCTTTAATACTAGTAAGCACCGTTATTTTGGTTATTTATTTATGTTGTGTAATATAGGAAGACAATTATTTAGTTTTAATATATAAACGCCCCTAAACATATTCAATTTACTATCTTATTGCGACACACTTGGATATTTTCCGAGGTGCACAGTTTGGAAACCACTGGGTTAAAGTTTTCAGTAACAAC
Source organism: Stictocephala bisonia (assembly GCA_035578905.1). Taxonomy (NCBI): domain Eukaryota; kingdom Metazoa; phylum Arthropoda; class Insecta; order Hemiptera; family Membracidae; genus Stictocephala; species Stictocephala bisonia. Next base: position 636,902 of record JAQJVL010000230.1, read on the forward strand.
TACTCCTTGCATCCTATTCTACACCATTCTTGATGGGAATTCACTAGAAATGTGTCAGCAGCTCGGATGGTATGATTTGGATTCTTAACTTATGAAGAGATAGTTTTATTAGTATACCTATTAGTTTTATTAGAAATAACCATTTAAAGACACAGGACTTAACTCTACAGTGTCCTACAATCTGCATGGGTTCACATTATCAGCTCAGACACCAGAGCGATATTGCTCCGAAATAGTATTGGATTATGCGCAAGAGATAAAATTCAAAAGAGTTCATAGTTAATGCAGAACATTCAGTAATTCTTAGATTTCACAGTTATTTATTTTATATAATACTATCCAACAACCATAATCATAAAAATTTAAATTCTATTTATTTTATAGAGCGTATTATTACAAATTCTTTACCAAAACAAAAAAACTGGATAAATTGATTCGCCTACTGTTAAGAAAATGTTTGTTTAGAAATAGCAACCTAGCTAACATTGGTTTGTCAAAATAAGTACCTGATTTTGTATGTTTCAACATGAATATAATTATATTATGCTTAAATGTACAAAATCAGGTACCTGCTTTAAAGTACAGACCAGGGTTAATTCATCAGGATTCCATGTAAAGCTGTAGGTCCCATAGTTGCCCTGGCTATTGGGCTATTAATAAATAGTCCTTTCTGAGCTAAACCGAACTCAGATAGTAACAATGACTACACTCGTTCATCTACACTCATTCACTCCTCATATTCGCCCATATCTCTACGATTGGCGTTTAGAGATGAATAATAATAATGAAATCATTAATTCTTAACTAGGCCTATAATATATATACGACAAAAACATTTACTTGCAACAATCAACATTATAGTTTAGTTTACTGAGGGGAAGGAAAGCTCTGAGGCCGTTTCTAGGTTGCATTTCAACCTTAGGTTTATTGTGCTCCCCTGTTGCCTACTTGAATGGGGTACCTATTCCAAGCAGCTTAGCCAGCTCTAAAATATTTTTTCCCAGACTAGCTACCATTCTTTCTTCTGAGAGCTCGTCCCCGAATATTCTACTTCTCCTGAGCTCCAGAGCTTCGTACTCAGTTAGTAATGTTTGACAGACTCAAGGGCCTCACCACAAAGCTGGCAACTGGTGTCTTTACTGTAGAGACCAATATTTTCCAGATGATCCTGAAGTGGCCGTATACAGTAATATCAACAATTCATATGAACATTATAAGTCAATTTATTCATTTTCTCATACCTAAATTGGCCACAGTGACTTCCTGGAGTTTTTGAAGCACTTGATGAAGCCATGTTGTGAACAAAGATGTATGTTTTCCAAGAAACAACTGCAAGTCATCATCCATCTGTTCCTTGCTACGTTTATTGGCCACCATAACCATTACGTAGTCTGGTAGTTCTTCATCTAGAAAAATAACGAATATATTGTTATTTTTTGTTTGGATTCTTATTTTTAGTACAATATTTCGATCAAAATAAAATACTTAAAATCAAGTGTAAACCGCTAAAACACTCTATAGTCTTAAATAATTCCTAAACACAAAGCAGTTTAAAAAGTAATTGAATGATTAGAATTACATTGCTATGATTACCAATAAAAATATGAATGACTAATAATCTAATAATGTTATGTATATGTCTATTGTCTAAGTACATTAAACACAAATAAAATATTCACTGATAAATACTAATGCCTTGCTCAGGTGAGGGTAAAAATAAATTATTATAAAATATTGACAATATTTAGTAAAGAGGAAAAAGATGGCAGAAAACAGAATACATTACCAAAAAACATAGTTAATCTTCTTTCATTATAAAAACAGAATCTGACACGCAACTCCACGTTCAACGACTATTCATCCCCACATTCATTTTACTAGTGGTTTACAATCCACATTCACATATAGGCCTATCACAACCTTACACATTAATTTCTCTCATGTTATATACTCTGTTATGATATGATCTCTTTCTAGTATACACAATGAAGCTTAAATCAAACAGCTCAAAGAAAGAATGATCCAGTAAATACAAAGGTGGTTATATAAGATAACTGATCATCTATGTATTTGGTAAGATCTAATATCATTCAATTGGTTTAATTCACCTGTAAGCCTACTCTTTTTATCTACTCTTAAGAAGTTAGATATGGTGTCCCCAGGGATATGAACTGGGGACACTATTAATATTTATTACTACTAATGATTTTGTTTCTCTGTTGTGGCAGACCTTCAGTTGTTGTTGTTTCCTTTTTATTAACGACTATCTTTAACTTTACCACAGCTAATATAGTCAATTTAATTCCGCTTTGGGGAATGAATGAAAATGCGTCGGGTTTTAGCACCACTAATATGATTTCCTTGGCAAAATACTATGAAGATGTACTCTTAAGTGTAAGGACAAGTAAGTAGTAGTAAGCAATAAATATACAGTAACGACTTGAGTAGTAAATGCATTGCTTTTGAGTCAATTTAAACAAACAGATGACAATACAGCATTTAGAATGGCACTGTAAATAACAGAGCAGCATATTAGAAACAAATATCTCAAGCACTATAGTTAGATGTCTGTGATTGATAACTGGGCCATCATCAACTATAATATAGGTATACATTAGCCAATGTGTTAAGAACTAAGATATTTCTCTGTAAATTAATATAACCACTGTTCTAAAAATAATAATAATAAAAAAAATTTAACAAATATGAGAAGTTTACTACTCACCAACATAAACACCGATTTCCGTAAGTTTAGCTTTTATGGCAGACTGAAACAGAAATTAAAGAACTATTTGAAAAGTAATTCGTGACAAAACACTTATTTGTTTGTTAAAAAATCACTTTACTATAGGTTATTTCTAAATTTACTATTCAAACTAATTTAAAGTAGTAATGTATTCTACAAGATATAGTAGAACATTAATAGCACAAGCATCATAAGTACAAAATCCTGGTTACAAATTACTTAAATCCCCTTTTCTTTTTTTAAAAACTTCACTCGCCAGTTCACATGGGCCTGCAGGGCTTTCAATGAAAATTTATTCAACGATGGAAGTACTGACCATTGGCTCAGTAGGAATTCGAACCTTGGACCTTGCCCTCAGCCGTCTGGAGCCTTAGCCACTCAGCCATCATGCCGGCAACCTTCCTTGAACCTCCTATGATACTACTATTTTAAAAATAACCACATATAATATTTGGGCAAGGTATCTTAACGATACAAATGTTACTTGATTTGTTAGATAGCGAGAGACTTGTATGTATACCATGAATATAAAAAGCCAAACATCGCTATACCAGGAATTTAACTTATATAAGAAAAATCCCACGGTCAAACCCTCAATTTATATTGTTAATTACGATCCATTAATATAGAGATATTAAAGCTTCATGTTCAGTTACTGTGACTACACTTCTGTTTTAGACAGTGTAGCTCAATGTTATTCTTTACCTCTCTCTCACATAATACTTAAGATTTGGAGAAGGTACCTATGTACCAGGTCGTTTGACAGGTACATTTTGTTACTTGTCGTCATGGTTTGCCAGGCTGCCTGAGATCGCTCGTTCGCTGCGATTTGTTTACCTTCGTGGCTGTTGGCTCGGACTCTGTCGTTCCATGTTTCCAGCTCTCGGTCTATCAGGTTGGCCTGTCGTTTCACTTGTCCTCGGCTGCCTCTGTTCACGACATGTTGTCTGGCTAAGAGACTCTTAAACTCCAGGGTCCTTGAGTGGGACGTTTTACCCTCAGCCTGCTGTCCGGATGAAGTTCTACCATCTCTACTGCGAGCCTGGCCTGGGGACCATGCGATAGAGCCTAGTTTCGCCCCTCACTGCCCTCTCTACATCTTTGGGTGGGGTTCTTCAGTCCTCAGGTCAGTGCATTCCATGTTTTTCCCGGCAGCTTGAGCTGGGGGAGGTAATTTATTGTGATATAAAAAAAAGACAAAGAAAAAAAGAAGATGTTCTCCACTAGGCCACGCCCTCCAGAAAAATAAACTGAAAGTTATCTTTGAACTTGAATGCAGCCAAATGACTTTTATTTAGGCCATATTTTTTAATAGTGTATACCTGTTAATTTTGTTTGTTATTTATTAAGTTTTTAGAAGTTTATTTTTCTTGTGATCATTTTTAAGTATTTATCTATAGTTAAACAAACAAAAATATATTTTGGGGCACTGATTAATACTGGTTGGATTGTTCATATTGTTGTTAGGCCTAGTGGTTAAGTTAGTTAGTGTTATTTATTTATTTCGTGAATTGTATTGTTGATGTCAGTTTGAAATTAAACGGTATATATTTTATTTTTAATTACTTCTTTTGTTTAGTCTCACCAAAAGGGGATTATTTATTGTATTTTTACTTTGCTTGAATTCGGAGCTGCCCAGGGATTCCGGCCCTGGCCTCGGTGGAATCATGGGATGTGGGCTTAATTGCCGGTTATTTGGTCTTGTCAAAATTTTGCTAAATTTTTCATTGCAAGTTTTTTCTTAAAATTTTGGGTCTCTGGTATTTCTGCAGATAGGCACATATTTTTTGTAAATTTGGTACTTATAGCGTTTGTTGTTTTTGTGTTAGCTTGTTATCTCTTGTTACTTTTGTGTCTCTTGTGGATTTTTTTCAAGTGTAATTTTGATATTGTGGCCTTCTGCCGGTTTTTCTGAATAATTATTTTTTTTTCTTGAAAATAAATTGGTGTTTGCTCAGCTGTCGAGTTGTAATTTGATCCCCTGACTGCCACTCGTGATCCTATCGCCTGACTGGTTTTGAGCCATCCCCCAGTTGGCACGACTTCCAGTTTTAGGTGGGGGATGGGTCTCACTTTTAATTTAGGTTTCAAAATGTTGCGGATCAAATTTGAGGTTGGAAAACAGATTAAAGGGGTAGTTAAATTTTAACAAAAATACATCTTGACTTAAGTTTATTCATTTTCTTCCTAAATGCATGCACACCCCTACCTAATCATTCTAAATTAAACAAATAAAATTCTATAGCCCCTTTATAAGAATATGAGTAAGGATGTCTATCTTTCAAGTATTTGATTCAGAAATTGCAGTGAAGTTAGATCTGGAGGTGAAGGTGAACCCTTACTAGAAGGGTGTATTCAGCTAAGCCGCTAAGAACAGACAGGCAGGAACAGAAAAAATAATAAACAAAAGGACATGTCGAGAAGAGTGTGCATTGGCGCCCGTGCAGCGTCGTGACTTCAGAACAGAAGGCTTCCGTGAAAATTGTAATAGGTGAATTCATTTTCTTAATGTGAGATGAAGGTTGATTGACAGTTTTTCTCTAAATATTGTATAGTAATTAATTTGTTCATCTAAATATATTTAGTTAAATTAAAAATTGTTAATGTGGTACAATTCCTCTACAGTGCCTTTCAAAGAAATTAATTTAGAGTAAATATGGATAATGGTCTCTTATCTTACAGTATGATGTTAATTTTACAGCTATAATGTGCATATTTACATAAATTACAGTTCCAGAAGTGTATAGAAAGTCTACCAAATTATCTCTTAAACTTAAACGTAGTGTAAGATTTTACTATTTATGCAGTTTACAACCATAATGTGCATATTTATATAAATTTCTGTTCTAGAAGTACATAGAAAGTCAACCAAATTATCTCTTAAACTTAAACGTAGTGTAAGATTTTACTATTTATGCAGTTTACAACCATAATGTGCATATTTACATAAATTACAGTTCCAGAAGTGTATAGAAAGTCTACCAAATTATCTCTTAAACTTAAACGTAGTGTAAGATTTTACTATTTATGCAGTTTACAACCATAATGTGCATATTTACATAAATTTCAGTTCTAGAAGTATATTTAAAGTCTACCAAATTATCTCTTAAACTTAACCGTAGTGTAAGATTTTACTATTTATGCAGTTTACAACCATAAAAAAAATTGTCTGAAATGGGTCAAAACTGGGCTATATTTTCAAGAGATACTTTTTTTACTCTGTGGAAATTGTGTTTTCTTACAAAAAAAACTAATAAACTAATTTTACAACTTTTAGTACTTGCATATATTTTCACCAAAGGTAATGGAGGATGAAGTTCGCGTCCACAGCAATTCTAAGCTGTAAGTGTCCCCTGGGTGGTACTAAACAAGCAACGACTTAAGAGATCTGAATTGTCACTTTTATGACCTCCCAGCTATGCCAGCTGCCAAACAAATGTATCCCTAGAGTCTTCACAAAAGAATATATACCACGATGGAGTCGGGAATGTGAAAATCTATACAAGGAGTTTATGAACACCGAAAGCTCTGAAACAGCTAGTTCCTTGATGCACTTTAGAATGCCAGAAGAGAGAAGTGGGCATACAATAGAAAACTGAAATTTTACCCACAGCAGGCAGGCTTGGTCCTTACATTGAAAACTCTCCACCAGACGCCTCTTCAAAATAGCACTAGGCTGAACCGTGTGACCTATGGACATAGCAAAACACATTGTCGGCTTATCTTAGTCAACCCACCAACCATCTGACAAAGCAGTAGTATACAAACTGAATAAGCTTAAGAGGAGCATACACCTCATGGGCACCATTAGAAGTTTCAAGGTGCTTCACTCTCCAATGAGACAGTCACAGCTCTGCCAGTTGGGAAGGCCGCGGGAATAGATGATATCTTCCCAGAATTTCTAAAACATGCTGGTACAAAAGTAAAAATTTGGCTTCTAATAGTCTTCAATACCATATATAAGATATGACCAAATCTTAAAAAAGATCTTAATAATATCTGTTGAAGGCAGGTAACAAACGAGTACGAGCCGAAAGCTACCCACCAATAGTTCTTTTGTCTACTAAAAGTTGCTGGAGAAGCTAATTTACAACAGAATATCACCTATTCTCAATGACAGCATCCCTGCTAAACAGGCTGGTTTCAGACCTGGTCGATATTGCTGCGACCAGATACTTTCTTTGACATATTCTTCAAATTTACAACTTAATTCCGAGTCCTTCTTTGTTGCTTTTTCTGAATACCACCTTTAGCAACAGGTTAATTAAAGTTTTCCTGGGTCACAGAGAGCATTTTTTTAGGCACCTGAATGATGGACATCCTCAAGGATCTTTTTTTGCTCGTTTTATTCAATGTTGATACACTGCTGAAATTCCCGCAACACAATCTAGAAAATTCATATATGCAGATGGTATTGCTCAACATTAATACATGTCAAAAACAGAAAGAACACTACACTTGATCTAGCCACCCTCAATAATTATTTTAAACCTGGAACCTAAAGCCTAATCTAACAAACACAGAAGTAACTAACTTGCTTTCACCTAAGTACTAGACTTGCTAATAAAAAATTGAAAGTTTTTTTCAATTTTGTTATGCTGAAACACAACAAGCATCCCCAGTACTTGAGAGTCAATTTAGATCAATCTCAGTTTTAAAAGTCACCTACAGAAAACAGCAGCTAAAGTTAGAAACAGAACCAACATTGAGCAATAACTTGCTGGATCATCATGGGGAGCCATCGCACAAGTTCTGCGTATTACAGCTTTATCTCTGGTTTATTCCACTGCTGAGTATTGTGCTACCTTATGCTTTACAGTATACATGTATGGGAGGTTGACATACAACTAAATGGGCAATAAGGTCTATCAGCAATTTCCTCATTGCAACCCCTCTCCATGACTCCAATGCTGTGCAACAGAGCTCCTCTAACGTAGGTATAAGTCGCAAAGAGGCACTTCTCAAAGGGTTCAAAAAATCTTGTCTGCTCAGAATCTTCCTATTTTGCATGATACCCCACAACGTACAGGTCGACTAAATCTAGAAAACCCCCTCTTCGACTTGTTTCCCAGATAATCTTAAACCAACTTTCACAAAAAATCAACTGGTTGTTTACTAAAGATATTATAATAATAATTATTATTGGTCGAAACAAATTTCCGTTATCAGATCTATGACCGTTATCGGTGAAATTTACCTTCCTTGTAAGGAATGGACTATGTTGAGTCACTTTTGCACGGGTGTGGGATGATGCAACTTCTAGAAATATAAGTGGGGATAGCAAAATAAATAAAACGTCCTTTAACTTTATTCTTGTTTTTAATCTGTGTGGGGTGCAATATTGATTTATTTTAAGTTATTGTAGTTGGTGTAAGAATCGTAAAACTAAAGTTAATGATTGTGCCAATACAAACAATAAAAAAGTGTGAAAGGAAGTTGAATCTATAGGCTAGATTTTCATCGAAAAAATGTCATTGTAATTGTGTTCATATTACTGTATTGCTATATTTGATTTAATCTGTATTTTGATATAAGTTAATCTAATTTATTTCTGGCAAGTTATTTACATACACTTTCTAGACGCCTCGCTTATCATAAGTTTTTTATCACCAGTGGGTAGAATCAGGTATATATTTCATTAGAACACACTTTTTAATTGGCAGAAATAATGTTTTACACAAAAATTCAAAATTTTTTAATATCACCGTTATTTTTTGTGACTTTTTCATAATTTTTTTAAAAATTGGATGTATTTTTTTTCGTGCTGAACATATATTTGAAAACTATATTTGGTCTATGATAATATTTCTCAAGGTATTACGTTCATGGCAAGTCATCTATGGTTGCCATAAGTTATACACAATGTTAATAGAAGCTATGACTACCCACTAAAAACAAATTCGCATATATTCCTGTCGGGGGGGGGGGGGGGGAATGGAATTTAACCCAAATTATAATTTTTTTTAGTATATTAACGATTAGCATGTTAGGTAGGTAAGTAAAAAGTGGGCACGGTAATTATTCGATATAACACATTATGCATTTTTCAAGTTTTTTTACTCAAAACATACTTAAATAATGAGCTAACTTTGAAAGTACTAAAATAATTTTTTTAGGAGAAAAGCCAGTAAAACTATGAAAATGAGGAAAAACGGAACAATTTTTTATTCCTAAATCCATCATTGTTGGTATAAGTATATTGTTGAGGGTACTCAAATTAACACATTGAATGCTGAAAGACTGCATAATTCCACACCGTAATGGCTAACCACAAAACACTATCACAGTACAGTCACCCCTCCTACAAAAATGGCACAATAAGCGGCGAGTGGCACAACGATTTCCAACAATAGCTTAAGTAACGCTACGTTGATCAACGCAGTCCGCATTCAACGTGTTAAGCGAAATTGCGTCCTGATCACAATATGGCAAAGGTTTCGCAGTAAGAAAATTATTAAGCGTGTAGGAGCTGGAAATGTGCTGGTTTCAGTAAGGATATTAAGTTTGGTAAGGATGTTAACAGGTTCGCTGCGTATGTTACACCGGTGTAACATCGTGGAATTGCCAAAACTGCGTGTGTTACACCGGTGTTACATGATATATGGATTTGCGGGAATTATTGTCCTAGGCAGGTGTCTTAAGTTTTGGTGGTTCTGTGGCCAACCTGCAATGCCTGAAGGAGTGGGGGAGCAGACTCCATGTTCCGTTTGACGTACCGGCGAGTCTTGCTTCCAAAACCACTAACATTCAGACATATTCAAACACCAGATCGTAGAAGGGAAACTCAACATACTATTGAAATGACCGATACCAGAGGAAATTATGGAAGGGTCAAAAGAAAAAGATGTAGAGTGTGCCATTCCCATAAGAAGGTAAAAATGACGCCCTACTATTGCCCTCAGTGCCCTGAACAACCCGGTTTGTGCGCAGCAGGTTGTTTTGAGATTTACCATGAAACCGCAAAAAGAGTGAATCTCTACAATGTAAATAATTCATAAATAGTTGTAGAATAGTTTTTAGTGAAATATTAGTGACATAGTAAGTAATAAATGGAATTATATATATTCAGTGACCCTAACCAAGACTGCGGATGTAACAACGGTGTATCATAGAAAGTGACCAGTGCGTGTGTTACACCGGTGTAACACGGAGACATACGTCATTTCCGGTATAAAAGGACATCATAAATGAACTTTAGACATCATTTCCGGCCTTTGGATAACCTAAGGTAAGATAATTTAAAATAAAAAAATTCCCGCATTTTAGGCACTTTCCGCATTTTTTGACGCAGCGAACGTGTTAAACATGGTTTTGGTTCATTTATATTAGGTTCGGAGAGGTTTTCATTAGGTTATCAAAAAACAATGAATAAAGCCAGCCTAACCTTACTAAACCTAACCTAACAGAATGTATCCTGCCTTAACTGACCTAAAACAAAAAATAAACCTAATCTAACCTACATATAGTTGCAAAATAAATCGTATTTATAATTTCCCAGAAAACTGACAAATATTTAAATTTTCATACAGAAATTTTAAATGTAATAAAATACAAACATATTAAATACTATACTATCTAAATTGATCTACATATAAAGAATATATGCAGGATTTATTATAATATATGTAAATAAACATTAAAAAAAATAAATAAATTAAAATCTAGAATAACTTTGAACGAGGAAAAATTTCTACAAAATTCCCATTTTCGGATATAAAAAAAATAAAATAAAAGTATGCAACATTTCATGACGTACAAAATGTTGCAAATTTGTTCTAGTTTATAACAAATAAATACTTTGGTGCTTTAAGTAAATTTATATGAACAGGGTCTTATTATTTGCAAAACAGCAACCCTTTCAGACATACTTACAAAGAAACAGCTGATCAACAACTCGGAAATGTCAGTTTTTCGTTTAACTACCAGCTTTTCAATACAGCGTCTGACCATTTCCCAACAACAAGATTATTGTTTAACATTAATTCGGGAATCCAATAGTATATAATACAGTGTAAATAACGTTTAAACAAATAAAATATTTCTAAAAAACTAAGTGTTTTTTTTTAAATTTTTTCCTTGAAAAAAAAAACCTCGAGAAATAAATTCACAGCTACTAGATTACCCAATTTAGAGGAAAACTTACACAGACAGTCTTGTAGAGCACATTCTCGCTGTTCCATAGCTATAATTGGAATCACGATAGCTTTATACTATGATTGCTGGTGAATTTTTGAAAATGATGTATTTTCGCCTTCTGTTGACATTTGTCACACAGCTGTCAATGATTGTTCCCAAATTATGAAATTTGTTCTTACCTAAATACTTAGAGCTAATACATGAATTATATATTAAATAGCAACTCTGGAACGTCTTCTTTCAAATTGTATGCATACTGTAGTTTTGTATTTTGAGTTACAGAACTGGTGACAAAATGGCGGCAAACAGAGGCTTGCACAATCGACTAGTAACTAGCTCCTTGGCCAATTTTTAGATAAAAAAACAAGTTTTTTATGGCCAGAACCTTCCTCCTCAAGATTTATAAACTCATAGGCGTATTTCACCACTTTTTCAACAAGAAATTGTGTTTTCAGAGGCGTTCATACTCTATTTCATATTGAGAATGCAGTACGGTAAGCCCATAAGCAATGCTAATCAAATGGGAGTTTTTGAGGCACAGCATTGTATAAAAACGTTGGCTCGCTGATAAAAAGTAATTATAAAATCAAATTTTCGCATGGAAGTGGTTAGGAAAATATTCATTGCCTGTTATTAAAGGTATAAAATAAAAAATGTTTATAATTTAAAAGAAAATTACCATATGCTTTAAAAACGTATAGATAGCCCTTGGAGATACAGTTTTGAGAGGCCACAATTTAATTACACTGCATTTTAAGTGAATAAATATTGATTGCACATTTCAAAATTTTGAGTTAACTTTATACAGAAGTAGTAGAAGCTTACTGTGTTAATATGAATTGATTATACTATAAAACTAATTTGTAATAGTATAATAGAAGTTTGTATATTTGAGAAAAGACATGGAAAAGTCGACCTATGAGGACGTTTTTTATTTTTTAGGCAAGTTTCGTCAGCGGAAAGTTATAGATAAAAACTGGTACTTATTTTTTTTATTTGAAACTTTTTTCACCAATTTGCATAGTTTAGTCAGTAATAAGTAACAAAGAAACATGACTGTGCGGCATGCGCAGTTGTTATTGTGTTGGTGAGTTGGCCTCACTCTGAACTATCCACGATTCCATCGGTGCTAAAATATGAACCCTGGAGAAATAATATTTATTTTTATATAAAACCTATTATGCTAAAAATATGTTGCTTAAAGTTGAATTTATAATATTAGGCAATGAAAATTACAGGCATCAAACCAGTTATTACTTTTCAGTTATTTTAACAGGACATCAAATGATCTACAATACAGTAGGTGTTTTACAGTACATAAGTGTCACATTTATTTTTTAGTAACCCACCCGTTCCAAAAGTTTAGTAAGTTGTTTATCTAAACTTATTGCTGTTTATTAACTATCTTTGATTATACTATTTATTTGTTTAGTTTGTTCATTTAAGCATACAAGGAATTTGAAATCAGTTAAGTGTTATCAACATATCTTCTCTGGAGGCAGTTTTAAAACAGTTTTTGATAAAAACATAGTCAAAATTAAGATAAAAATTTAACTGTATTTTTTTGTTTAATATTTTATTTTTTGAGGTATTTTTGTTGGTGTGACAATTTGTTCACAAACTCCTTCCTTTCTTAATTTATAATTCTTCAATCCTAGTTCTTTCACTAATTAACGTAGCCTCACTGATATTTTTTACATAAAAAGTGACATTTTTATCCGGGTAACACTTTTCGAAATACTTATATACATTTAAGACTGTTTTCTTTTCAGCACTTTTAGTTATTTTTTCTTTGGCTTTCTTTTCCATTGTTAAAGACCACACTGAATCACTACAATTATAATTATTGAATTCACAAGATCATTTTTTCAAGACACTAGAAAAACACATGCAATAACCACAAACCTCCTTCCAACACTGAAAGTACACTTTTACTTCCTTCTTGGGGGGAGTTTGTTTGATCACCTTATCTTAAGGTTAAGGTTATTGATGGGTTAGAGATAATATAGGACACACATTGAGCTGGTCTTTATTTGTTTGAAAGCTTATTTTTACTAAAACTAATTAATTATTTATTGTAACACAATTTCTTGATGATTGTATTTATTGTAACACTAATTTCTTGAATATTGTTATAAAATACGTCTAATAACCTAACTTAAATTATTAGGTACAAACGTAATTGTATTAAATCAATTACGAGTAATAACTTCAACACTCGTTAATTTAGGTACAAAATATGGGTTGTACCAATATTATAAACGTTCATTTTTTTGTCTTGGAATAGGCTAATAAAAACTTGATTCCTTCAAGTAGATATTAATTTACAGCAATATACTTGATAATTTATTTTCTATTTTACTATATTTCTCTTTTTACCAGTAACATTTTTCTTGTTACAAATAAATAAACATTTACAAAAATATATACAGACTTTTATAGTTAAGAGGGCTGTAAAGGGAAAGAAAATATAGAAGTCATGCGACACTAGCGATAGAAGTTGGAACTACGTCCAGTTATTTTAGATGTAGGAAGTTTAATCCGCCGGACGGAGTACAATATAGTCCCAAGAATCATTTTCTGTATAGTTAGTTTTCGTAGTATTTTCAACCGGAAACCCCAATTACCCCTTCCTCCCGTCTGCCGTCTCCTCAGGTGGCTACGCCCGAACTTCTCTGTCTGAATGTATGTTGAGCCGAAAGGCCAATTCTTTTCAACAATTGTCAATTTTCCAGTCAGTACCGGTTTTGCTGCTTTATTTTATTTCTTAACATTTTTTTTATGTCATTTTGTTTTTATAAAAAATAGTAATATTTGTTTAGAAAAGTAGACTTTTTGCAGTGAAATTAAGTTATTCAATGATCAAATAGGGGGTCTACTAAAATATTGAATTTCTACTTGAAACGTTTTCCAAAATCATAATTCTTGTTCAAATCTTGTTACACTCAAAACGGTTAAAATTTAACATAGTTAGGCATAGGCTTACCATACTTATATTCTACAATTGAAGAGTTTGATTTATAAACATAAAGATACGCTTTACTAAAGACTACGTAAATTACGTTACAAAGCATGGTTTTTGTAAATATTGCTTAAAGCTGTTGGACTGTGATCTAAATATTGGTTTTTATGTGGTTAAATATTTAATAAAAGGCATTAATTTGCAAATAAATTTCTATTCCGTATCTTTTTATGTTCGGTTGAAGATTAAAACAAAATAATATTAAATGAACGCCACAACAATTCTTAACATACGCTTAAAGCATTATTTATTTATTTATTCATAAGACGCCGATCGTCAAGATATGGGCGAATATGGATTTCGATTGAGTGTGATGAGTGTAGATGAGCAAATGTAGTCATTGTTACAAAATAAGGCCGACTATTCCTTAGAAAGTGTCATTAATTAATAGCCCAATGACAAATGAACAGCCGGTGGTTATCAGCTGATCCTTCTCAAAATGTATTGACTTTGATTGGGATCTAACTGACAACCTTTAGCAGATGAAGCTGGGATACGCTTTACTGAAAACCAATAAATTACGTTAAAAAGTAATGGTAAAAAATACCAACTGTCTATTTATTTTACCTTTTATAGTTTTGTACGGTTTATTAATTATTTTTAATAAAATAAAATTAATGAAAAGAAATTACCATATAAAATCGAGCAATTTTTTCCACTCAAGGGTAAAATGCCGAATCCGGATTTAAAAGACTGCCCTAGCGATTTATCTCTTACTGAAAGTGATACTTCTATGAGTATGAAGATGATTGAAACTGTCGCTAGCTCTGATGTTATGATTCAGACCGATGTCCAATGCTCTATGATTGCCACATGCAGTGAATTGCTGGGGCCTAATTGGATATCTGACCAAACAATCCATAAATACTGTGAATCCCTCTGCAGTGCCATTTCCGATGATTCCTTCCTTGTTTTAAACCCTGTTACCACCCATGCGGTAAAGGTGCTACAGGATTTCGACCATTTCCTGGACCCTTTAAATGTCAAGTCTAAACGTTTTCTTGTGGCTCCTATAAACAATTCACGGTTTGTGGATAAACAGGGTGGTACTCACTGGAGTGTGCTTATGGCTGACTGCAGTAGAAAGGTGTTTTACTACTATGACTCCTTAAATAATTTGAACTTGGAAGATGCCAGAATTATCCATAGCAAGTTAGCCCTCTATTTAGACATTAAAGACTCAGATTTCAAAATTATGGATTATCAACAGCAAACAAACAATCATGACTGTGGTATTTACTGTGTGGTTGCTATTGAATACTTCCTGACATCAATAATAAAGAAGAACCTCCCAGATTTCGGCCAAATATGCAAGTTACGATCATCAGAACTTGACTTGATTAAAAAACGTTCTATGATAGCATATATACTAAATAACAATTTTGGATCAAACAAGCAACTCGTCCTCTCTTGGTTAGCTATGGACAACAGTGATTCAGAAAGGAGACTTTCAATGGCAGGAAGTTTAGTTTGGGATGAGAAGCTAAGAGCCGCCGAAGGGGAAATTGAAGATCTGAAAAAGGAACACATTTCCAATTTAAATTGTATTACAGCACTTCAGACAAAGCTAAATGTTCTGGAAACTGAAAAAAGTGGACCAAAGGGGAAAGACCAAATAAATAACACAGAAAGTAATTTCAAAACCCGTACTGTAGTTCCCAATCCTAACTATTCAAGTAATACCAACTTTCCAGTAAATAAACAGTGTCAGTCTAAAGTGGGACATCCTTCGGCAAAAAATAAAATTAGCACTGTGGTATTTCAAACTCCAACATCATCAAGTAATGTAACAAAACAACCAACTAAAATTCCCATAACTAATAGAATGTCTATAGTATCAGACAGCCAAGGTCGAGACTTAGCTTATCATCTGCATATGCGACTACCTGTAACATGTCAGGTGCAGGGTTACGTGTTGCCTGGCGCTCCCTTGGAAAAAGTCATACATTCAGCAATGAATGATTCAATTATTAAATCATACTCAAGCAAGGACTGTCTTGTTTTGATAGGAGGGACAAACAATTTTGCCAATGGTAGTGGTAGTGCTAACCCTAAAGAACTTCTATCTCTACTTGAGAAAGCTACTGTAGAATTTGCTAACACAAATATGATATTAACCACTATCCCTTATAGGTATGATTTGCAAGAATCTAACTATAAAAATCAACTTATTAAAGCTGTCAATAATGGCATAAGGAACATAGCCTACAGCCTGCCACATGTTTATCTGCTGGACCTTCATCTGCTTGAAAGACGGCACCATACTCTGCACGGTCTTCACATTAATAGACGTGGAAAAAAATGTGTCTCAAAAACCATAGCTGATTTGTTCCTTAAAGCTTGTTATCTTTCTGCCTCAGTGGACTGTTTAAAAGACAAAAATCTACCTGAAGTTGATGTGTCTTTCTTAAACAACACCTCCAAACCTAATCCGAACTATGGTCAATCTACTTCTCCAATATCACTCTCTACTATTGTGGTATTCCCGATGACTGATGGTCCAGTAATGGGCTCTGCATTGGCCTCTAAAGATCTCACAACTACAAGTCTCCAGCTAAATACAGACTATGAATCCGGTCCATCTACAGTTGCTATCTCCCCATTGACCAGCAAGAACTTCTCAGTTAATCCATCTCCTGAAAGCAGAGCTGATGATTCTTGTTTTCTGGGACAACAAGATTCTCTGGCAATTTCTGTTGGGGAAATCTCTTCTGATCCTCACCCATCTGATAATCTTAAGCCTGATTGTATTTTGAATAACAATAATAACCTTTTGCAAGAAACGCCCACAAATACTACAGATGGTTTTTTATAAGACCATCCTTTTGTTATTCAGTAAACAAATCAAATTTGCTAATAGATAAAAACAATCTTTTTTTTGTACATCTTAACATTCAATCAATTAGACCATCTTTTAATGATTTAGATTTTTTCTTAAATAATGATTTTAATGCTCATGTGGTTTCACTAAATGAACACTGGCTTACTGACTCTGAATTAAGTTTGTTTATTCCACGGGGTTATTTAAGGGGAGCATCTTATTGTCGTAAATCTAGCAATGGCTATGGTGGTTCACTCCTCCTTGTGAGAGAAAATATAAAGTTTGAGGAATTTGATGTAAAGAAGTTTGCTGTTGACACAGCTTTTGAAGCATGTGCAATCAAGCTGATTGATTGTAACCTAATTGTACTGTCTATATATTGTGCTAAATCAAATCTTTCCCTTTTTGTAGAAATCCTAGAGAATCTGCTAAATTCACTTATACATAAGAAAAGTCGTTTTTTCATTCTTGGTGATTTTAACATAGATATAAGGAAAGATATACCAATTGTACATACGTTTGTTAATTTATTAAGAGAATATAACTCATATTGTTTGTTCTCAGAAAATACTCGCAAAAGGGCTTGTATTGACAATGCAATTTCTAATTATAGTAGCTGTGTTAGTGATAAGGGAATTATTAAAACATCAATGTCTGATCATGATATACTGTGGCTGAAAATAAACAAGAGTAATATATCTTCTGGGTTGGGTATGAGTCACACTGATCAGTCCTACAGATTGATTACCCAAACATGTATTCATGCATTGAGGGAGAGATTGGTAACCGAAGGATGGGAGGATATCTATAACAAGCACTTAAATGTTGAATGCACTCTGGATTTATTTATTAGAAAGCTTGGCTTCTATTACAACAGCTGTTGCCCCATTAAATGTAAAAACACTAGAATTGGTGGTAAAGGTAAAAATAAAAAATGGTTTACCCCTGAACTTGCTAAGTTAAGAAATTATGTTATTATGCTTAGAGATAGAGCATCTTTGGGTTTAGAACACAGAGCCTCATTTTTAAGAATTAGACTTTACTATAGAAAAGAACTAAAACATGCAAAAATCAAGTATAATGAATCTTATATTCTAAACTCAAACAATAAAGTAAAAGCAGCGTGGCAAGTGATAAAAAGAGAAACAAATTGTAATAATTTTAGAAATAGAGTTACCCCATCCATTTCCCCAGATACATTTAATGACTTTTTTCTAAACTGCGCAAATTCTAATGTTGCTAAGGATAGCCAAGTTAGCGCACTTGACCTGCTCTCTGGCCACCTAGATAGTAGTATAAACAGACCAGTCTTTAGAATGAAGAAACTTAATAGCTCTGATGTATGTAAAATTGTTCAATCTTTGAATTCCTCTAAAAGCGAAGACTTTTATGGGTTTTCTAATTTTTTATTAAAAAATATTGCAGATGTAATTATTAATCCCTTAACTTATATTGTAAATATTATAATTTTCTCAGGTATATTTCCCAATTCTTTAAAAATCTCAAAAACAGTACCCATTTATAAAAAAGATGACAAAAACTGTCCATCTAATTACAGACCAATTTCTCTGGTGCCAGTTATTGGAAAGGTAATTGAGGTGGCAATAAAAGATCAACTGTTATGTTATTTTGATGAACATAACTTATTAAGTACATCTCAGTTTGGGTTTTTACCAGGGAGATGTACAGTCAATGCTGTAGAAGAGCTTGTCAATAAAGTTTTTTATGCTTTTGAAAATAGACTAGTCGTAAGTGCATCACTAATAGATTTATGTAAGGCCTTTGATAATGTGGACCACAATATTGTGGTTCAAAAATTAAAGTTCTATGGCCTTGATAATACTGAGCTCAAACTTATTGAATCATATCTAAGCAATAGAAAACAGATGGTAATAGTCGGTAAGCAGAAATCTGAACTCAAAGAAATTAAATTTGGTGTGCCCCAGGGCTCTGTCCTGGGCCCTTTCCTGTTTTTAGTTGTAATCAATGACTTGCCATGTTATCTAAAAAATACTATTTTATATGCAGATGACTCAACATTTTTAAGTGTCGATTCAAATCTTGTAAATTCTCAACTAAAAGTCAAAGAGGATGTGGAGAAGGCTAATATTTGGTTCACAGCAAATAACTTAGTAATTAACAATAAAAAATCAGAAAACATCAATTTTAGTCTAAAGATGCCTACCAGCGACTGCACATCAGTCAGACTGTTAGGAATAAATATTGATAGCAAACTCAACTGGAACACTCATACAAACAACATTATAACCAGACTTTCTAGGATAATTTTTCTGATACGTAAGTTAAGATCTTGTGTCAGCCTGAATTTATTATTAACTTCATATTTTGCCTTTTTCCATCCCCTACTTCTTTATGGAGTAAAATTATGGGGCAACAGCCAAGGATCCTCCCAAGTATTTCGATGCCAAAAAAAAGCTGTTAGAGCAATTGTTGGAGTCGGTAGTAGGGAAAGCTGCGGTAGTATTTTCAAGCAGCTTCAAATTTTAACTTTACCTAGTTTGTTTATTTTCTCCAATTTAGTTTATGTAAAGGAAAACTTAACAAGCTTCACTCAACGTCTTGACACTCATAGTTATGGGACCAGAAATCTGGACAAATTAAATTTACCCCAGTTTAGATTGAGTAAAAGTAGTAATAGCCATTTATATCTTCAAATTAAAATGTTTAATAAATTGCCTCTTACAGCCAGAGATGTAACTCTAAGTAAATTTAAGGCAGTAATTAAGGCTTGGCTTATTTCAAAGGCTTTTTACAAAATAGATGATTTCTTGGATCACAACTGTTTAGATTTAATATTTTAGTATGTAAATTTGTGATGTGAAATGTTTTTATGTATGTATAATTGACGAAGTCTATTGTTATATTGTGTTTTAACTTAATGACAAATAAAGTTCTTGATTCTTGATTCTTGATTCTTGAAAAAATGATTTCACATAAACTATTATAGTTTTATGGCAGTTACAACATAACACACTTATTTCCAAACATTAAAAAATAATTGAAATGTGGCCACTTTTTTATTTGCTTCTGAAGTATGCTGATGAATTACTACAATACGGAAAATAACACTATGGGGACAATTTGATTTCAAAAAGCGAACATTTTGTTACAACAAAGATTTTCGCGGACAGAGATGAAAACCGAAGCGAACCGTATGAATGATATCAATTATAATTAAAATAATATATTATAATCTTGCTCAATTTTCCCATTGCCATGAGAAAAGCAATGATTTTACTTCGACAACAGTTCTTACACAATTTACTTTTCAAAGATTTTAGTTTTACTGATAAATATTTCACAGTATTTTAGAAGTGATAAATCTAATATGATTCAATTAGGCATACACAAATTACTAAATATAAAGATTTTTTAAAACACAACTGTTAAAAATAACCAACAATTTAAAACAGAGAAACTGCTGCGAGCATATATAAATTTTGAACATATAACTTTAGACGTTCAAAGCAGATTGGACTCACCTACCTGACAGTAGTTTGGCCTCATAAACATGTATGTTAGGGGTAGTTTAGGTTTACTTAGTGTACCAGTTTGACCTCAGCAATTTACACAGTACTTTGGTCTCAGTTTTTTATATGAGTAGAGTAGTTTGTCCTCACCTGTCCAAGCAGTTTGGACTCATCCATTTTGGCACCACAGTAAATAAGCACTAAACACTTATTTACCAATGAATGTATTTGTCGTTTATAGGATATGATTTTATTGCGTGGATTAAAACTGTTGTTAAAACATATTTAGAAACAAATCAATGTTATTCCTAATAAAAATAAAAAAAATTCTTGAAAAATTAATTGATAATAAATAATTATATTTAAATAACCAATTACTCGAATATTATAATATACAGATACATGAGTTAGCTGAGTAAGTCGCAATTTTATAAAGTCACTGTTATTTGCAAGTATAATAATATAATAATAATATAATAAAATAATAATATAATATAATAAATTGATCTTTTAAGAACAGTTACATACATTCAAAACGTGATCAACATGGGTTGTACCTTGGGTGCCACCCGTGATTAACTTGGGTAGTATCTGTGATTATTTTGGGTAGAACCCATTGTCAACTTGGGTAGTACCTGTGATTACCTTGATTATGAAACGTGGTTAACATGGCTAGCCACTTGTGACTACCTTGGGTTGGACGCGTGGTCAATATGTGGGATTGTCTTTGGTAGCACCCATGGCCAACTTAGATAGTACTTGTGATTTTTTTGAGTAGGATAGGATCTGTGGTGTACAGGACTTGGGAAGTCACCTGTGATTACCTTGAATAGACCCTGTGGTCAACTTAGGACCTGTAATTATCTTAATAGTGGTCAATATGGGTAGTACCTTTGATTAGTTTAGTTAGGACCGGTGGTGAACTTTGGTAGTGCCTGTGATTACCTTGGGTAAGGCCTGTGATCAACGTGATTACCCATAACTGATTACCTTGCGTAGCCCAAGTGTCAACTTAGATAGTACCTGTGATTATTTTGGGTAGCACTTGTGGTTAATTTAGGTAGCCACCAGAGCCGGATTTAGGAGTATGCCGCCTGTAGGCTAAATCCAATTGGCCCCTCCCAATTTTAGACTCACAGTTAATATACTCATATGTTATTTATTATACACATTCGTTTTATACAACAAATGATAGATTCATTTATTCAAATTAAATTGTGCTCAGGTGTAAAACTAAAAAAACATAAAAAATAGTTCATTAATGGTTTATTTATTGACATTAAATATATATGTTATACAGGCTTACATAATACAAACATGAATAATTGTACAAACGCAATACAGTTGAATGTTTGGCTTAAGGCTTAAGTACATTCTATACTTTTGTATATGTTCAAAGCAACATAGTTTTCTTACGAGATTTCTTAATGGCAAACTCATTAATAATATATGACAGTGTTTTTGTTGTATTTGCCTCAATACACAGTAAAGAAAGGGAGTTTAACCTTTGTTCAGAAGTACTAGTTCTTAGGTAGTTCTTAACTCTTCTAAGGCAGGAAAAACTACGTTCTCCAGCACAATTTGTAGCAGGTATGCACAAACTTATCCTTAAAGCGATGTCCAAATTAGGGTACACATCTTCTAGGGAGTTAAATCTTAGAAATTTCAAAATTTCTTTTAACGATTTTCCCGGTGCTTGATAATTCCCCACAGCACAGTGCATTTGGAAGTGTATGCACTCTTCAGTAAAATCAGAATCCAAATCATTTGTGTAGATGTGGTTTAGATTGGTCGCCTTCTTTCTCAATGTCTCTTCCATGTCCATCTGATCAGTCTTGTTATCACACTCACACAACTGAGTTAAGAAGTAAAATCTGTCTTGAAACACATTATAGGCCATTTTTCTTTTCTTAAATTCACGAACGAAAGAGTCTATAACTGGTAAAAACGTATTTGTTCTAAGATCATCCCTGCCGGTAAAGTTTACTTCACCACTTTGGTCTTCGTCAGCCCAAACTTTTCTTTTTGGTTGTCTTTTGTTGTCTTTCTCATAAGAAGATGTAGTTTTGGCTATATCTATATCCATAGCCAATTTCTCAAAGTCATCAAAATGGTTTCTCTGTTCCATGAAATATTCTTTAGAGAACCATACAAATTTGTCACTGATAAAACATCTACAGTTTCACTCTGTATTGCTTTGCTAACTTTATGAATTCTATGAAGTACGGTGCTCCAGAAACATACCATGAAAGCGGTTTCAAACCTTTCTAATCTTCGAAGAATTCCTTGGGATTCACAACTAGTCGTTGCTTTTTCTGTTGAGTCATTGGCTATTTCTGTCAAAGCGATGTGTACTTCTTCCCAAGACTCTCGTAAACTCTGGCATGCATCATCTCTAGCTGACCATCGAGTAGGACACACTTTTTTAATTGTCTTCTTCTGATACGATGTGCTCATAACGCTTGTTAAACATTCCCATCGCTTGTAGAGCACGTAAAAAATACATATATTTCCTGAAGCAACATGAACAATTTGCATGCTTCTCCACAAGATTCTGCAGCAGACGATCCAACAAGGTTTAGGGAATGTGACGCACATGGGATAAATAAAGCTAAAGGAGCTTTTTCCTTTATTTTTGCTTGCAGACCATTGTAAACACCGGCCATATTTGAAGCATTATCAAACGATTGTCCCCTGCAGATATCAATGTTTATTTTCAGATTTTCGAGCTCATTCATCACACTCTTAAACATTACTACTGATTTATGGCCCGCTGATGGAATGAAAGTAAGAAATCTTTCACATGGCGCACCGTCACTTGTAACATATCTAACAGCAAGGACTAACTGGTCTACATGTGACAAGTCTGGGGTCGAGTCTATGATGAGAGCAAAGTATTTAGATTGTTTCAACTCTTCACAAATTACTTGCCTAACATTTTGAGCCATTAACTCAATTACCTCTTCGCAAGTCTTGGAAGAGAGATAATTTGTGTTGCCACTACCAGAATTACCGTATTTTTCGATGTGAGTTGCTAAGAATGGGTCAAACTCGGATATCAGCTCTAAAGCCATCAAAAAATTGCCATTCCTATTAGAAACAATTACTTCATTGTCACCTCTTAAAGCGAGGCCTCTTGATGTGAGGGCCTTAACGGCCGCTACAACTCTTGTTAAAACATTTCTCCAATAGTGTATTTCTTTGTCTAGTTGTTGTGTAAGCATACTATCAACACGGTTAAGAGCAATTCCTCTCGATTTTAGAGTTATTATTGCGGATTTGTGTATTGGTGAATTTTCATGGTGATTTGCCCGATATTCTCCATTTTTCCAATCTTTTAAGCCATCTTTACCATCAAACTGTGACCTTTCTTTGCTGTTAAATGCTAAACAAGGTCCACAAAAAACTGATCCCTTACTTTTGGAGAAAATCATCCATTTCCTTTCATGGACTTCTCCATTTTTTAACTTTCGTTTAAAGAGATTTAGTCAAATATCTCTTTTGATCTTTGTACTCTCTTAAGCTGTTAGTGAAATCCAAATCTATGTTTTGGTCAAAGCCATTTTTTTGCTATTAAATCTCTAGTAACATCGTTTAGGATCCACGAGGCTGGATCCTTATCTAATGTGTTAACAAATGTTTGCGAACTTACTTCTATTTCAGTGGGTTCTGGTAACACAACTTCAGTCGGGTTACTGAAGATACAACATAGCCTAGTTCACAGTCTTCTAATCCAAGTTCAATCGAAACAGCAACTGTTCTGATCAAAGGCTGCATAATATTCCTCTTACTGTAGAAAGCTTGTTAGTTTCAATTGGATATACAGGGTGTTCCTTTACTAAGTTCCGAAACTTCAGGTTATGATTCTTTGGGTAAAAATAAGTAAAAATGTTCCTATACATAAACGTCCGAATATGCTTAATTTTCAATATGGCGGCCATTTTCGTATTTTCACTAAATTATTAGTAATTTCATGACCTCTTACAATTCAGTGCTCAAACTTGGAACGAAAGTAACTATTCTGCTTTATTTGAGGTTGTAATATTATTATTTTATTGTATTGAGTATACACGAACAGTGGTACTTACCCACCCACCCGCCCATACACGTACAGTGGTACTGGCGACCCAACCACCCATACACGTACAGTGGGTTGGCTGTTTTGGAACAACTTGGTCCAGTAAAAGCATAGTCGTCCCCTACTGAATCAACACAAACATTAGCACTTTCTGATTTCCTTTCCTTTTCATTATCATTCTTCTCCTCCACTGGCAAAACATTCGTTTTAAAAAACAAATCTAGTTTTTTGTTTGTTTAAGAACACGTTCTTGTTCTTGAAGTTTCAATTTTGATCGTTTTTTGTACTCGGTACCACTGAGTCTCTTACTCACTCATAATGAACTGTATCTTCTTTAATTGAATAATTTAAGCCAGTAATCACAACACAATCATAACTACACAGGAGCAGGACAGGAAAAAACAAAAATATTACTGTATCTATCACCAAAGACACCGACTAACAATGTTTCACCAAAACGTAAACAAGAGAGCAAGAGAGGTTAGGAAAGTTTGTAGTGATGATGCGTACCGAGACTGACACTGACTTGGCTTACAGTGATGTCAGATCGAATCACTCACTCGGCTTACAAACTTACAGTGTTGTCAGATCGAACCACTGTGCTTGCGCCTTGCAGTGTTGTCAGACCAAATAATACGATATGAAAATTTGTGCTACAACATTATCTGTCAGGAGTAAATTCGAATTATGCTATGAAAAGAAAAGAATAATAGAATAAACATATTTCCATTTCAGTAAAATAATACGTAAAAATAATTTCTAATGAAGTTTCTGTTTTTAAAATAATTTAAATGTATATTTTCAATTTTTTAGTAAATTGCCAAAATGCCGCCCCTTAAAATTTGCCGCTCTAGGCTGCAGCCTTTTCAGCCTATTTAGAAATCTGGCCCTGGTACCCATAATACCAGTAATCATTTTGAGTAGTACTTGTGATTGACTTGGGTAGCTCCCATGATCAACATGGGTAATCCTGTGATTACCTTGGGTAGTACAGTAGCAATCTCAAATATCTCTTATTACCTTGGGTAGCACCACCATTGATCATTTTGCGTATTATATATGATTTGGGTAGCTTCCATTGTCAACTTGGATAGAATCTGTGATTACATTCAGTATAACCCGTGGTCAATTTGTTTACTATCTGTGATTAATCTTGGGCAGCACCCTTAGTTAACTTGGGTAGTAACTGTAATTACCTTGTGTATCACCAGTACACAATATTTTGGGTAATATCTGTCATTAGCTTGGGTAGCTTCCATGATCAACTTCGATAGTACCTGTGATTACCTTTGGTAGCACCCATGATCAACTTGGGTAGTCACAACTGATTAACGTTGATCACGAGTGCTAGACAAGTCCATCACAATGACTACCCAAGTTGATCAGTGTGCCTGCCACATGTTGATCACGAGCTACCCAATTAGGTCAGTGGATACTCAAGTAATTGGAAATGCATTAAATTAATACAAAACCAATCCGAGCAGAACATCTTATTTGAGCAATTTAATAATAGTTTAACAATTTTAGTTCAATACACTAGTGAACGTCACACAATGCAAATGTCATACAGTATAATACTTATACTGTATTTATAAAAATAAGTGCAATATGTAGGCTACGAATGTTATGGTGATCGATTTTGATAAACCAAGCTTACCTTAATCGGTCACCATTATTTTTATTCAGTTTATATTAATATGTTAATCAAGAAAACTTTTTAAAATTCATATTTTATTATTTTCTTCTCATTGCACAATGTTTAAAAATCACTTATGTCAAGTTTTACCGTTCTAAGTCTTCTAATTGGCTGTTCAACAGAAGACACCGGGAGTGGTACGAGGTTCCCAAACACTACCTTGCCCCATGACTTCAAAGTTCTCAAAAGGATTGCCGCCCGGCCCGTCCCCCGGCTGTCATATTTTTCTGTCCTTGTTACCGTTTAGGAAAAATGTTTGCTTCGAAGTTACCTTCTTATAACATTACAAATAAATGGCCTAGCATTTTTTCTACCTCAACATTAATGAACTTTAATAAATTAATAGTTACGAGTTAACATTACTGTATTTATATTTTAAAAATAAAATAGAGGTCAATAGAGACAGCGACTTAGAATTACTTATTGCTTTGATGCAGAGCCGGAATCATTGAATTAATATTTTTACTGTACGCATTCGTTAATGTATTTTATATGATTTATTTCATAAACATGTTGTATATAGATGATTATTACAGTATTTGTCATAACATAATAAATATTATATCGCACTGTCATTACGAATAAACGTTTTATGCTTTACTTTGTGGCTAGATTATATCTGGAACCACATGGAAACACACATTTTAATTTAAACGAAATAAGCCATACAAAAGTAAATAGACTAACTCTAAGTGAGTAAATCAGTCTGTAAAATAATATCAGTCGTCGTAGGCCTACATTGTATCCATCGATGTTAAGTTAAATGAAGAAAGGTTTTTATGAATGAAGTAGTAAAATCCATCCGCGACTAAGAAGTTCGGGGTTTCGCCACTTGGATCTCACAAATCACCGCATTTTTTACAATGCAGGCTTTTGCGCGGTCCTATATTGCGGCTGAAGCTTTATAGATATCAATCTGAAACCAAAGCTAGATTGAAACTAGATAAATTTCTGACTAAAATCGCTTTTTAAAATTTCAATAACAGCTCCAGTTTTATTTTGGCACTAGTTTGAATATTGGGTAACTTCAATAACCTATAAAATCGAAATGAAGGAGAATTCGAAAATTTTAAAAAGCGATTTGAGTCAAACATGTCTTTATCTTTAAATATACACTTCATTTATAATTTTACGACAGTAAATAAAGTCAGTATCTTGGACCGCGCAAAGCAGTTTTTACGCTTCTCAGCGCGGGGGTTTAGAGCCCTCTTAATATTTTGTTTGCGATTTCTGAAAATGCAATTTCTTGTTGAAAAAGTGGTTAAATATGGGTTTATAATTCTTGAGGAGGTTCATTTTAGCTGCAGGAAACTCATTTTTTACTGAAAAATCGAAAACCTAGTTTTTATGTGATAGTGAAAAAAACAACTCTTTTAAGAATTGAAATTTTTCAAAAATTGTCTGTCATTTTACTTGTTTTTTTAATGCTGAACAAGAATATACAATTGGTTTTTCAATAAAATTAGTTTTTCGGTTTGAAAAATGCACTTTTTACTTACCAAATCAAATATAACCTATGCTTAGTGTATCCTAATTGTCTATATACTCAACAAAAATTCATAATTTATATCTCGAAAAATAATTGTCGTGGACCAGAATAGTTTTCAAACTCGTGTTCAGCACGAAAAACTACATAAAAATAAATTAATTATGAAAAATCATGAAAAACAACCGAGATATTTAGAAAAATAACATTTTTAAAAATTTAGAATGTTAGTTTTTTTCGTATAAAACGTTATTTCCATGGAATAAAAATGTTTTCTCATAAAATATAGACCTGATTCTACCCACTTATAAAAAACACAAGATTGGTGAGGCGTCTAGAAAGCGCATAAATACCAAAGCTGCCATTGAATCATGTTCATATACTATTTAGAGTTAACTCTGGATCGTGAGGAGCGACATAATTTATGTAGTTCACTTAGTCTCTTTTAAAAGAGAAGAGCAACATAATTTATGCTGTTCACTTAAAATCAATAAAACATATCTTTATAATCAAGTAATCATTACAAAGTTGGTACCAATTGACTCAGAATGTTCTGTTCTATACATTTCAGATTTTTAATAATTTTTTCATGCAATTTTATAAACGTAGAAAATGAAAATAAAACATGCAACAAGAAACTTCTGCTCAATTCCCGCCTGGCGGGAGGTTGAGAGCGGGAAATAGCCTATTTTTGTCGCATGACTGAAGAATAACCACAAGACGGAATTAGGCGTAGTAAATGTCAGTCTGCAGAGAATGAAATGCTCTATCCAACAAAACAAATTACGATGTTTTAGCTGCATTGAGTATTTTACAACAAATGTTGTTTACCTTTTTTGCGAGGAGCGACCCCCTATAGTGAGTAGCAACATAATTTATGCTGTTCATAAAAGTTGTTGTTCACACTTTATTTTTGGCTGTAATCTAACAATTCTTGAATATTTCTATTCAGAAATATGTGTTCTATCAAGAGTTACTGTTATACAAATTCCCAAAAATTATTTTATATTTTTTATAATGTTTACAATATGCAAAAATTTGCAAGTGCTGTTTACACAATTTGCGCACGCTGAATTATGGTGTTATAAGTTTTATACTTTTTGGAATATTTTCGTATATTTTACACTTTCTTGTAGCTGATAGATTGTACTAAAAAAGTAATTGTAGCGAAAAATTATAAAAAAAACTATACATACCCCTTATTTTTAGATTGTTATGTAATTTTTCACAGACATTTTTTGTTTCCGATGTAACATTTTTATTTTCCCCAATAAACTAAAAATATAAAAATTTGTTTATGGGTACAATATTACTGTTTTTCCTAAACAACTCATACTTGTACTATATGACTGCCTACAATGATCATACTATAACTTTCCAAATATTTTTCATTTTCATGTTTTATGTAAACAAATAATTCCAAAAAACACTTTAGTTGTTTATCTAAAATGTAACAACATATTATTATAGTGCACTAAATAATAAATAGTTTTGCTATCTTGGAATCATTTAAAAACATATTTTAGTGCTGCTAAGGAGTTATAAGTGCTTATTTTCAAGAAAAAAAGAGAAAAACATTTGAAAATACTGGACGTAAATTAACACTTATAACCTTATATCATTTACTAATTCGTTATGTGAGTTTTGATGGTAGTATGTGAATGTACAGTTCTTCAGAAGAAAAACAAAATGATAAAATTTATATTTGGAGCATATTCAGTATTTTTGTGATTTTTACAAAAAAAAGCTTGTGAAGCACCGAAAAAAGGATCTAGCAGTTGGGAGTTCATAATGGTTCACCTGATGATCATGATCTAGGGTTAAAAGTACAAAATGCTTTTTTCCTTAGGCCTAAATCAAAAATTCTTTTTCATGGAATAGTTGTAAATAAATCTAATAGCTATTACAAGCTTTTTATGACTTTTTCTGTTCACCTGGTCTTTTAGACTATGCACGACCAATAATTTAATTATTCATGAGCAACTATTAACCATAGGATAGGCCAAATCCTATAATTACATACTTTGGTATTTATTAATAATCGTATCAAATAAATGTGGGTCCAGGGCCTAATTAGTTTTTTTAATGTCTAGAAACTCCATAATTACCAAGGTCGGTAATTATGCACTTTCTTGCCACCTCTGAAAATATGATTTCATGTTAAAAAAGTGGTGAAAAATGAGTTTATATCTCTTGAGGAGTTTTATTTCATCCGTGGAAAACTCATTTTCTACCGAAAAATCGAAAAACTAGTTTTTTATCTAATAATGAAAAAAACTGCTTTTTTAAAAATTGTTATTTTTTTGACAAATTTTTTTCATTTTTCGTGTTTTTTATGCTGAACACAAATATATAACTGGTTTTGTAGTAAAATTATTTGTTCAGCTCGAAAAATGCATTTTTTACTGACATAACCAAACATAACCTAATTGTCTATTTTCTCAAAAAGAATTCGTAATTTGTGTTATATTCGAGTGTTTGGCCTCCGTGACGGCCTGCCAGCCGTCACTCTGGCGAGAATATAGGTGAATTTGGTTTTTGTGATTTTTGTGTTGTATATAATGATTGCGTAATGGCCGCTAGCCGCGATAGCAGCCTAGTTTTACCGTTATTTTCGAGAAATATTTGTAATTGACCAAAATAGTTTTCAATTTTCTATTCAGCGCAAAAAACACATCAAAATAAAAAAAGATGATTAAAATATCATTTGAGTTAACGGAAATATGACAAAAATCGTAAGTTGTGATATTGGTTTTTTTTCAAATTTTGTCAGTAAAATACGTTATTTCTGCGGAATAAAAAGCATATCTAACGAAAATACAACCAATTTTAGACCCATTTCAAGCAAAATGTTTCAAATTTGTTTGGTGGCAAGAAACTGCATAAATATCTCAAGGTCTATACAGTACCAATAGGCTTATGCTAATACTGCAAAAGTGGTGAGAGTTTATTATTAAAATAACCTATTAAGCCTTATTTACAGAACTAGATATAAAACATTCTGACCATGTTGTATTTCCAGGGATAGTCCTTGGTCCAAGTATATACTGCTCCTACATTAGTTTGACGGCAGACGAAATATAAATACTACAGTCAATATATTTTAGGATTCAGAATAATTATTTATTTATAGGCCTAATGAACTATTTAGGCTAACTTACCCGAATCTTTTGACTGACTTCTGCTCCTATACCTTCCATACTGAATTAGAAATCGGAATAGCCTAGTAAAACTTAATGAGAAATTGATACGGCACAAGTATTATACAACATAATATATTTTATTAATGTGCATATTCACTTATCATCAATAAGAAAACTAACATAATAATCGATGAGATAAATATCATTTAACCATGTCCGGTAATCTATTTTACTTTCTAGTTTGTTTCTACGTTACGTTCAGTAAGCTCAGCTGTTGTTATGTTTTTTGCTTCAGTTGCATATAAGCATTGATTTTACTATATAAATCAATAAATCTATGTATAGTAAAATCAATGATATAAGCCTCTGACCAAAGCATACTAAAAGTTTGTTAACAATTAATAATTATTTACATTACTTTGATTATTTGAAGGAAAATGGTTCGTAATATTTATTAGTCCGATTAAGCGAATTCTAATTTTTTGAGAAAACAAAAACTAATCACCACCTAAAATTAAAAATAATAATGATATAAAATTGCTCGTTACTAACAAAAGACAAACTTAGGACTAAATAGTCTTCTCTACGGCCGGAGACAAACAAACCGTGTTTTAACGATCGGATTATTTACAGATAGCACTGTAACATCATTGGGACAAGGGGAGTAACAATATTGGGAGTTCATTCATGGATCGAAGAATTAACTAACGTTTTATTTAACTCCGTCGGTAGCTGGGCGGACGACCTCCACCACCAAATTATGCGTTGTCGTCTGCTGTTTCTATCTACTTTCTGCAAATTATGTGCCGTACGGTTTTGTGATCTTACAGTAGAGATTATTTCTATTTTATGTGCGTGATATTTTAACAGTTTAGTATAATATTGTTTCTTATTTACCGTTTTAACTAATCAGTTTGATTCATTTACGTATTTTGATTTCTGTTATATATCAACGGTCTTCAATTTAAATGAACACAACATCACTAGTGTTAAAACCAGCAATCCTAACCTCATCGTTAGACCATAATTATTATGCCTCTACATTACCTCGAGTGACTACGGTAAACAACAATAGGGAGCACACGCTTGAAGCATGGGCGGAGTTATGGGGGCAATGCCCCCCAACCTTCGTGTGCATTTTAATTTTTATTTATAAGGAATATAATTTTATATAAAAGTTATTAAATGAACGATGAACTAAAATGCATGTTGATTCTATACATACTAATAATAATAAATTAGAATTTCATTAATCCAAAATGAATATCAGTGCGAGTATTAGTATTCCACTTATACAATACAATTACGGGTTGACTTCGACTACCTACCATCTACAAATTGGCGCGGCTGACTGAATCGAGTTGTGTTTAGCGCGGCCGGCTGCGGTGTTTCAATTATTCGGCAAGTCACAACAGGAGTGCTATATCGTCTAGACACGTGTGCGCCAGTTTGCCAAGCCCAGTCAGTCAGCAGTTGTCAGTTAGTGTTCATGATCTGTTCTCGCTTTCGTGCTTCATGTATTAAAATAAGTGTGTTTGTTTGTGTTATTTAAGATGAGATGAGTGGTGTTTCTATATTAATTAATTACAGTATTATCATTTTTCTGTTTTGTTTATCTATGGAATCTACAGTTTAAACAAAATGAGTAAAAAAACAACAGACATTAGAACTTTTTTTAAATAAAAGAACCAGTGACCGTGTCTAAGACCGATGAAGAAGCGGAATCTGAGTGTTTAATAAAAGCTTCGCCAGGCTGTTCTAAGTCTTGCCATGACGTAAATAAACAAACTGATTCAGTTACTTCTTCTTATGATGAAGGAGCCTACTCAAAAAAATTGGACCTTGGTAATACAGAGACGGGTCCATCGCACCCAATTTTGACTACATATCCACTTTAAGACTTTAAAAATTAAAAACGAGCATTTACACCATTTTATTTTAAGAAATTTGAATGGCTAGAATACAGTATAAAGAAAGATGCTGTATTCTGTTACGCTTGCAGGATATTTTCTTCTAACAATAAAGACGTATCTGTAACTGAAAAAGGCATAAGTAACTGGAAGAATATAGGGGAAAAAATAGAAAAGCATGCGTCCAGTGATAGTCACTTATTTAACATGGCGAAGTGGCATAACTATAGAAAGCCAAAGGATACAATTGCTTCGGAAATATCATCTCATAAACAGCTTATTTCTGAAAATCGTGAATATTTTAAGCAAATTTTGGACCTTTTGTTATTTTTGGCCAAACAAGGAATGCCTTTTCGTGGACACGATGAAAGAGAAAAATAGGTACGTCAGGCAACAAGGAAAATTATTTAGAGTTATGTGAATTATACTCAAAATATGGTGCTAAATTCAAATGAAAATATGAACGATATTTCAATTTAACAAGTCATGACTTTCAAAATGAAATTTTCGAAATTGTTACTGAAGAGGTTTTAAGTACAATAGTGAATGAGGTAAACGAATCCGGTTTTTATGCCCTAATGGTCGATGAAGCAAAGTCATATAGAGTTCAACAATAGTGTATTTGTATAAGATATTTGTTTGAATCAGAAATTAAAGAAAGATTGCTAACAATGAAGGATGTTTCTCTAGATCGTAGTGCTGAGTCCTTAGCAAACATTATTTTGAACTAACTTAAGGAAGTAGGTATAACTGCTACTTTAATAGGTCAATCACAAGATGGCGCGAGTGTAATGTGCGGAGTAAAGAATAGGCTACAGAAAATCATCAGGGATACCCATTCTCTCGCCATGTATGTGCACTGTTTAGCACATAAGGTTAATTTGGTTGGTTCTTGTAAACTCTTGTGAAAGCAATAACTACAGTTGTTTCTTCTTTAATGTGATACAGTCTTCTTTAAAATAACGGATAAATATGCAAAAAAAGGAAATAGAAAATTGCCTCTTATTTAATTATTAATGAAGGAGTGCTAATATTGTAGTGCTAATGTGTTAATATAAGGGTTACATTGCTTGACAATATGAGACCGTTCTATTGAAGTAAGTAAATATTTATATACCTGGTTTATATTGCTACAAAACCAATATTATGTTTATGTTTGATAAAAATAAACATCAATTTTATGTTATGATTTTAAGTATTTTTCATTCAAAGGTACTAAATGTCATGTTTTTAAGCTACAATTTTTAAAAATGTCCCCCAGACCCCCCCCCCCCCGGAAAAACTAGCATACAGGAAATTTAATGCATGGTAAACTTGTTACTTGTGCCCCCCAACATACAAGGTCTAACTCCGCCCGTGGCTTGAAGATAACAACACTAATTCACCAAATAAAAAATGTGTACCTGATCCAATTAATTACGTAAAAGTTGATTGCATGGATTTAAGTAACGCTGATCCTAGTAACCTATCAATAAATGACTTTGAACCTGTAAGGAATAGAAAATCCAAATCGTCCTCATCTCGTATCTCCCAACCAACGTTACAAAACCGTTTCCAAAATAGATTTGAACCTATATCTACTCCTAGCGACGACAATAACATTACTGCGTCTCCTAAAACCCAAAACATTCCACCCATCTTTCTTCACGACTCAAACAACTACCAAGCATTGATTGCAGACCTTGACCACGTCGTACAACATGATTATTACACTTTTAATAAAGGTACCTCTATTAAGATTAACGTTTCAACCTCTGACGACTTCCACGCATTGACAGCGCATTTTGATAGTGTGAATGTGCCATATCATTCCGTTTGCCCTCCTGATAACAAGCGACTTTCTTTCTGTAATCGTGAGGAACATTCCTCTTTCCATATCTGACGAAGAAATATACAAAGAGCGTAAAAGTCTCACGGCTATTCAACGAAGACAAATATCCAATGTCTCTTTGCGCTATTGAACTGGAAGATTCAGATATCGGAAATGAAATATTTGGTCTTGAATATCTTTATCATTCTAAAATTCAAATTGAATTGAAACGTATATCTAAATCCATCCCACAGTGCACTCGCTGCCAACGCTTAGCACACTCTAAGAATTATTGTAAACTCCAATCTCGATGTGTCAGTGCACAACTAATCATATATATTCTGAGTGTTCCAAAAATAAAGAAGATGTGTCCCATATGTCAACTTTGGTAACTCACATACAGCCAATTATCAGGGATGCCCCTACTTCCTGAACCTAAAATGATGTTCCAAACAAAATAAAAATATTCTCACATCAGAAAATACTCAAAATGTTGAGACATTTAATGCGACATTTAGTAATTTCCCCCCGCTGAAAACAAATGAAGGAGCTCTGACCACAAAAAACCAAAAGGGTGATAATATACGCTCACTATATGTCAACTATGCTTGCGTTGTCAACGGTGCACAGCCTAAACGTCCTGTGCCTAAATGACTGACTCATTCCATGTTCAACCAGAAAATGACTCCCTCCATCCAATATTTAATTCTTTACTAACACTAATTAAGCCTTATATTCCTCAAATTAAATCATTCATTTCAGAGTTAGTATCATCGATTTTTAAGAATAGTTTTTAACTTATAAGCCGTTCATAATTTAAATATACTAAATTGGAATGCAAACGGTTTGATGTTAAAACGCTCTTCATTTATTGCATTTCTTGCTCAAAATAAAGTGGACATTGCCTGTGTTACAGAGACACATTTGATATCAACCGAAAAATTCGTCATTCCTGGTTACGTTATGTACAGAGCTGACAGAGATTCACTAAGGCCATCAGGTGGTGTAGCCATATTGCTCAAAAGACACTTATATCGCCAATTATAATAATCAAAAGAATCTCAACCAATCTGAAATTGTTTTGAAAACCAAACAAAACAAGTTAAAGTTACACAAAAACGTACTCCAACAAAAGCATAATATATAAAAATATTATGACGTTTGATTTCAATAAACCACGTTGAAATTACAATACTATCGTACATTCGCGAATCCCTCTGGTCTGTGGACAGTCCAAGTGGTTTATCAATATGGAGCATGACTTATCCCTGCAACATTCTAGTTTCAGTGTGGAACTGAAATTGTCATAAATCCCAAAACTAAAAATTACAGTAATGAAACTATCCTGCCTAAAGTAATCGTCTATGTGTTTGCGTTAAGAGGTTTGTGATTGTTGAGTGCGTAACTGAATTTAGTCAATTTAGACGTTACTCTCCCCAAAAGGGGTTTCATGCTTCAGCTATTTTTTTCAGTTGGCAATCCCTTAGTAGTCAGTCTTTATGTACCATCCTATACCTGTCCACTAAAACTTTGTATCCAGTAAAATATATTCTTTAATTAGGGGTCCTAATAGATAACTATAAAAAGTCCTTAGAACGTTGTGACATTTTGTATCATCAGTCATAAGCAAACTAGGTAAAAATCATGTTGTTATGAACAGGCATGAACAGGTGAGGAGAATAGGTATCCGCTTTGATAAAGTTTTGTTTTAAAATTTAGAGCATCTGGATAAATTCACATTTTTAATACAGCTACGTATTTAATAAAAATCAAGTAAATTTATTTGATGCTAGGAGACAACCTGCTCGCTTCGCGAGCCGACCACGTCTCTCGCTGCGCTCAATACACCTCGGCCTCCGGCCTCGAGCTGTGAATTTTCACGAAAAATAATAGTAAGTTAACTGTATAACGTAAAATCACAATATTAAATTTATTTACAGTATAGATCTCACATTTATTGCGTTGCTACATATTTATTAATATAAACACCCACTGATATTAATTAGCCCATTTCAAACGTGTTTATTTCATTTGTTTATGTTTAACAGCTTAAGATTAATTAAATAGCTAAAATAACTACGTTAGATTACAATTTCAGCCTCAAGTCCAGTATAGTGGAGTCCTACTACAGTCAAATAAGAATAAAACTATGCTTACGTCATTCCCTGGTTAATCATTATGAAAGATCTAACCTCACTATTACGAACACCATTGTTTACATTCCAACAGCTGTTAAGACTTTTGGAAATCATTATTGAAATTTGAAGAGCTGTTCGGTTCGGTTCATTTAAATCTCTTCCCATGTTATTCTTATGGCCGAAAAAAGTACTTTCAGGGTTTCCCAAAAGGGCCAGGGAGAAATGTACTTTGAGAGGTTAGGGTAAACATTTTGAAGAATTAAGACCTTATTGCATAACTACACACAGACGCACATTTTTTTAAAACTTCAACCGTTTAAATTGGTCAAGAAATAAGAGAGCAGTACGGCTTCACGTATTATACATAAGGAAGGATACCCAATGGTATTACTTAGACTATTTCAACGTGTTAATTAAATTTGTTTTTGTTTTAACAGCTGAAGATTAAACTCTTAATGTATCAATAGGATAATGTTCCTTCGATACTAAAGCTAACTTCCTTTAACATTTCGTGTTTAAAATTTATAGTCCAGGATTTCAAGGTCAAAGTGGTATGAAACGATTTGCATGAAACTTTGGAATCGAGCTCAATTTACGCTCCACTACAAAATCTACCCTATAACAAATATGTGCTTATTATTTTCAGGGGTGAAAACTACCCTTTATTGTCAAAACATGACAAACTACAAATAAAGCATATACAAGATAAAAATAAAGTTCAAATGAGTTGGATAAATATTGTTCGATATACTGTAAAATTATTGATAGTTTTACATAATGTCTCAATCCTTAGAAACCACCGCTTAAATATTATGACAACATATAAAAAAATAATTAACTTACTAACACAGTCATTATTTTATATTTCAATAAAATTTAATTCACACTGATATTTTTTTAAAGCGTAAAGAAATATTTAATGCTACTGGCCAACCCCAAAAAGTCCTCCATTGCAACATCGCAACCCCTAGGAACCTCCGTCTTTTGTGAAGTTGCATCGATTTGCATGAAAATGTGGAATTAAGTTCAAAACATCACCTACTTTGAAATACACGCTATGCCGATAGATGCTTATCATTTTTTGGGGGTGACAACTACCCCTTACTGTCAAAATACTTAGTATTATACATTATAGCCAAGCACAGAATTAAATCAGATCCAATTACGTTGAGTGAATATGAGTAAATTTTCTACAACATTATTTGTGATTTTCAGTAATTGTTCAACCTCAAACTACCCCTATCACGGCCAAATTAAAAAAAAGAAATAAAGAAAATTGATTGGAATAACTAAAAATTATACGGTATACTTAATTTTATTACAACGTAATTAATTTGTTACTGGAACTTTGTGATCCTTAAAAATTGGAGGAATCAAAACATTATGATATACAATTCTCATTCAATTTCCAGCCTATACAAATAAAATGAAAATCAAAATGTTCAGTAAAGAAAGCTATATTTTGTATGACAGCAGTTTTTACATAACATTATCAATTATTGAATAATATAAAGTAAAATTAAATTTTTGGAGGAATTATGAAAATCCTCTTTTCACTTTAAACTCGATTTTTCCATAACTAAGCACTATAACCCGATTAAACTGCAAGAATGTATTGTTGGTACAAAACTCAAGGTAAATTGTAAATGGGTAATGACCTAAGTGAGGTCGTTATGACGGGGGTATTTTTGTAAATATTTACGTCACAAAAAATGAAACCGACTTTATTTTTGCTATAACTTATCTCAGTGCTAATGTGAAGAATATTTTGACCAGCGATAATTCTGAACATTTTTTTCGAGCTTTTTCGAAAAGATCCTATAAGTGTTTCCTAAAAGACTTACCGTTTTCTAGTTATTTAATGTTGAATGTTCCGATTTTTGCATTCGATGAACAAAAGTTTACATTCAGCAAGCCACAACACAGTTACTTACTATAAGGTTTACAGAAATAATAAAAAAACACCAATCAACTTGTTTTTTTAGGAGCTTTGTGTTTTTGTTATGAAATATTCACTTTTGGAGTTATGTTTAGAAACATCCGGAAGGAATGTGTTTTTTTTTTTATGAAAAATAAAAATTTTCAGTCCTCATTAACTAAACAATTATTAACTTTTTAAAAAATTTTAAGAATATTGTTTACTTTAAATTCATTTTTATATCGATTCCCGTGGTAATTTTCAGCGTAAAAATTTCCACCGGGGTTGGAAACCACCCCCGAGTAAAAGCGCATATCGGCATAGGGTAGATTTTGATATTTGAGCTATTCCTAGTATACATTTACATTTTCAAGGAATATATTCATATTCAACCAAATCCGACAGGAAACCTAAATATCCTGGACTATTAGTAGTTGTCGAGATTTCGTGATGAGTGAGTGAGTGAGTAAGTCGGTGGTATTTGGCTTAGACCTATACATGTACAGGGTGTTCAAAAAGTCCGAGGACGGTTGAACATTGTTTAGACCGTTACAGATAAAGGTAAAAAACTTTGCACATTGCTGTTGGACATAAAAAGCTATTTGACCATGTATTCAGTAATCCACTACCATCGTAGGTGGACGGCCCACTAGGAGTCGGAAGAAAATCTGAAATGTAAGCATCGGTCAATATACATACCATTTAAAAAGTCTTAGCTAGTAGAACATAATACCACAAATTATACCTCAAAAAGGTTAATCCTAAACAAAGTAGCGGCGCTCGAAAGTGTCAATTCTGTTCTTATTTGTAAGTTTAAGAATGGCTTAATTATTTTTGTAATAATATCAGATGAAGCTACAAATCTTCACACATGATTACTTTACACAAACACCTACTTTAAGATGTATTCAGTGTCCGGCTATTCTTCTATAGACACAGTCCATGAGCAGTCAGCAGAAAAGTTTTAGTGTAAGCATGGGTTGATATGCACATCGTTTTAAAGGGATAGTCAAGCATAGAAGTATGCCGCAAACCGCACTTCAACAGCTTTATCCGTCACAAAATGGTGGCGATTTAAAATCTGGCACATAAGATCAGTATTGACACTTTAGAGCGTAACCATTTTTTTCAGGATTAACCTTTTGAGGTATAATTTGCGGTATAATGTTCTACTAGCTAAGACCTTTAAAATGTTATGTACATCGACCTATGCTTACATTTAAGATTTTCTTCCGACACCTAGTGGGTCGTCCCCCTACGAAGGTAGTGGATCGCTGAATACATGGTAAAATAGTTTTTTTATGTCCAGCAGCAATTTGCAAAATGTTGTATCTTTATCTGTAATGGTCTAAACAATATTCAACCGTCCTCGGACTTTTTGAACACCCTGTAGGACTAGCACCCCCGTTGCGGCTTCGCCCACAAACGTTCAAATTTTATACAAAATGTATGACATTTATAATTTTCTTAATTCAAATTATAAGTATTTGTAAATATAAAAGCATTTTAATTTATGAACTTAGGCTAAAAAGTTTTGTAAGAAACAGAAGATATGCTTATTTATTTTGTATTTTGCTATCATGAATACTAAAAGCGTACATTACAATAATTGTTAAGAGTATGTGATAATATGTTTTTTTCACATTGATGTATTATAGGTTAATTACCTTCAATCTGCCAGCGATCTTATAAATCATCTTGGATTACGCGTTTCGGCTTTTATGCTATCATCAGATCCTTAATAAACTTGAAATATTTTGTAATTATTCTTAATGTTATTGTCAAACTAAAAAAAAAAAGAAAAAACATTGAACACCAAATATATTTCTTTAAGGATCTGATGATGGCGTAAAAGCCGAAACGCGTAATCCAAAATGATTTACAGGATCACTGGCAGATTGAAGGTAATTAACCTATAATAGTACAGTAACTGAAGCATTTTGGCTAGAAATATTTTCGGATGTGATAAATTCGCTTGAAATTTTAACCGTAGCTAGGGAGTAGCCCAAGAAACAAAAGTAAAATAGTGTTGATGTGTGCTTTTTCACTAGGGGTGGAAGTCACCCCTTCTAAGGGTTGGCAATATTTTTATGAAAAATAACTTCACTATTCGGTAGAGGAACTAATTCTAAACCAAGAAAAATCTATAACAAATTTTACTCCAATCAATACTTTTTGAGATATTAGCGCCTAAATGTGGTCGATTTTAGCTCCAAAAATGCATATTTTTGTGCGATTTTTGCAAATATCCAAAAAACTACAGGTTTTACACAAAAAATGTAAAAGAACAAAAATAAAGGTAATTAAATAACAAAGAGATTGCTTTTTTAAAAAATTTTATAGGTGGTATAGAACCGGACTTATGACACCTTGAAGTTGGACTAGATTTTGAAGATAGCTAAAATTGAAACTTTTAATGTTATGTAGCGGGAAAATGAAAGGTTTCTCGAAAAAAACTCAAAAGACATTGTTTAAAGTACTTAAAAAGGCCTTTCATTTGGTTGCAAATAAAAGTGATTAAATTGAAAATTAACGGAGTTACAGTCAAAACAAAATGGTCGACTTGAATTTTGAGGAAAAAAATCGGCATTAAAAATTAGTTATTTGACGACAAACATTGAAATTAAGCATAATTCATCACCAATTTACTTTGTTTATACACAAATAATAATTTCTGGGAGTTTGAACGGGTTTAGAAGCTTAAATTTAAAAAAATGACCGATTTAATTTTGAGAAAAAAAAACTAATTTTTAAAAAAATCCATGTTTTTTTCAAAATATTTCAAATACTAACCGAGCTATGAAAATTATAATAAGACAAAAGTTGTAGATTTTTTTTCTAAAAAATTTGATTTTTTTTTATTTTTGTATGACAAAATTTGACTGAGTTATGACGATTAAAAGTTCAAAACTGAAGACGAAAACTACCTTTTCTAAGCTTTTTATACTTACAAATCTAAATTTTGAGGGGATGAAAAATATTGCATTTCACATATTCTACAGGGCTGCAAATTTCCTACAAAATGGTTTTTAAAGCGAATTGATAACTTAAAAATTAAAAAAGTTATAGTAAAAAAACCAATAGCATTTTTCGGTAACATGTTTGGAGCAGGTAAATTATCATCATCTTTCTGTATTTTGAAGCATTTATGAATTGGATAAGTATCTTTATAACATACGTGTACATACTTATACTAGTTTACGCGTGTATATATATATATATATATATATATATATATATATATATATACAGGAGTATATTTATAAGCTATATATAATAACACAATAGTTAGACCAAGGAGAATTTGGAGGGAGAGCAGAGACCACATGGCAGGCAAAGTGAAAGTTCGTTGAGAATACATATTGGTATATAGCCAGTATATTTCCAAAACTGAATATATAAACACGTGTCTCTCACTTATAAATTGAATAAAACTATTAATTTATCGAATACTTTATAATGTAAGTGTTTTCAAGTAGTGTGTCACAAAAAAGTTTTCTTAATTTATAATATCATATTCCTGAATTTTATTAACAACTATAATGGGACGGAAGAAAGTTAAAGAACAATCGTACCCAATTAAAATTACATTCCAACCAATAAAAATGCAAAAGAAGCCTGCACCAGATGGGCTTCTCCATGTCATATTTTGCAACTGCACAAAAGGATGTGGCTCAACTTGTGGTTGCAGAAAAGTTGGACTTTTTTGCAACTCCATATGTGGTACATGTTCTGGTGACAACTGCAACAATTGACCTCCAGTCGCGGATCAAGACGAGGCTGAAGAATGCGATAAAAATTAAATATTTATTATACATAAAATAAATATATATATAATTTTTTTCTTCTTTATAATTGGATTAAAAAAATAATACAAATAAATTAAATAAAATTGAAAAAAGTTTCATCATGTAATGTATAATTCATACGCTATTTTTCCATAAATATAATTTTTATATAATTTTCCCATAAAAGGTAAGATTTTCTATGAGAGGTAGATCTTTTATAATGGTTTTTTGGGGTTTAAAAAATAGAATACAACCAAAAAAATTTGGAAACTTTTAAGAAGTCATAAATCATCGTATATATACATTTCAATAAAATATCTCAAGCCTTTCATAAACCTTTTCTTTATATAATCGTGAGGGGTGGTTTATTTTTTAAGGGTTGCTCATTTTTAATGAATAATAATAAATATAATACATAGTCAATGTACTAATACATTACTTTTAAGCTGCTAAAAACTTTGTTCCTTTTTTTTCGAGAATGAAGGGGTAGTTTTTGAGAATTTAAATTTAAATTGGGTACAAAATAATTTAATTTCATAAATTATTTTATGAAAACTAAAAGTAACTGTTTCCAACATTTTTGAACTCGAATCAAAAGTTTGAAATACGTAAACCTAGAATTCTCGAATTTT
Source organism: Stictocephala bisonia (assembly GCA_035578905.1). Lineage (NCBI taxonomy): Eukaryota > Metazoa > Arthropoda > Insecta > Hemiptera > Membracidae > Stictocephala > Stictocephala bisonia. The sequence goes on from JAQJVL010000230.1 coordinate 679,717, forward strand.
TTACATACAAGGGTAGTTTTTACCCCCAAATATCAAAAAGCACACATTGAGACATTTTTACTTTTGAAGTATAGGAACAGATTAGCTTGTATTCAAATTTTTAGGAAAATCCATGCCATCCGAACAAATTTCCAGGTTAAAGCTTATTTTTTGCTTCAATGACTGTACTATAATACATTAATCAGAAGTGATTCAGAAAAACAACGCCAAAATGAAAATTTTCACATTGGTTTAAAATAACATATAAATTAAACTAATATTATTACTTTTTATTTCAAGTTATAAATTTGCAATACAACAATTTACTATCATATTATGCATGCACATTTAAGAAATTTAAGCATAACTTACCGAAAAATTTTTTTATAAACTACGTTATTTGTCTTTCTTTTTGATGTTAAAGTCACTAAACTTGATAGATTGCTTACTCTAGAACAGGCTACATGTCCGTGGGAATAACACACTTCTCTCAAATCTAAACCTGAAAATCTTAAGGAATGTCCATGAGACATATTAACAGTAATTGCAAAACACACATTAATTAATAGGGAACTCGTTTGAATTGGAATGGATAGTTTGTATGATTTAATTAGATTCAAGGAATAAATACAGATTATCCTCTAGTACTGCTAGTATAATATTTGCTTCAATAACATTTTTCTGGAAAGAAGTTCTCGTAAACGTGTACCATTGCATAATTTTGATGTAAAAAGGTTTCTGAGAAGCATGACCGATGTTCCAATTTTTAAAGTGAGTCTATGTGGTTGACTGATAGTATGTAGAAATTGTAAATTGTACAGCATCATCTACTTGTACAATTGAATCTATCGATAGATATTCAACTTTTGCTTCTTGAAAAGAGTTTAGTAAAATGTTATTACTTCCTACAGCTGTCTCATTTTTTGTACTCAATATTACTTTTTCACAAAGCCACTCAGTTGATTCATGCTCAATTTAGCATATATTCTGTCCATTACTTTCGTTAGAGTAATTACCTCAATTTCTAGTTCTGAGGGCAAATTGATCTTTCCTCCAAATTCGGAATACTTACCACAATCGATTCTCAAAAGTAGATAAGAAAATTTTCCAGCAGTTTCATCACCTCTAAGATGATCTCTCATAATTTTGTAAGAGAGAGTTGTATTGTAATAGACACATCAGAATCAATCAATATTAGAGCATGACAGAGAGGCTTGAGGAATTGTAAGATGGGTGCAGAATGAACAGGATAGTTGACGGTCCATAGGATCAGGGGAGCTACAGGGTGGAGTTATTTTCATAGGTGAAAGAGATGTTGATGTCTCAGCAAGTAAGACGTCAAAATGGCCTTCTAAATTGTTCCTCTAAATCAAAAACATTGTTTATCCCTTTCATTCTCTCCATATATATTATAGCCAGAAGTTTGCCATCACGATATAATTAAAACTCGAATGACAAAATATCTCCCGCCGCTTTGAATTCATAAGAAATACAAGTCTCACATTTGCACATTTCGAATATGTATGCTTATTGGTGTATTGTTGGTCTACCCGCTTAATAGTAAACGGTTTGAACCTGTACCAGTTGTTAGACACTTGGTTTACGATAGCTACCCGTACCTCAGACGCTAAACCGTGTACAGTATGAGACAGGGAATAACATTGGCATGCACCATCCCCACGAACATCGTCACACGGCGAGGAACATCCTTGCCATCGCCATCTACGACTATATTTACAGCTTCAAGCATGTCTTGAAAATGGCAAGAAAAAATAATCTGAGTTATATAAAAAAATGAAAATGATGAAACCTCTCTTTCAGGGAATTAATATGTACATGTTAACTTAATTATATAAAATTCAGGATGGATTATTCACGTAAAATTAAAACAATTTAAATGAAACTAATTTCTGTTTGTGTATCAGCTGTTTTAAATAAATTATTAAATTAATGTCAATGTTATTCTTATGGAAAGAAATGGAATGTTTGGGATGCTGGTTCTACCCTTCAGAAATGGAATTTCAAAAAATCCTTTCTTAGCACGCACTAAGGCTATAAAAAGAAGGTACTGTAACAATTTCAAGTAGCTATCTTTTACGGTTTACTCTGTACGTTGATTTTTAGATCAGTATCCACGTATTTCTTATGGAGAGGTGTACACTTGTTACAAAAAAATCATGATTTTTGCACCTCAACATTTAAATTTCGCAAAATCCTTTGTTAGCACGCACCTAAACTCTAAAATGAAGGTACTGTCAAAACTTCAAAATCTTACCTATAGTGGTTAAGGTCTGCATTGATTTTGAGTTTTTCACTTCTTGTTTTCTATATTTATAAAAGAGGATGTTTGTATATATATTTGAAGTTTATGCGCTGCCAAACCATCCAACCGATCACCATGAAACTTTAGGATGTTGTCCTGTATACTCTCGAGATGGTTTCTGTGAAGTTTGATGCAGACCCGTCCACAGGGTCCCGCCCCACGGGCTCCTAAAGATCCCATGTTATTCAAATGGAGAATCTGAATTGTTTACAAAAAACATATGACTGTGTGGTTTAATGTAGTTTCACATACCATAAGCAGATTGAAGTTCTCACAACAACAATACTGTATATGTTTTGATTTGTTGTAGTTCTACATTTCACCTTGAGAGTGTAGCACACACTACAAAAAACCTTTACATTTATACACCAAATAAGAAGACCAAAAATATTGTTTACCCTCTTCCACTCATTTAATAAATAATGTTTTTTTTCTATAATTCTTTTTATTGCTTTATTTTGGTATGTCAATGAAAAATGAAAGGCGAGACAATGTCCGCCGGGTTCAGCTAGTATAAATATAGATAAGTTGTAAAAGAAAAAAACCTTTTTGGAAGGTTACTTTTACTTTTTATACTGACATCATTTTTTTAAAGGCCACCCAACCATCCTGCGGACATGAAATAGACGGTTTCCTTAACAAATTTTAAAACATGATGTAACTTTTAACTGTAAATATTTCCATTAGAATGTAAATCAATCAAATTAAAATTAGTTACAATATTTTTGTGTTTTTGTGGTTAATAGAACTGCAAGTGAACCACGCTTGCAAGAAGAGTCAATACCACTGTAGGTGTATGGGTGGCCTGGCGGGTTAATACCACTGTAGGTGTATGGGTGGGTGGGTGGGTCAATACCACTGTACATTATTACCAATAAATCTCTGTATTATAGATTTTTTTCTCATGCAAATACCACTGTACGTGTATGTGTGGGCGGGTGGGTCAATACCACTGTACGTGTATGGGTGGGCGGGTGGGTCAATACCACTGTACGTGTATGGGTGGGCGGGTGGGTCAATACCACTTTACATGTATGGGTGGGCAGATGGGTCATCACCACTTTACATGTATGGGTGGGCAGATGGGTCATCACCACTTTACATGTATGGGTGGGCAGATGGGTCATCACCACTTTACATGTATGGGTGGGCAGATGGGTCATCACCACTTTACATGTAACTCATGTTTTTTACAATGGTTCTGAATATGAAATTTTTAATTTTATTTGGTGATTATTATGATGTTATACATTGAATATGCCTGTAACGTAGCTTAGCTCAGCTCTATAATGACCATCGGTGTGGGAGGGGAGTTAAATATTAATTAACAAATTATATATATAACATGGGTTATATAACATGGGTTGATATAACATGGGTACAAAATATAGAAGAGTGTCATATAATATAGGTATATAAATAAATGGTAAATAGCTTAGTTATCAGCGATATGTCTGACGTCATACCGTGGGGCGGGTAAGTACGTCTCTTGACAGAATCAATACCCCTTCTAGTTTCAAGAGGTTCCACCAGAGTTCGGCTGTCATCGACCGCGGAGGTGCCCGAACTGCACCGGATCCATCCGATTGGTTTCCTTTGCTGAAAATATCGGCTGAATGTGTAGGGGCATTTGGTAAAAGAAATTTTCACAGTTTAAATAGTCAGACAGTAAACGTATTTTGTGAATTTTTTTGTGAGTTAAGCTTTTTTAAGGTGATATTTTGTAAATTATTTTGTTGGTGAAACCGACTAATCTGATATTCCCCAGTTTCGTGGTTGTGGCTTGAGTTTTTCACCGTACAAATGAGGAAAATATGCTATTTAAAGTGGAAAATGAGATGAGACCAGAAAGGTAGGGTGGTTTATTTCTTTCAATATCCTCTGTTTCATAGTCTACTGCGGGTTTTTGACTTGTAATACTGTATATTTGTTGGCTGTGTCAAGCTTATTTTACAGTACCCCACGATCGATACCCAATTCAGTCACTGCTTAGGAATATTATTCTGTAAGACAATATATTATAATATAATATATTAATAATATTTTTCAAAAAAATCAAACTTGTATTCCACAGTTTCTTCCTGTACAAGATGAGTGATATTTATTGCACGCCACTGTGCAATACAAACGCTAAAAGAAAAGTCTACTTGAAGAATTATTTTAGTATAATAAAATTAGAATATCATATGTTCCATGAAAAGAAACCCCAATATTTACCAGGTAAAATTTGTTAAAATAGATGTTGCACAATATAATTAATTATAGTAGTAATTGTCAAAACCCAATAATTACCCCCATTTCAAACTTAATGCCTTCCTATGGACATTTGATTGAAAGGTAATATTTATCTAAATGATTATTAAGTAAGCCTTTACTTGACCTTAGTCAAGCATAGGTCTTACAAAATATGAAATACACTAGCAATATTCTTATTGGCGTTATTGGGTAATAGTTAAAGATACTTCTATGTATTGTAAGTTGAACTAATTAATTACACAATAATATCTTCCAATGGTATAGATCAAGTTATATTCAAATTTAAAAGGTATATGTTACAAAACCATAAAACATCTAGAAGTTTGAAAACTATGTTATAATGATCACTTACTAAGTAAGGTACATATTACAATTATTTGTTTTTATATCGTAGATTCATTGACAACATTTCCAAGTGTTTATGAAAAGAAACAGGCTATTATAGTAAAAAAACTTAGAGAAGAAATCAGCTGTTTTTAAAGAAAAGAATAATAAGGCCATAAAATGATCATAATATTTATGATTTTCTTGGATCTTTTATCTTGAGGTTTTACTAAATCTTCCATAAATGGTCTTAATTCAGTCTGTTTCCCAATTTTCCTATTTCCTACATGTTTTAAGATTTTCTTAAAGGTATTAGGGGTTTTTAGACGAGTATGTTCTAGAGGTTGTTCCAACAAACTTATAAATAATGTGTCGATAACCTCTTTAAACTATCTCAGTTTGACTCTCATATAAAAGGCTTCCGTTTTCAGTGTAAATTTTCTACAACATGCAGTACACGAGGTTAGGCTTTTACAGTTTTGGGGTTAGTCTTAGTTTATGACAGGTTATCATCACACGATGGCCTGGGACTGATGGTTTAGAATACTATAAATGAGAAGATTGTAAAAAGAAGAAAGTGAATTCCTTAAATAAACCATTCCCTCTGACGCCTTCGGTTTTGATGACTTTGTTGAAATGTCACGAAAATAATCCAACAAGGGTTGTATCTTTTCGATTACTTTTCAATTATATTCTCATGGAAATTAGTTTCTCCTGATTAATGTACTTGTCAGACATGGGCTTGTACTGTTTTGTCAACAAAGAATAAGACTCTAATACCAACCATTAACAATAAGCTGAAGGTTGGATTATCTTTAAATGTCCCTGGTTTTATGTTACAGTTTGTCTACAAAGGCCGCATAACACATTTTTTACTTTGAGCCTTATTTAAAGAAAAATAAGCTTTTCCTTTCTTATAGCTATAGCAGTCACTAACCAATCTATCTGAGCTTAAAATGTTGAGTAGCCTTAAGAACTTCAACGAAATAATAACAAATAATAAATAAATGTAAAGAGATAAACGTAAAGAAAAACTACTCCTCGTTTTATAAAACTAATTACTCTTTCAAATTAATAAATCATACAATATTATACATAATATTTAGATCTTAGTCTGCTAATATGTTGGATAATATTCAAATTTGAAAACAATGCAAAGTAAAACCCTTACCTAACCTATCAATCAACTTCTCACAGGCGAGGCTTTTCCCCTAAACTCTCATACAACTTGACATAATACATACCCAAACTTCTCACGAGTGAGGATTATCGCCTAACCTGTCATTCAACTAGGCATCTCAACAGCGCAAACATCTCACAGGCGAGGGTTCTCTCCTAACCTCTCATACAACTTAACATCATACCTGCCCAAACTTCTAACATGTGAGGATTCTCTCCTAACCTCTCATAAAACGACGCATCACATCAGCGTAAACTTCTCAAAGGCGAGAGTTCTCTCCTAACCTCTCATACAACTTGGCATATAATCAGAACAAACTTCTCACAGGCGAGGCTCTTTACCTAACCTTTCATACAACTAGGCATCTCATAAGCACAAACTTCTTACAGTCGAGGCTCCTCACCTAACTTCTCATACAACTGGGAATCTCACCAGCACAACCGTCTTACAGGCGAGGCTCCTCACCTAACTTCTCATACAACTAGGCATCTCATAAAGCACAAACTTCTTACAGTCGAGGCTCCTCACCTAACTTCTCATACAACTAGGAATCTCACCAGCACAACCGTCTTACAGTCGAGGCTCCTCACCTAACTTCTCATACAACAAGGCATCTCATAAAGCACAAACTTCATACAGTCGAGGCTCCTCACCTAACTTCTCATACAACTGGGACTCTCACCAGCACAACCGTCTTACAGGAGAGGCTTATCTCCTAATCCATACATATTTGAGGTTAATTTAGTTCAGTGGGTTGCAAAGTCCACAGTAAAAATATACAGTGTTTACACCAGCATAAACATTAAAACATAAAGACCTATTATTTATATTAATAAACATCGTGTAGGGAAAGAAAATCTTTGGATCTTTTAGAGCCAATAAAAGAGAGCCTAGATAAATGTTCACATTTCTTATTCTTTTCACTATCCTTGGCTATTAAGCTTAAAAATAAATCTAATCAAGTTATCTTATATTCTTCGTAGACAGAGAAACTTTGCGGGGATAGATTCACTTACGGAATTAATAAATATAAATCTGGGTATATATTGGGTAATATTATGTAAATAAGGCGAGTTGGGAAGGGGGATGAAGGTGGTGGACCGTCAGACGTCAATACTGGAGCTTGAGCATACAATTGTCTGTCTGTAGTGTGTAGCATGAGTAGAAGAAGTGTTAACTTAAGTCATGTATGATTGTAGGTGAATTAGCAGAACATTTTTTCTGTCTGAATAAATCATTATTTAGTTTTATTATTTTATTGTTAAGCATAATACAAATGCCACTTTCCTGGAAATATATACACTACTAGCTGTACCCGCCCGCTTTGCCGGTCATAATATTGAGTTTGATTATATAATCAAAATGTGCAGCAAGCTTTCAGTTTACACTGTATTCAATTTATATCCAATTTAGAACAGTTGATGTTATGTATAGTTTACTACTCCACTCAATTATTTTTATTTTTAAAAGTATAGCCAACCACAATTTTATTCAATTTGTTGTTATTTAACAGCTGTTGATCAAATAAATCAATATATGTGTGTGTATATAAGCCATATACCACTAATCACGATTTCTCTAAAACTAGAAGTTCAATTGACTTGAAATTTTGTACATAGGTTTATCTTGGCCCCTAGAGGCTCACTAAGAAAGAATTTTCCTCTCCGTCCCACAGGCCTCCAAAATTTCCATGGCATTCTTATGGAGTTATATTAATTGATTTATATTTTTGAATAACTGCTGTTAAATAAAAACAAATTGAGTAAAATTGTGATAGGCTAAACTTTTAAAGTTAAAAATAATTGAGTACAGTAGTAAATTATACATAACATCAGCTATTCTAAATTGGATATTAGATTAAATAGTTTGAATAATGGTAGAAAAATAAAGTGTATACTGAAATGTCGCTGATAATCAAACTCAATATTATAACCGGCGAAGCGGGCGGGTACAGCTAGTCAATTAATATAGCTTTATAAGAATATTGGCATTTTAGAGGCCAGTGGGACGGAGTCCTGAGGTCGGAGAGGAAATTTCTTTCTTAGTGAGTCTCTAGGGGCCAAGATAAACCTATGTAAAAAATTTCAAGTCAGTTTTGGAGAAATAGAGATGAGTAGTAAATATAAATATATATATATATATATATATATATATATATATATATATATATATAGAGAGAGAGAGAGAGAGAGAGAGAGAGAGAGAGAGAGAGAGAGAGAGAGAGAGATAAGTTACTAGGTAACACCCCTGCACACTTCGAGGGCCAACCCTGTCACTCGCTGCGCTCGTGACACCTAGGCCTTCGGCACTGGCATGTAATTTTTGACAACATATATTGTAAGGCAAACTGCATTTAGTACAGTTATAATATGTAATTTAAGTTTCAGCAGCTCAATCATTGCACTTGGCTTTCAACTTATGATCAATTAAATTTAAAACCCCAATGCTATTACTAAAATTTATTAATAAAGTTATCACATCACTTTTTACATTTTATTAGCTGTTTTACATATTTACACGTAATTGTATGGACAACAAAATATATAGAAAAAGTTTAATAATGGTAAACTCTTAATACATAAATAAGATAAATGTAAAACGTTCAAAATAAACATGTTTGTTTATTTTCAAAAGAGCTGTTAGTAATTTACTAAAATCAACCCAATTTTATCCTTATGGAACAATCCTTTAGGGACGGTTTCTACCACTTAGGAGTATCTTATCAAGATGAAAATACTTTAGTTGTCCTATGTAAGGCCTAAAGAAACAGTGTAAATATTTCAGCTCTCTTCCTAAATGGGCAGTTGGAGACTTAGTGATGAGTGAGTCAGGGCTTCCTCTATTATATATAAAGATATCTGTATAACAATTTCATAAATTTGAGAAATATCAATTGGTTTCAAATTATATGGTCAAACATAATTTGGTTCACATGTTTTTTTTTTTTTTTTTTTTTTTTTTTTTTTATTGATAAAAGAGTGAGAACATTTTTAACTTTGGAGGAAACTAGAGCATAATTGAATATATACGATGGTTGGGGGGGGGTTATTATTTAAAGTCTAAATGCCTCGAATGATTAGTGCCGTAAATGAAATGAAAAATATTTGTCTAAGTAAAATTTGGATTTCATTTCCAGCACATCCTAGAAATAGTATCCTTTAAAATACTATAATGGCAGCACAGTAACCATATAATGGAGTCAAAGTAGTCGTAGTTGGCCAATACAATAAATTATTTGTCTTCACATACATCTCGATAGTTTTATAAATTTAAATTTGTGGGATTTATAAAATACTCCAGTACTTTAAGTTTCTCTGCTTACCAGGAGTATATATGTAAAGGTCCTAAAATATTTAACACGTAGAAGACATTACCTGTCTTTGTTTTTTTGTTCTGTCGATCTTCTCAGAGTATTTAATAACATCTCTATAATCATAAATACATAATTATACGATCCGTTAACACTTGTAGGTGGGATGAACCTCCCTCGTAGGGAATGGCCACTGTTGAATCGGTTCCGAACTGGCTTGAGAATATGTAACTGTTGGAAATACTAATGTGAATTGATACTAGATCAGTCATGTGATTGTGGATTAGTATCTCCAAACAATGGATCACATAGTTATAGAGTGCCTCCTCCGCGGTTTTACAGAGGGATTAGCTAGCATAAGTAGAATCAGTGAGGCAGGTCTGGCTTGATGGATTGGATTTAGCTTTGTGACAGATGACTTGATAATTTAACTTTATTAATATCTAATGACGTTTGGATTTTTTTGTAAGTATATAATACAGTTTTTTATACTTTTTAATTAATTAATTGTAGCTGACACGAGACCATACGCTATTCTGTATATATATATATATATATATTTACATAGATTACAATATCACTTTAGTTTAGGCTAGTAAGTTAATTTTTGTTTTCTTCTAAGGAGCGGTAATTCGTCTCATGCGTATTGCCTCTTAGCTACATGACCTACCTCTACTAGTTGATCCTTTCGCAACATTCCATCTTAAGGCGTTCACTTGCCAGTTTACAATCCTTCCCTATAAAAGCTATCCTTCAATGAATGTATTTAAAATTCATATATTTCCCAATATAAATCCAACAGTAAACAGAAAGTCATTCCACGATAGGAGCAAAATCAACCTGACTGAAGGACACTTTTTCTTCAAACAAGCAAGCATGCTGTATATTATTTTTATACCCAGCTTGTCTTAATCACCAGTGAGCATAACTAAAACACCCTTAATATCGTTATTGGACCATTAATAACAATTGCAAAGATTACCTGCACAATGGTCCTCACTGATGACAACTCCTAAAATAGTGAACATCATGACAGTGTACATAATCTGAGGTAGCTGATCAATAGACTGTAGGGTGGGGCTGATGAGTCCTAAATGTGCAACAGGGTTGCTACCTTGAGCACTTACATGTGGAAGTAGTGGTTGTAAAGAACATCTACTATTGTGTCATAGGAATCAATTACACAAACTGCATCGTACATAAAAACACTTTAACGGTTAGCTTTCTATATGATGATGAAACGTACTTTAAATACACCTTTATGACATTGCTTTACTCTACATTGTATGAAATATGAGTATCCACTAGTATAATGGCCAGATGTTTTGTCCATTTGTATAATTATGGACAAAACATCTGTATTAACATCTATATTAATTGATTTTTTTTGTATAACATTGTACCCATATTTGTGTTCAAGCTTCGAATGAATATAATTAATTTTAGTTCAATTCAAATGTTTATTGGAGCAAGGATTTACAGGGTGTTAAAAAAGTATGGAACCACCTTAATTTCTCTTAAATGGGTCCAGATAAATAATTGAGATTAAGTATACATCTGTAGAAAGGGGGTTTCTATCTTTTGATGCAGTTTGTAATTTTTTTACCTAGAGAGGAGGGTCTGTGGAGGATATCATAAAAAGTTTAAATGAAAGACTATGACAAGTTACATATAATTTTAAAGCCTTTTTTTTCTCAATAAGACGCACACGTCTGAAATCAAAAGAATCTTCCTATCCCACCCGTATAAGCAATTACTACAGAAGTTGATACGATACCCGCCCACCCATACACGTACAGTGGCATTGACCCACCCACTCACCCATATACGCACTGTGGCATTGACCTACCCACCCTCCCATACACGTACAGTGGCATTGACCCACCCACACACCCATATACGTACAGTGGCATTGACCCACCCGCCCTCCCATACACGTACAGTGGCATTGACCCACCCGCCCACCCATACACGTACAGTGGCATTGACCCACCCACACACCCATATACGTACAGTGGCATTGACCCACCCGCCCACCCATAAACGTACAGTGGCATTGACCCACCCGCCCACCCATACACGTACAGTGGCATTGACCCACCCACACACCCATATACGTACAGTGGCATTGACCCACCCGCCCACCCATACACGTACAGTGGCATTGAAATCAACTTTATAATAACAATAATACTGCAACAACAACAACCCACCCATACACATACAGTGGTCAATACCACTGTTCGTAAATGGGCGGGCGGGTGGGTCAATACCACTGTTCGTGAATGGGCGGGCGGGTGGTTCAATACCAATGTACGTTTATGGGCAGGCGGGTGGGTCAATACCAATGTACGTGTATGGGTGGGCGGGTGGTTCAATACCAATGTACGTGTGTGGGCGGGCGGGTGGTTCAATACCGCTGTACGTGTATAGGTGGGCGGGTGGGTTAATAACACTGTACGTGTATGGGTGGGGGGTGGGTCAGTACCACTGTACGTGTATGGGTGGGGGGTGGGTCAGTACCACTGTACGTGTATATTCAGTACCACAGTACGTGTAGGGGCGGGTGGGTGGGCTATCAGAAGTGGTGACCGGTTAACTTTCTTAGCAGTGATATTTGAGTGAGAATACGACATGTTGTAAAAGTAAGTTTTGTTCTAAGAATTATTCGTATCATTATATCAACAATATCATTTTAAGATAATTTTATATTTGTTTAATCAAATTTTACAACATAACGAATTCCCACTCACTGCTAAGAAAGGTTAACCAGTCGCCATTTCTGACAGGAAGGTTCTTTTGACTTGAAACTTGTATCGTCTTATTCATAAAAAAATAGGCCTAAATTGAAGGGTAACTTGTCTTAGCCTTTCATTTAAACTTTTTACGATATCCTCCGGACCCTCCCCACTAGGTTGAAAAAATTACAAACTGCACCAAAGTATAGAAAAAAACTTTCAACAGAGTTATACTAAATTTCAATTATTTATCTGATCTCATTTTAAAAAAAATTAAGGTGGATCCATACTTTGTTAACATCCAGTACATGGTGATCAGCTCAAGGTGGCCACAGTTGGGATATTGATTTTACAGCTAACTTTAAATGTGGAACGTTGTCTAATTTTTTATGCTCGTTACAATTACGTAGTTTACATTTTAAAATTCGGTCACCATTTTCCAATATGGTGGTCAACTTTGAAATTTCTTTTGAAAATCCCAATTTTTATGATGGATTTAGGTTTTGCCAGTGATTCTAATAATTTTTTTATTCTGGGTATTATTTTGATATACTAAACCGTTTCACCGCTAGCAGCGCTCAAAGTTTCAGAAATCATTATTCAACAATTTATTAAAGAGGCGTGTTCTGCATTTACAAAAACAAAGCTTAACTTATAATGCATTATTTTTATTCAATTGAATGTTGAAAATCTATTCAATACATATTTTATACAATAATATTACAATCACGTAGTTCAAATTTTAAAATTCGGTCGCCATTTTCCAATCAGCGGGCAACTTTGAAATGACTTACTTATAGTAACCCCTGTTTTGTATGATGGATTTAAGTTTAACTTGTGATTCTGACTTTTTTACATTAGGTATTATTTTGATATATTTAACAGTTTTTCCGTTAGGAGCGCTGAAAGTTTCAGACATTCTTAGTTTAACAATTAATGTATTTATTTGTTCTTAAAACGCCGATCGTCAAGATATGGGCGAATATTGATTTCGAATGAGTGTGATGAGTGTAAATGAGCGAATGTAGGCATTGTTACGAACTAAGGCCGACTATTCCTAAGAAAGTGTCATTAATTAATAGCCCAATGACAAATGAACAATTTATGAAACTACACAGTTGTTTCATTAGTATGTTTTTTAAACGTATGTCTTAGATAAAAAAAAAGTATTTGTAAAACTGCAACAGATTTTTAACATTCAATTAAATACAACTAATGTACTCTGGGTTAATTATTGTTATTTTTAAATGGTAAAACATGACTATTTAATAAATTGTTAAAATAAGAATTTCTTAAACTTTGAGCGCTCCTAGCGGGAAAACGGTTAAGTATATTAAAATAATACTAAGAGTAAAATAGCCGTAGAAGCTCTAGTTAAGCCTAAATCCATCATAAAAATAGGGATTACTTTAAGTCATTTCAAAGTTGCCTGCTAATTGGAAAATGGAAACTGAATTTTAAAATTTTAATTACGTGATTATAATATTTGTGTATAGAATATGTATTGAAAAGCTTTTCAACATTTAACTGAATAAAAATAATGTATTATAAGATAAGCTTTATTTTGGTAAATGCAGAACACGCCTCTTTAATAAATTGTTGAAATAAGGATTTCTGAAACTCAGGGCTCCTAGCGGCGAAACGGTTAAGTATATCAAAATAATACCTAGAGTAAAAAATCCTTAGAATCACTAGTAAAACCTATAACCATCATAAAAAATAGAAGTTCCCATAAGAACTTTAAAACTGACCCCCATATTGGAAAATGGTGACCTAATTTTAAAAATTTACCTACTTAATTGTAATGAGGAAAAAATGAGATAAAGTTCCCCATTTAAGGTTTGCTGTAAAACCAATACTTTTTGAGGTCCCAACTGTGGCCATCTTGAGTTGATCGCCCTGTATATACATATATACGGTAAGGTAATAAGTTAATGTCTCTGAACTCTCTGATAAGCTTTGTATCTGGTTCATTTAGAATGACAAATATCATATTTTTAACGTGTTGGTTATCCTTGCACCCACATTTTTTCCCTTTAAGTTTTACCTCCAACGGAAAAATAATGTTTTGAGCTAGAATTTTGAATGTTCCTTTATAGCATAAACATCAATTTTGAGAAACATTATTGATTTTCCTGTATCAAAAGTATCAAAATGGCAGCCATTTAAAATTTTAAATCCTAAATAACTCATAAACTAATAATTATAATAGAATGAAATACTTTGTAAAATTGAAGTATGAATAAACTAAAATATGTTACTTATCTCAGCCGTGATTCAAGAAATATAAAAAAATTAGATGTTGTATTAAATATTATTACTTTTGTATTATTATTTTAATAATAATAATATAATATTTAGCTAAGAGCATAACGCTTTGAGGATCAATTCTAACATAACCAACTCTTAGAAATAATTATGAAAGATAATGTATGATATTGAAAGGTATTTGTGCAACATTTAAAATTCATAAATGAATTTATTAAGAATATACGAATAACATTGACAGAGAACAGCGAACTAAGTGCTTTATGCCTTGTACTTGAAACTTTCCCTCATTACTTATATGAAAGAAATTAATTTCCAAAGTTCATCAATTTAATTAGAAACCCGCTTGTGGTCATTCTGTACCAGTGGCGACTTAATGTTATTAATATTGGCACATATGCCAATATCAAACATACATCGGAGTTACTGTGTCAATCTAACCGTACACGTATTGGCACAGACGCCAATCTCAAATATACAACGGAGTTACTGAGTCAATCTAACCGTAAGCGTATTCGTACAGACGCCAATCTCAAACATACAACGGAGTTACTGAGTCAATCTACATATTCGTACAGACGCCAATCTCAAACATACAACGGAATTACTGAGTCAATCTAACCGTACACGCCAATCTCAAGTATTGGTACATACGCCAATCTCAAACGTACAACGGAGTTACTGAGCCAATCTAACCGTACACGTATTGGCACAGACACCAATATCAAACATACATCGGAGTTACTGAGTCAATCTAACCGTAAGCGTATTCGTACAGACACCAATCTCAAACATACAACGGAGTTACTGAGTCAATCTAAGCGTACACGTATTGGCACAGACACCAATATCAAACATACATCGGAGTTACTGAGTCAATCTAACCGTACACGTATTGGCACAGATACCAATATCAAACATACAACGGAGTTACTGAGTCAATCTAACCGTACGCGTATTGGCACAGACACCAATCTCAAACATACAACGGAGTTACTGAGTCAATCTAAGCGTACACGTATTGGCACAGACATCAATATCAAACATACATCGGAGTTACTGAGTCAATCTAACCGTACACGTATTGGCACAGACACCAATATCAAACAAACATCGGAGTTACTGAGTCAATCTAACCGTACGCGTATTGGCACAGACACCAATATCAAACATACAACGGAGTTACTGAGTCAATCCAACCGTACACGTATTGGCACAGACACCAATATCAAACATACAACGGAGTTACTGAGTCAATCTAACCGTACGCGTATTGGCACAGACACTAATATCAAACATACAACGGAGTTACTGAGTCAATCTAACCGTACGCGTATTGGCACAGACACCAATATCAAACATACATCAGAGTTACCGAGTCAATCTAACCGTACGCGTATTAATTACGTTCTATTGAATTTTTACCGAAATTCTTAGGTTTTATTCTATGTATTTGTTAGCAAAACTAATGAATTGACACCTTAGCAGTTGTAGTATGGTTAGACAAACTGAAGAAGACGAAACCTTGGAGATGATTCATTTGTATTTTCGAATTATTAAACTATGTTGAATTTATTAGGTTTGTAAGTATTTAAAAGATATTATTAACATGCGTAAGAAGAGTGTTTTGTTAACTCTTTTTCATTCTACTGGTATAATCAACCATGATAGTAGCATCTACAGACCTTAAAAATATTCTATCTTAATTATTTCTAAAGACAGTTGCATTATCAGTTGCAAATAATCCGAGAAAGAATTGCTTATTTAAATATTCAGTGACATTTAATTTTTAGAGAGAGTAAGAGTTTAACAGCAAGTCATCAAACATTACCAGTGACTTTATCTTTTTAATGGTCTTACCAGCTTTTCTTTAAGTAATACAGTACAACTATAAATCTGTATAGTGAATTTTATGATTAGTTGTAACTGATTATCCATTAGAACTGTTATCCAAAATATAAAACATATTTTCATTTTATGTTTTGGGTTACATTTGTGTTACTGATGACTAGTTAACTTATTGACTGGTGTGTTGCCTGAAAAAAAGTTAAGTACCACTTGAATAAATTTATGATATATCTTAATCATAAGCTGCTGTTCGAAAATATTTTATCTCGACCAAAAGTGCAACCACCTTTTTAATGGGTCTGATATATAACGTGATACTGATTTGTGGCCGTTTCAACAGACAGTTGGGAATATAACATTGATTTAAAAAAAAGGATAGGAAATAAAAATTATATGAACTTTAAAATAATATGATACACATGTTGAAGATCGATAGTTTACTTTAAGGTATAATGGAATGAAATAAAATTTGTAATATAGTTTAACAAGTTTTTTAATTATAAACCATTGAGTTTCATTTAATCAGATTATGAGTAGATTTTACATCTATATACTTTACTATAAGACACATTCATATCTTTAAATCATTTTGTATCCGAGTATTTTATTCGTGTAATCTACCTTATGAGTAGGATTTAAAAAGGATCATAGAGAACTAAAACACCTTGGTTCATGAATTCAGCCTAAAACTCTGAACTTTAAATTAGTAAATTAAGAATTTATTTAATATACTAGAATTATCTAATTTTATCCGGTATAAAAACGAACATAGCTTTGTTACTTCAGACAAAATTAGTGTTTAAGCCACGTTAAACTTGTTTATTGTAGAACAATAACAATGGAATGTTTTTGTTTCAGATGTTACCTTAAAGTAGTTATAGAATATGCTGAAAATAAAAGGACTAAAAAAGAAAAAGAAGGGCAAAAAGGGAAAGCATAAGGAAGACGACCTTTTTGATCCAGAAGAGTTAGAGCAACTAGAACAGTATCGAAGAGAACATCAACAAAAACTAGAATCTGGAGAAGTAACAGAAACTGCAGGGGAAGGTAGTTCAAATTCTGAGCAAAGTGAGGAGTGGAAAAAGTTCCAAGCTCTCACAGCGGGTGTAGATGACATATTAAAAAAGACTCAAGGTGATTTAAATCGGATCAAAACAACAAGTTATTACCAAAGGAAACCACCTGGACCTTCGACAGAATCAAAACAAGAATCTGAAGCCAAATCAACCAAGTGGACAAGATTCGAGGACGGAACTGTAGTAGTTGGTGAGGAACCATCAAACAAAGAAGAAAATCCTGTAGAGGAAGTTAAACCAGAGGAAGAACAGCCTCCTCCTGTAGAAGAAGTAGAGGAAGAAGAAGAAAGTGATCAGGATGAAGACATATTCGACACTTCATACGTTGATGTTGTTGCAAGTGGTAATGTTAAATTAGCTTACATACCTGATAGCCCGACAGAAGACGATACTGGTCCTGACCCGTTTGATACTTCTATTGTTGATAAGATCATAAAAGTCGACCCGAAGAAAAAACATCTAGTTAGTTTAGGTTGTGCAGTTGAAGTATTAACAGGCAAAGTAGACAAACCTATTCCTGTTTTAGAAGCTTTGCCGACAAAAAGGAAGAGGCCAAAAAAACAAGACCTTCTTCTCGGAAGTTTTGAGGAACTTGATTCGTCGAATGAAACAACAGTTGTTAAAGAAGAACCACTACCAAAATCAATCCTTGACGAAGAGCCGGAATTTGTTCCTGATGAAATTGACCTATCAATAAACTTAGCAACAAGTTTACCACCACCTAGTCCTATTGTTGAAAGAAAAGAGTCGGAAGCATCTAATCAAAAAGACAATAAATCAATTGTTAGCGAATTTGATGCTGTCGGAAAGACAAATGAGAATAATGCAGATGAACTTGATGACGACTTGGATGATGAATTTGCAGCATTAGCACAAGAATCAGTTTTAAAAGAAGTCACAAAAGATCCAATTACTTCTGTAAATAATAACTTTGACGAATCTATTATTGAAAACGAGGAGGGCACCGATCCTTTTGACACAACCTTCGCCGCTAATGTTTTGCCTGGTAAATTTGAGTTGAAATTAATAGAAGAAGAAATTCTTTTAAAAGAACACGACTTCCCTATTAAAAGTGTGTCATTACCGAAATTCATTGAAGAAATTCCTAGTGTAAGAATAAACGATATAACAAACGAACATAACTTTCTTGAAGAGGATCAAGCTCCTTTAAGTTTTAAGCATCGAGACTTATTAGGAGGAAGCACAACTGATCTTACAAAAATCACTGACAGCCCAATAGAACCAGCAGCAGCGATAAAAGAACAAGACGTCAGTAAGGAACTAACATATTCAGATCCATTTGACACCTCAGTTGTTGATATTCTTGTAGCACCCGGAAAAACTGAATTAAAATTTCTCGAGAAAGAACTTTTGGATGGTATAGTATTGCGTGAAGATGAAGATGATGATTTCAATCCAAGAGCTGATTCCCCTCCAAAATCTGCAAAGCCTCCAGTGAGACCAGACCAATTACCTGTCGGTGAAAAACGACTGTCTATTCCGAAAGTTGTAGCATTTAACATTGCCAAACTTCAAAAAGAAGCAGATCTTTTAGCTGTTGATCAAGAAGACAATTCTAAAGTGAGCAAACCCCTTACTCCATACTACGCAAATCCGGACGAAGTAAATAGCAGACCCAGTTGTGAGAGTGATAATAATCCTGTTGATCCATTTGATACATCATTTGTTTCTCACGCCCCAGGAAAAGCAGAACTAAAATTAATTGAAACTGAGCTAGTTAGTGATAGTAGTATCAAACGAGATCTATCCGATCCTGATTTTAACCCAAGAGAAGGCATTTCTGTTGGTCAGGTATTAAAGTCTGATATAATAACAAACCATAAGAATCCTCAACCTCCAGCATCTCTCACGATTAAACCAACCCATCAATCACCAGAAAAATTACAACCTGATATTTTATCCGAGGAATCATTAATTACAGCTAAACTTCATACACCAGTTGTGCCTAAAAAAATTGAAGAAGAGCTAAACAAATTTGACTATACAGATCCTTTTGATACATCTATTGTTAAAAACGTCCTACCTGGAAAAGCTGAACTAAAACTAATTGAGAGTGAGTTGATAAGTGCAGATTTAGGAACATCAATAAAAAGAAGCTATACTGATCCTGACTTTAATCCTAGAGACTCTCCCGAAAATCAAAATAACTTAACGAAAGAACAGTCAAACTTTATTGATCAACCAGACCCTATTTCTATAACTGAAAAACCTCTTACCCCACAGTCGGCTACCAGTAACATTCAATTTGACATCGGAGGTGATATAGATCCATTTGATACATCTTGTGTTGAAAATTTAGTTCCTGGAAAGACCGAGCTTAAGCTTTTGGAGACTGAATTATTTAACTAAATTTTAAATTAGCTACTTCTACCCAAAATGGCAAATCCTTTTCTAATGGGTGATTTGGACGTTGGGGGTACTCAAGTATCTTCCACAAATGCAAGTTTTAACCCCTTCCTTTCTAGTAATGTGGATTTTTCAACAACTGATATAGAAAACCCTTTTATGAGTACAATTAACAATGGGTCAAGTACAAATACAAACCCGTTTGCCTTCACAGGGGCTGACTCAAACCAAACATCTTCAGATTTTTTTAGTTCAATTACACCAGAGGCAGATAAGAACTCTCAGTCTTCTACGCAGGTTTTTGACAACCTATTTCATACGTCGAGTAATAATACTATAACTAATGGAGCTGGTAATGATTTTTTTGGGAGCTTTATTGAAACTTCCCAATCTCAACCTTCATCTGTGGTTCAAACCTCAGCAAGATCATCTATCGACCAAACACATCCATTCATAAATAATAACACAAATTTGTTTGGAACAGATCCATTAGATGTTACATCTAGTAGAGAAGGTTCTGGAACAAACACACCAAAAGGAGTACCTCCAAAAAGGCCCCCTCCACCAGGTGTTCCTCCAAGGCCAGGCCTTCCTCCATCAAAAGAAACTAAAGACTTGATATTAAGCGTAACAGGTGCTATGGAGGCTAATTCTTCAGATTTATTAGATAGGCTTCAGGCCACTAGAACTCCTAGTCCGACTCCAATTCGTGACCTGAATTCTCCTAGTCCAACACCTGACGTCTTTGGAGATCTATTAGGAGTAGATGATATAAATCAAGATTCTCTACAGAAGCCAGTTCAAGAGTTTAATTTACTGGGAGATATGGGAGGTGATATAATGCCAATTACAAAAACTGAAGAATCAACTCACATTGTCCCCATAGCACCAGTACCTTCTTCAGTGCCTCCGGTTATACCAGTCGCACCTACAGCCCAAATCACGTCAGTGCCTGCAGTATCATCTGCTCCTCCTCCAAGACCACTTCCACCACGACCACCAGAAAGGCCAAAAGCTCCACCAGCCTTTTCATCAGCCCAAGAAAATATTATTGACTTTTCCGAACCACCAAAACGACCACCTCCTCCCAGACAGGAAGAGCCCTCTTCGTTGCACGACCCGGTAGATATTTTGAATACACATACGGGACCTCTACATTCCTCCAGAGTGTCAGAACCAGAATTAGATTTTACAGCTATGAGTCAATCGTCTGACACAACAAGTAATGCTAATTTTGAGAGGCCATCAGCTTTTACAAAGCCAGAGTTTGACAATAACACATCAACTAAATTTACTTCGGTATTTGATACACAAGATGTTATATCAGTAGAATCAAAACCGGTTGTAGAAGTTACACCTGAAGTGACAGATGTAAGCAGCTCTGTACCTGAACCGATCATGACAAGTTCGATTTTCGAGGAAAAGCAACAATCATCAACTTTTCCGTCTTCTCCATTTGATCAAACTACTAATGACAATGAAGACACCAGTTTTGCAGCAGGATTTGTTTCAGAAATGATAACATCTGTAAAAGAAGTATCTCCACTGGTAACAGACAATTCTCTGTTTGGCGTTCATGATGTACAAGCCAATGACCTTTTTTACAATAACACAGACACTTCTGCGTTTCCTCCACAAACCTCTGATCTGTTTGCACCAACTGAAACTATTCTACACACAACGCCTGTCGTTCCATCTCAACCTTTTAATATTTTTGGGGAGTCAGATAATGCTAAGCCTAAAGCTGATGATTTCGACGCCTTTACTGCCAAATTTGAGAGTGCTGGATTCACTGACGTCAAGAATTCAAATGTATCATCAGACCCTTTTGATCCTTTTAGTTCTTCAGCTTTTGGAGTTGTCAGTACAGAAGGTGAGGCTATTATTTATTTATTTAAAAAACAAAATAATAAGTAAACGTTTATAATTATGAGAATAATTCTATGTAATAAGGTTTATCAAGATGACTAGGCATAAATTTCAATGAATCAAACAATCTAAAGCTGATACTAACTACAACAACTTTGATCTTTTTGTTTGTCGATCGTCACACACTTTTTCGGTGTTATGAGGTTGATTGTAATAAGAAAATCATAACGCAATCAAATAATCCATAACGAAAACAAACTTCAATTATCTTAGCTACAATCTTACATGTAAACACAAAATAATTTACAGTTTAAAGTAACAATTAATTATTGAAACACTTTGTTTAATGAATTTCACGTGTGTTAAGAAAAACTATTCTACTGCATTAACATAACAGTTAGAAAAATGTTTAAAATTGTTCTATAAAAGTAATTATTTATTTAATATACTATACACATTTTTAATAGTATATTAAATTACAGTATATTTAATAATTTTAATCGATCCCTAAAATGATTATTTGAATTTAAATTTATTTATGTAGGCTTCATTATTTGCCCCAGTCGTTACTTGTTAGTTCCAGAGGAAGGAATGTAAAATAAAAAGCACAGTAAACAAAAGATAATTTGTTTACCCAAAACTTATTATTGTGATAAATGTTCTATTTCAACCACTGTTTCTAATTTAGGAGATTCAACAATAGGCTTCGGTGCGGATGACAACTTTGACACGTTTTTGGCCGTCCAGGAACCTGCAGTGCCCCAGAGTAGGCCTACTCCAGCTAGGATAGGCCGAGGAGAGTCCGCCGACTCAGATGATAATGAAAATGATTTCAATGTTTTCATTAAGTAAGTAAGATTTTGATTATATTGTCTATTAGAATTACTGATCATTGTTTCGTATCTTTTAGAATCATAAATCTGGAGAACAATTATATATATATATATATATATATATATATATATATATATATATATATATATATATAAAACACAAATAAAACACATCAAACAAACATGAAATGCAGCTAGTAAAAAGTCTATCGAGATAGCCTTAAAAATAGGTAATGTAATGTTTATTTATGTTACAAAAAAACTAACAATACTAAAAAATATAATGAAACTAATTATTAAAAATAAAATAACAATCTAAATAACTATATGAAGAATTCAAAGCTTATTATTACAATACACTTTACACATTAAGTGTTTAGAAGTGTAAATCGAATATAATCCCATCGCTATCAATGTTTGAAAATGTTTTACAAGCCCAAACTACAATAAAAGTTACCTTAAAATGGTAAGTCCATTCAATGTTAAGTCTCCTATTTAAATAAACTGTAAAGCTTTACAGTCTAATCTTAACTGAAAATGTCTAACATAATGGAAGGAAATCATTGTGTATATATATCCTTTACAATTTATTATAACTTAGTGTATTTGGTTGAATTAATTTTGGATATATTGTTAGTCATTAATTAAATCTTTTGAAATGTTGTCAACACATCTATTACGATAATTTTACTGTTCATATCAATTTATTTGTTTCATTAGCAGCATTCAATTTTGTAATTAAAATATATTTTTTTTTCAAGATATATACTAAATGGGAAATCATCTCATTAAACAGCTTCGAGCACTGATATGTTTCAGGCCCAAGCAAGCGGCCGAGGTCGGCGGGGTGCTGCCCTCCCTCGCACCGCCCCCCAAAAGCCCCGTCATCAACGCCTTCCAGGATAGCAGTCCTCGATTCAACCCTTTCGATAAGAGCCAGGAGATTCCTGCGCAAATTGCGGACAACTGTTTCGCTCAAGGTTTGTGATGATAATCCTCAATACGATTTTATATCAACGACCTGTTTTATACCTATAGACATTTGACAAAGTAATAGTATATGGATAAATAAGAATTTTGCTTTAAACAAGTTTATAAAAATATGTGAGCTTTCAAGCCAAAAAACATCTAGCTAATACGTTTGATGAAATTGTTCAACATTTAATGGCACCAAAAGAGAAAACAAACCCCCATATAAAGTCTTTTTTTTGTGTATACGAATTCTTTATGAAAAATAACGAAAAATTAAAATTTGAAAAGTAAACAGAGCATTTCCTGACAATACTTCTAATATTTAATACATTTTATTATTATTTATGGTAATATTTACCATTGATAAACAGTCAAATGATTCATCCACTTGATGTAAGAATGTTATTAGACTTAATTGTTTAAATAATATAAGGTTGTCATTATTTTCCTAAGTATGTTTTCAATTTAAAATAACTGGTGAATTTTAATAAAGGAATTATTAAATATTTAAAAATGTAGTAAAACTATTATTAACAAAATAGTGGCCTAGATGGACAAGCTATCGACTTATAAATACGTTTACGGCATAAATGTTGTTACGATTTCAGCTGATTTGCCCGGTGAAGGGGAACAAAAGTTGGAAAGGACAGACTCACAGGAGACTCCACCTACCCCCTTGTTTGACGAAGACGTATCACAACCCTTGGAGGCATTCCCTAGAATACACTACGTTGGACCCGGCTGGGAAATGCAGCTTCGTCAACCTAACAAAAAGAAAATCACTGGACAAAGGTGTGTATTTAGTACTGATTGATCGAGTGTTATCTAAGTAGTTAATGGGTCTTTGTGTTTCCTTAAGCTTGTGTTATTGAGTTTGTCAATTCTTCAGTGTTCGACCGCTGTCCTTAGGAAGGTATGTGAGACATTCGTGCTCGAGGGGGATGAAAACTGAGAAGTGTGACTTATTCATCGATAATAACATAATCAACGTTTGTGGTTGGGTGAGTGGAAGGGTCATCACCAACGTGAGTGGGAGGGTCTTAATCACTGTAATAGAGGTGGGTACGAGAGTATTCCACTGTAAATCTACGTGTATGGGTGGGCCATCACCAACGTACGTGTGAAAACTTAATTGAGGTAAAAAAATCATGTCATTAAAAGCCAATTTTATATTCCCCCTACCATTAAAATATATTCACTAAGAGAGCCTACCAAGGTAACTTTATGATGTTGGTGAATCTGTTAGTATCAAAACAAACTTTGGCCCACCTCTAGATGATCACATATCCTTAATAATTCAAATCAAATTATTTTTATTGCAGTAGACTTATTGTGCAAAACACATAGTGTTTATTACATTGTATTGCAAACATCAAGCAACTGTTAAACAAACATGTAAAGCGCTTACACTACAAAATCCCCGTTCAAACATACAATTTTTGCATTCGTTCGCACCTGCCCATTGTGTCCACTTCCAGCAGCGGCGTTAATGTTCCCATTGTGTCCACTTCCAGCAGCGGCATTAGTGTTCACATTGTGTCCACTTCCAGCAGCGGCGTTAATGTTCACATTGTGTCCACCTCCAGCAGTGGCGTTAGTGTGCACATTGTGTCCACTTCCAGCAGTGGCGTTAGTGTGCACATTGTGTCCACTTCCAGCAGCGGCGTTAGTGTGCACATTGTGTCTACTTCCAGCAGCGGCGTTAATGTTCACATTGTGTCCACCTCCAGCAGCGGCATTAGTGTTCACATTGTGTCCACTTCCAGCAGCGGCATTAGTGTTCACATTGTGTCTACCTCCAGCAGCGGCGTTAGTGTGCACATTGTGTCCACTTCCAGCAGCGGCGTTAGTGTGCACATTGTGTCCACTTCCAGCAGCGGCGTTAGTGTGCACATTGTGTCTACTTCCAGCAGCGGCGTTAATGTTCACATTGTGTCCACCTCCAGCAGCGGCATTAGTGTTCACATTGTGTCCACTTCCAGCAGCGGCATTAGTGTTCACATTGTGTCCACCTCCAGCAGCGGCGTTAGTGTGCACATTGTGTGTTAGTGTGCACATTGTGTCCACTTCCAGCAGCGGCGTTAGTGTGCACATTGTGTCCACTTCCAGCAGCAGCGTTAGTGTTCACATTGTGTCCACTTCCAGCAGCGGCGTTAGTGTGCACATTGTGTCCACTTCCAGCAGCAGCGTTAGTGTTCACATTGTGTCCACTTCCAGCAGTGGCGTTAGTGTTCACATTGTGTCCACTTCCAGCAGCGGCGTTAGTGTGCACATTGTGTCCACTTCCAGCAGCAGCGTTAGTGTGCACATTGTGTCCACTTCCAGCAGCAGCGTTAGTGTGCACATTGTGTCCACTTCCAGCAGTGGCGTTAGTGTGCACATTGTGTCCACTTCCAGCAGTGGCGTTAGTGTGCACATTTTGTCCACTTCCAGCAGCGGCGTTAGTGTGCACATTGTGTCCACTTCCAGCAGCGGCGTTAATGTTCACATTGTGTCCACCTCCAGCAGCGGCATTAGTGTTCACATTGTGTCCACCTCCAGCAGCGGCGTTAGTGTGCACATTGTGTCCACTTCCAGCAGCAGCGTTAGAGTTCACATTGTGTCCACTTCCAGCAGCGGCGTTAGTGTGCACATTGTGTCCACTTCCAGCAGCAGCGTTAGTGTTCCCATTGTGTCCACTTCCAGCAGCGGCGTTAGTGTGCACATTGTGTCCACTTCCAGCAGCGGCGTTAGTGTGCACATTGTGTCCACTTCCAGCAGCAGCGTTAGTGTTCCCATTGTGTCCACTTCCAGCAGCGGCGTTAGTGTGCACATTGTGTCCACTTCCAGCAGCAGCGTTAGTGTTCACATTGTGTCCACTTCCAGCAGCGGCGTTAGTGTGCACATTGTGTCCACTTCCAGCAGCGGCGTTAGTGTGCACATTGTGTCCACTTCCAGCAGCAGCGTTAGTGTTCCCATTGTGTCCACTTCCAGCAGCGGCGTTAGTGTGCCGATTGTGAGGTATTCCAGTTATTTGCCAAAAACTAACCTACATTATAAAATGATCGTAAGAATAAAAAGCCTTTGAGGCAGTTTTTGGACATATTCCGCATTAAGGCTGATTTGATTGAGTTGGGCAGTCAGAAAAATAACTCATAGAAAGAAGTTAGAATGAATTAAGAAAGGTTTTAATGCAATATTTATCAATGTAGTTAAATATTGATCAATTTTAACTAAATTTGTATTAATTGTCATTTAGTCTAATTTGAATTAAGAATAAGGCAAAGAATATTATGAATTTTTATTTTAGAATATACAATAACTATTGTAAAGGTTTATAGATTAATTTAAGTAATTAATGTAAAAAAAGTTTTTCTCTTTTAGATTCTGGAAGAAGGTGTTTATAAAGATCGTCTTCCAAGGGGAAAATCCAGTCCTTCAATTGTTCAATAATAAGGAAGATAAGGACCCCTTTCAGGAACTGCCTCTGCAACCTTGTTACTCAGTCTCCGACATAGGTAAACATAGAACAAATAATCACATGTTTGCCTAATTAAATACTCTCTTTTTCACATTCAACTCTTAGATCTCTAAGGTAACTTCACTCAAATAAAGGGACATATATGATATTTATGACACCACACTAAAGAAATAAAGAATAGTTAGTTGTAAACAATATTTACTTTCTCCCATAAGCGATAGCGTAGAGAAAGTATTGTAATCGTTCTTTAGGGCCCCATGAACGAAAAAAAAGTATTTCTTTATTTAGGTATCTGTCCGTATGTGTATCTTTGCACTTCGCTGGAGACTAAACGAATGGTTCGATTTTTATGAAATTTGATATGTAGGTGTATTTAGCAAATTTCTTCAGACCATTTTTTACATTTTTTAAATAAAATTTTTTTTATTTTTATGGGGAAAACATACAAACATGGAATTTCCTTAACCGATGTAACGGTTTTGTTTAAAATTTCAGAAAAGTTGCAAATTGCATTTAATATCTTAGTTACCACCCCACTAAGTTAGGGCTGGAGTCCGAAGGTCGGAAGCTACAATTCAAGTTGTTGAAGGCTGTTTACATAAAATCTGGCTATGTGTGTGATTAGTTGAACAGTTGTTTTTGAAGATTATTTTGTCAATAGTTTGATAAATAACAATCAGTTTTAGATTGTTCTTTGTTTTATATATATATTTTATACATATATATATAACAAAATAACAATCAGCAAGATTCTTAAAACCTGTATTTGACAAAAATCTGGAATGGTGAAACTATGCGCCAGCAACAGGATAACTACGTAGACGTACACTGTTCTGTCACAGCCCTGTACCCCGGCAAGGCAAAGTATATACCTGTATAAGTAAGGTCGTCGTTACTGACAGTAATAAACAAATGTGGAGATATCAGTTCAACTCAAACATGTATAGTAGGTTTATTTTTTTAAAGAAAAATTAAAAATCAATACATTAAAGTATATAAATTAATATTTATTTTACAAGCAGTGCAAATTTTTTTAAATAATCTGACATAACAAAAGGAAAGTGAGAAAGTTTGTGCCAGTTATCTGAAACCATTAATTAATTGGAAGATTTGAAGATTTTTGCGAAAAATCCAACCACGCAAATCTTGACGTATGGCACACTTTTCTGGGATAGAGCTTTACACTAAATCAGGAAATGTCTTTCGTTTTGGTGCAACTCTTACAATAAAGCCTCCAGAGGCAACTTAACGCGTACGTTCAGGACGTATTTGCTAACAGAATTTGTTTCCAATTATCTCGCCTTCTAGACGTCTCACTGGCCATTCTGACGCTTTTCCTTGACAAGTTGGGCATTCTAAACAAGTACGTATAGTTAAGATTTCACTTTAAAAAATTCAAAATCTTATGATATTTGGTGTTTTAAATGAAAAATAATTACATGAAAATTATTATAAGTAAAGAATATAACTGAAATGAATGAATGTAAGGTAATGTTTAAACGAAAATTCCCAACAAACGGATTCAATTAGCATACTCAATATGAATAGTCCAATAAACGTACACATGTTACAATCTATCTCTGCAAAAAGACTCCCTTAACCCATACATTTATAAAACCCTATTCTTTCTGTTACTAGTTGGTTGATTTATATTCTTCATTTCTTTATGTGACATTTGTATTTATTAATTACTTTTGTTTAGTCAAAGGGAAATATTCTGTATATTTATTTAGCAACAATATACAAGATGTATTTGTCAGTGTGGTATCTACCACGCGTGATGTAAATATCCGTAAATGTTGGTACAAACAAGTAACTGCTTTTTAAATAAAGGAGGTTTTAAAGGAAATTTTAAATAAGGAGATAAACAGTTAAAATTGAAATTATAGCACATAGGCTATATTTTGTACTTACAATCTTTATTGGAGTACAATTAATATATTGTCTATCACTATAATAATTCTCATTCAGTAAAGAATGCATGGATACATGATGCTTGAGGCGGCCGTGTCCTAAGACTGGGTGGACAGTTCTCTAGTGTAGTAGACATAGGGCCCGTTCTATATCAACTGTGTGTTTCGTAACTATTCAGGAATTAAATTTTATGACCTCTTGCCTGACAACATTTAAATTTAAGATAAGAAAAGAAATTCTAAAATGAATTAAATAATTACATGTTAACTAAGCCGATTTACTCAAAATGTGAATTTATGAACTATAAACACAATTAATAGGTACAGCTGTTAATATAATAACTTATGTTTAGTTATACATGAAATTGTTAAGTTTTAGCTATCACTCTCTCGTGACACCATTCCTGTACAACATGTTGTATTTATGAATAAATGTTGTATGACTATTTAATTTATAGTAAGTTGTAGTGAACACTGTATGATTATTCAAGGCCCAATATGTCCATCATGGGTTTATATTATGAGTTTTAAAATTTAAAATGATAAAATTTAAAGTCTCATATATTCAACTGTACACAAAATTACAATAAACGTTCTTCACCTATCAATGACTAGTGTTGTGATACGGACCGAATCCTTGAAAATAGAATCCCATGCTCTTGGCGTTTTTCGTGGAGCTAAACGACACCATTAATTTATGTGTACTGCCCAGGGGCCCAGCAGTACGACCAATATGGAAAGATCTTCACGGTGAAGCTTCAGTTCATCTTTTACAAGGAGCGACCTGGAGTTCGGCCTGGTCAGGTGACGAAAGCGGAGAGAATAACGAACAAGTTGAGTCAGTTTGCTGCCTACGCCATCCAGGGGGACTACCAGGGAGTCAAGGAGTTCGGGAGTGATCTCAAGAAACTGGGACTTCCGGTGGAACACGCTCCCCAGGTACGAACTGAAAGCAATTAATTAGAATTCACGAAAACATTTAGAATTAACAAACAAATTTTGAAATTTGTTTTTAATTATTCGAATTATAGAGACGAACACATAATGCTTTCTTCACTGAAACAAGATTAGGACCATAAAGTCCTTTATCTCACCTAACAATAAATTATTACGGTAGTTAATAAAAATAAATATAAAGTGTTTTTATTTCTAAAGTGAGGTTATGTCTGTAAAGTACCACCTCCGATATGATATCGAAAGGTTGTTGAGAATATAAATTATGGCTTCGAAAACTGCATCTTTTCTTGAGATAGCTAAGTAAAGTAAAGAATGTATTTATCCTTCCTTCCACTTAACACACAGGCTTCAAGTAATTTCCGGACCATGGAGTAGGCTGAATTATCAAAGGATAGTATGAGAAGGCAGTTTTATAGCTGTATGTTATATGGAAATAATTGTAATGCCCAAAAATAACTATGTAGTTAATATCTTATTTAAGTTGGTGTATAAAATATTGGACATGTACAAGCAATATTCTTATGCCTTCATTATGATAAAGCAAATATAAGGAAACAAAACATTACCTGTCTCTCTTTAAATGGAACCTCTAAAAAGCTGTTTTGGAAACATTTTCACTTTAAATCAGGCGACCAGTTAGTATAATTTGTTTGATATCAGTGGAGAGAATTGTGTATCAAGCAAGTTGCCAGTTTGCAACAAACTGGATCCATTGTTACATCCAACAACCACGTGGATATGTAGATCCATTATTTATCCTGGCTATTGGAATATTTGTCATTTTCTAAGGAAAACTCAATCTAAGTTAGTAACAATAACTCACACATCATATTGTATCATAAATCACACAACATAAAGACCACACAATCATTCAACTATCCATAATTTGACGATAGGTGACTAATCAATAAATAAATACAAATAGCAAACCAGCATTAGATTCTAAATTATTGGAAGTATGCTAATTATATTAATTCCACCTAGAATTTATTTATTTTTGTGAATTCTGAAAACAGAAAATTGCTTTATATGCCAACAGGTTATTGCAATAATGCATCAAGGTAATATCAAGTCGGCCAATAGCTTGTAATCCCGTAAAACATAATGTATTGTTGGTAGATCTCGCAACTATTTAAAATTGGATCTCAGACGTACGAGGATATGAAGCAGTTGAGCGTGTGTATAGAGGAGGCGTTATTCCGACTGCCAGCCCACCGAGACCGAGCCCTCAACTACAAGATGGAGGAAGTGCAGATCACGGCCGTGGACGAGCTCTACGTGGACCAGAACCAGAACGGAGGAGTCATCAGGCAGATCGCCAGGGTCAGGTTGTTCTTCCTGGGATTCTTGTCAGGTATGTAAAAGTTCTCCGAACTGATGTAATACAAGCCAACTTGTTACATAAAATCAACTCTCTCGAATTGAGAAAAAATTAAAATTTCAGAATGTCCTGCTTGCTAATGGAAGATGTTTCATAACGTAAGTGCCACAGAGAAGAAAGACACAGAGTCGTTGTAGTCTAGTAGTGTGCTGAATGGGTGTACAATTGCTCAGTTCTCTGTATTGATGGAGAGCCACCACCGTTGTAAAGTCCAAATTTGTCCAAAAGGATGAACTTAGTAATTATTACCATAAATTTATAACGATTTACATCTTGGAAATCTGCC
The DNA here is from genome assembly GCA_035578905.1 of Stictocephala bisonia. NCBI lineage: Eukaryota > Metazoa > Arthropoda > Insecta > Hemiptera > Membracidae > Stictocephala > Stictocephala bisonia. The sequence continues at coordinate 711,057 of JAQJVL010000230.1, forward strand.
ACTGTGGTATTCGCTGCTGCCAAAAGAAATCGAACTACGTTTCATAATTTTTCTAAGATCTCTGCGTAAGCGCTTAATCCTGATATCAAATTATTTAAAAATATTTTATACATTTATAGGCTTTATTAAAAATGACTTGGTGACGGTTAATTCAAGTCAACTTGGACACCAACAATCTGTTTTCAGTGTTAATAAATTGGCGTGATAAATAAAAGGTGAAGTTAGGCCTAAGGAGCCCTCTCTAACACTTAACCTGGAGACCAACGGCTTAACGTGACTTCCGAACCACGGGAGTGGCGGGGATAAAATAAAAATTAATGTCGCTTAAATTAATTAAATTAAATTAACAAAAACTTTTTAAAGAGGTTAATTTAATAAAATATTATTTTTTTCGAAATAATGGCCTTTTTTTAACTTGCTGTATATTTTTTGACCTGCCCACTTAGCCAAGTGAAGTTGAACAGTTATGCCCCATTGTAAAGGTTTTCCCCCATAAACCAAATAAATAATTATTATCTCTAAATATTTGGAACTAATTCTGTACAAATACAATTCAAAATATCCTAAAGCTACATTAGTTATTTTATTCAACAAATATGAACTTATTTTTGACACTTCAAAAAATTTAACTCTAAAAATTAAAAAAGAACAAGTTTTAAAACTATTTTTAACATTGCATAGCATGGTATTTGTTTACCAAGGTACCTAATTAATTTGATCTTTTAAACATGACTTAAGTAAGCGTTTACATTAAATTCTTGTACTTTCTTAAAGTTTTGGTGGAAGTTACAAACAAGTTTAATGTCACATAATGCAAGTTTACAACAATGTAGTGGTGGATTTACCGTTTTTTTTTTTTTTTTCAGATATTGGCCAATATTAAAATAACTGGCGAGTGAAGTTAAAAAAAAAAAAAAAAAAAAAAAAAAAAAAAAAAAAATTGTACTTATATGTATAAAAATTGTCCTGTGTGAAATTTCATTTTTGTACAATCCTAATTCATGTTAAAATATGCAAACAGGACAGATGCTTTGAAACAAGTATTTACGTGTGCTTAACAATGTAAAAATTAACTATGCAAGTGCTGCATTTTTCTTGTGAAAATGTTCTACGATAATTCATTAATGTTAAAATATAATAAGTATGAAAATAAATGTTAGTATTATAATAGAAAATGAATGTGCCGTCTGTTTTGGGACTTATAAATCCCATTAGCATTCAACAAGTTTTAATTGAAAAGTAGCAAACAAATAAATCCCAGACCAGGTAACTAATGTTAGTTATTTTTTTTATATAACCATTCCAAAATGCTGTACTTTCGTTTAAAGGTCCCTGTTTGGTACGGCATTGTAAAAGATTTATATCAGAAATGCCCTTTTAATTAATATTTGTAGCTGATTTCAACAATGATGTGTCTGTCTATTCTATAAGACTGTAGTATTCACAGGAATTTGTTATTTTAACACTCGTCATCGTATTTAAGCTACAGGATTCTAAATTTTACAAAATACTCGAGACTCTGCTAGAGAATATGCAGCGTTTATGCATCATATCGACAAACTAAATTAAGCAGGTGACAAATAACATCTATCATATAAAGACTAAACAAATTATTTAACCGTTATCTCTCTTTAGTTAGCTAATATCTTATTTGAGGCATGTAATTGTGCCTTAAAAATGATATTTCTAGAAAGGCTTCCATAGCCAGGTGTATTATAAAAAAAATTATTATCTTCTTGGTTCGATAGTATCAATTGGTTATCCACATTAAATACATCAATTAGCGACGTTTCAGACTCTTTATGAATAGTCATTTTCAAGTTAGATGATATGGTTGTCTGTAAGGAGTATAAAACTCCGGTAATTCATAGACGTATTTAAGGTACATTAATCATTGACATGGTCTAACCCTGAAGACCGTGGATTTGTATATAAAGCAATTGATGTTGAAGGAATGACAGAGAGTCTGTAACTAATGTTAAACGTTGATCGTCACATCAGGCCTGTGTACATTACCAGGAAGCTTGAAATCCAACTGAAGCTATCATTAGTCTCTGTCGTTATTAAAGGCATGCCAGACGTGGAGTTGGGGGTGAACGACTTGGTCCGGCAGGGTAAGGAAGTTGTGGGGAGACACGACATCATTCCAGTGGTCACCGAGGAATGGATACGACTGGAGGCTGTGGAGTTCCACAGCTGTGTCCAGCAGGACGAATACGAGAGGACCAGGACAATAAAGTGAGTATATGACCCTTGATGATCAGGAGACGAGAGAGGCTGTGATGTGACTGATGGGAAATTAAAATACAATAGATGTTGGAAAAATTAGGAAAATATAAGGAAAAAGAAGAAGAAGAAACATGTAGTTATTTGATTTTATAACCACTTGAATTTATATACAACTCACGATGATTTTTTTGAAATCGAAATTGATTTTGTTTAGTAAATATTTGTTTAGTATGTATATATATTGATTTTCTTATTATTTTAATAATAATATAGTACAAACAATTATTAATTGAAAAATAGATAAATAAATTAAGGGCCTCCAAGACAATACCTGTTATAGGCTTCTTAACTCACTTTTATAACTAATCAATTTAAGCTCTAGTACGGAAACCTAAAATTAAACTGGTCCCATTTCGATATAAATATGTCTTGTTTATCATTATTATACTTCCTTCTCTAACTATACATTTTCTAAATTGTCAATACCATGTAGTGTGAAGAACCATATTTCAAGCCACGTAACATGAGTTCCGTAAATTAAACGCAAATACATTTGTTCGCATCATGTAAACGACTAAAGTTACCAAACACTACCATAGTTTTGTTTACTACAGTTTAACTAGCCCATGTATACAAATATATAACCCCATGACACTTATACTATGTCCTGTGTCACAGGTTCAAGCCACCTGACGCCTGTTACATCGAGTTGATGAGGTTCCGAGTCAGACCTCCACGTAACCGGGAACTACCCTTGCAACTCCGCACCACCATATGTATTACTGGGAACAAGGTATGTGCAAATATCTCTTTACACATGTCGTGTGGTTGTTAATAGGAGGCACTTCAACCTTGATGAGGTTCCCAGTGGGACCTCCACGTAACCGAGAACTACCCTTACAACTCCGCACCACCATATGTATCACAGGGAACAATGTATGTGCAAACATCTCTTTACACACGTCGAGTGGTTGTCAATAGGAGGCACTTCAACTTGTATCTTGATGAGGTTCCGAGTGGGACCTCCACGTAACCGGGAACTACCCTTGCAACTACGCACCACCAATATGTATGTATCAATTAAGCCACCCATAAACGTACGTTGGTATTGACCCACTCAGCCATCCATTCTCACACGAAGGTATTGGCCTACCCCTCTGCTCATACACGGACGTTGCCTATACATTACCTCTGACCCACCAACTTATACACGGTCAGATACTGGCAACAAGGTATGTGCAAACATCTCTTTACACATGCCGTGTGGTTGTCAATAGGAGGCATTTCAACTTGCGTCTTGTTGACTTGGCTCATATACCAATAACGAAATGGCAGTATGTGCATTATCTGTATGGTGATTCATCTATTACATGATTATTTGGTAATAAAAACAAACGATTAATTCTATAGGACAGATCCTTTAGAGATGTCTTTAAATACTTAAACATGTTACCTTAGTTTGCAAATATAGTATTTAAGAGAACGGTTTTTAAATATTTTTCAGTAATAATGCGTTGGAATGTTAAGCTTATCATCATGCAATCCACTAATATTCTTTTATTTCTTTTTTAAAATCCTTCAGTTTAGTCAGCCTAAACACCTTTCTGTCAAATGTCAATTTCTTCAATTCCAATTCCAATACAAGCTTTCAAGCTTTCAATTCCAATACAAGAACCGCTGTTGTAAACATATCTTTTATTGTTCCAAGCTGTCACTTACGTTAGATCATCTTCTTCATGAAGGAGACGATCGTTTAGTGTAAGTGCTGCTCAGTAGGTAAGTGTAAAAGACGACTTGTAGATCCTAACTTCTCAAATCAATACTATTTCATTTAACTTCAAATATACCGAGGAATGTGCCACTAAAATCGATGATAAATAGTTCACACCAAATTTAAGCTTATTTTATCACTTAAGCACAAACTGAAATAACAAACTTGTTGGCATTACATACATCGAATTGGCGGGTAGACTTTTTAAAATGTAACAAATACAACAAGCAGTTAATTTTGAAACTGTAAAATTTGTAATTCAAAACACAAATATAATATGACAACTTTGATAATTTGGATAAGGGTTTATTATAACTTTAAAACGAGATACAGTCCAAATTTACGACGAATAATAACGGAGTAATAATGGTTGAAGTTTTATGGGATGGCACCCTGATTATACAAGTCGTGTTTTTTGTAGTAACAATCTGAGGTTTAATGGCAGTCTTTAAAAAAATAGGTAAAAACAATAACTAAAAAAATGCAAATGACATTTACGTAGCTGTTTTAATGATAATTATTTCTCTTCCAGCTTTCAGAATGTCAGTGCATGTAAACATTGCCAACAAACTTCTTCCGTTTCCTAGATTCTTTATTTGAATTTCCTCCAAAGCAAGGCCCAAACTTGAGAAAACAATTCTGCAGAATACCAGGGTGAGCTTGATACCATTATATATTGTCAGGTTCCCCTCTTCCAAAATAATAAGCTAAGTAAAACAACTGAAATAAACAACAACAGAGAAATATGTTGTTATTTTATTTTCTAAAAAGGTTATATTTATTTATTATTAATTTTGTGTTATTTTAATTCATTTCATTTTATAAATTTATGATATTTAAAAAAAATTGTATGTTATTAGTTGACATTTTAGGCTGGAGTTTTTTAATTACCGCACACATATGTTTATAGAAAAGTAAGTATTGATTTGCGAATTCTTAATTTGTTTTATAGAAAAAATCTAAAAAAATATTATTTTGAAGTTTTATTTTCACCAATTTTTCAAAACTAAGCCTATGTATGCAAAATATCAAAAGCAAACCTAATGCACAATAAGATAACGTGTAAAATGACACCTCGTACACAACATTTGGTCAACAAATAAAAATATGGAATCACAAATAACATTGTTCTTATGGGATTAAAACCAAAATGGCCGACAGCCTCTGCAGACTCCTGAGAAGCATTAGGATGGGCTTAGCCATTATATATCATTCAGTGATCGTTGGTCCAACCCTACTAAACACAAATTGTGTTGTCAAAATTCTGCCTAACTGATACGCCGTCATCAATATCCCATAGGCTTGTTTATACACATATATCCGTTAGGATGGTCCTCTAGGGTAGCTGTCCAAATAATCATTTTTGAGGATATTCAGGCTGCAGAAAAAATCAGTTCAAATGATATAAAAATTAAAAAGTAGATATTCATGCAAACAAGCCTTCAAGACCTTGCAACTGTTGATACTGTCCTACGTCTTCATTCTAGAAACCATTGTCTGTTGTATGTGAAGATACTAACACGTGGCACAGACATACAATAACAGAGGAAGACAAAATTATCGAACTGGGCAACAGAGAACGGTGGTTTTCAAATGTCTGCCCTTTCAGGGAGGTGTTCATTTAGTTAACAATATGCCAAATTAATTCAAATGTGATCAGGTACTCAAGGCATATAAGGGTTGTTTCACAACGTTCTTGATAGTGAGGACGTGATCATCCCCGCACATGATTTGAATACCATCTAATTGAGATAACTCACACCAGAAGTGAAATGGCTACTTACTAGTGGTGAACTGTATATGAGAGTGTAACTTTGTATGTATGTTTGTGTGTGGAATTAATTGTACAGAATGAATGGGAAATGTTTAGTTAGGTTAGATAGGTTGACGATTGCGATACAATTTTATAAATTGCCTTGATGCAATAAAGTAATTTGAATTTAATTGTGTATGTTTTAGGTGGACTTGAAGGCGGACGTGCTGGTTCCAGGATTTTCAAGCAGGAAGCTTGGTCAAATTCCTTGTGAAGATGTGGTCATTCGATTCCCAATTCCAGAGTGTTGGATCTACTTGTTCAGGGTTGAGAAGCATTTTAGATATGGCTCTGTAAAGTCAGCCCACCGAAGGTACATTGAGTCGGTCCTTCAGCTTGTTTCTTTAGATAAGTTTTTTTCAGTAGCTAAACACTCTTTATTGCTTTAATTCAACATCAACTAAGCTAAGTCCAATTTTCTTACAACATCAGATTCTGAGTATATGAGCATATAAATTGTTCATCATTTCTTGACTCATAGTGCAACGCAATCAGTTCTGAATTCGTCTCATCACCGAAAAAGATCTCTCACAGGTGGCAATATTTGACGGCAAAACGAGAAAAATAGTTTTGATGTTTTCATTTTCATTCACTGCTGATTTTTGTTCTCTTTGTTTAAAAACAAACGAATGGGTGGAAAATATATTTGTGTATAAAATCAATGGTTATACTAACCCAATTCATTTACTATATTCATTAAGTAAGAACTATGTGGTCAAAAAGACGATTACACGCATAATGTTATTGACCTACCCACCCACCCAAACACGTACGGTGGCATTGACCCATTCACCAATCAATACACGTATAATAGCATCGACCCACCCGAATTGACAAACTCACAGCTGGGAAATGCTGTGAGTTTATGGGCCAGGAAAAAGATATAAATGATGCATAAGTTTAGTGAAATTGAGAATAATAAATATTTTGCGAACGATTATTAAAAGTTCAAAATAATAAATAATAATTTCAACTCACAAAAACTTGACAGAGTTAAATGTTTTTTTTCAGAACGGGCAAGGTGAAGGGGCTGGAAAGATTCCTGGGCACCGTGGACAACTTAGAGCCTCAGCTCATGGAAGTGACCTCAGGACAAGCAAAGTACGAACATCAGCACCGAGCCATTGTCTGGCGTATGCCCAGATTACCCAAGGAAGGGCAAGGTAATAAGGGAATGTTTTTATGATCTGCTTGTTCGTGCCATCACCTCCTCAACCCCCTATCCTGGGTTGAAGTTATCCTAGTGGCCTAGAAAATACGCAACCGCCTGCTGCACCATCACAACAAATCACCTCTCCCACGTTACTCTGCTCAAGGAAGGGCAAGGTAATAAGGGGATTTTATGGTCTGCTTGCTGTGTGGCATGACCATCTCACCCTCCTATCCTAGGTTTAAGATGTTCTAGTGCTCTAGAACAGCCGCACCACCTGCTGCACATTCACCCCCCCCCCCCCCCCCCGATGGAGGAAAGTGATCTTTTGCGTTTATTAGAATCCCAGAGAATTGGAACCTATAAACAATTCTCCTATTGTATTGATAATGTAAAGCTGGTGGGTTTTGAGATTTCAAATCATTCTAAGTTTAAGTGTACTCTAGAAAGATGAAATGAACTGGCAAAATATTCTACGAGTTGGTTATTATACGCCTGAAACCTAGCCTTGTATAGTAGGTCACTGTAATTGTGCATATATCAATATTTCAAGTTACTAGTAGTAATCTTTTATATTTTAAAATAAATACTATTCTATTTTACGTTTTACTTACTTTACTTATACAATCATGTGTTCGTACATATAGTAAATAGGGCTACATTGTAGTTGGCATTTATAACCTCCTGTTTTTACACTTTTATACATTACTCTGAGTGTAGTTCTATATTGTATTGAGATCCTTTCCCCATATTTTCGACGTCTTCTTGCATTAACACTGTAACCATTGAATGTATACAATTACATTACTCATATCATATACTACCAATATTTGTGCTGGTAATTTGGTTAGTTAATAAGGTCTACTCTTTAATTAAAACTGTATTTGATGGGACTAAATTAGCGCTCCACTACTGGACTCTAAAACAGCTAGTAATTTGTGACACACATTTAACTTAGGATGAGACATCTATCAGTGTGTATGAAATCAATTCTGTAACCTATCTTATTGACTGACTCCACAGGGGCTTACACAACCCACAACCTAGTGTGCCATATGGCCCTCACCTCTTACGACCAGATACCCGAGGAGCTGGAAAAGTACTGCTACGTGGAGTTCACGATGCCCGTGACTCAGGTGTCTCACACGACCGTGCGGTCCGTGTCCATCAGCAACAGTGACAGTGACTCTCCGCCCGAGAAGTACGTCAGGCAGTTGGCCAGGCACGAGTACAAGTAAGTAAAAATATACCCCTGGGTCATTAGAGGTTAATTTAGGTGGTTATTACTATAGATACTTGAGGATATTTGAATTACCAGTTTGAAGGTCACTTGTATACATTATAACGATTATATAAATTGATCGTCATCATGCTCTCTTATTGCTGACTACAAATTTAACATAAAATAGAAGATTCAGAGATAGCATTGTTTCTTACAGGCATGTAAACAAAATAAAAAAAGACTAATTTGCTCCTTAATAAGGTTGGGGGTTTTCTCAGAGCGGAGGACTTGGCAACTACATCACCATGACCAAGACTTCCCCTGCTCCTACTCCAGCCCCTAATACAGAGGAGTCTCGAGCCCCCACCGCTCCAGACAGTGATAGCACTCTTCTATCGAAGCTCCTTGTGTTATTTAGGGTGAAGATAGGGTTCACTCACGATGAGGGACTTGGTGAATACATCACCATTACTAAACCATTCCTGCTTCCACCCCAACCCCTATTTCAGAGGAGCCATATACTCCCGCTACTCCAGACAGTGACAATGTCTCTTCCACGTAAGCTCTTTGTGTTATTTAGGGTGGAGATAGAGTTCACTCAGGATGAGGGACCTGGTGACTACATCACAATGACCAAAACACGCCTTCTCCCCAGCCTCTATTCCAGAGGAGCCACATAGGCTCCCGCCGCTACAGACAGTGACAGTGACTCTTCGAGCTAAGCTCTTTGTGTTATTTAGGGTGGAGATAGAGTTCACTCAGGGCGAAGGACCTGGTGATTACATTGCCGCAACCAAGACCACTCCTGCTCCCGCTCCAGCCCCTATTCCAGAGGAGCCACGTGCTCCCGCCGCTCCAGACAGTGACAGTGACTCTTCCAGCTAAGCTGTTTGTGTTATTATTTGTGAGTATTTGAAAATAGTTCATACTTAATGCATTTGTATAAAATTAGATACCTGCCTTGAAATAAAGTCTAGGGTTAAAATGCCTTTATTTGTTATTCAATCTTTAAAACTAGATTAATAATTCAACTATAAACTTCTTTTTTTTGACATTAATTTTGCTTTTAAATTCGAGTACATCATCATGCATAGATAAATAAAAATCGGTTAGGTTTTATTTATATATGCGTTAATTTCGCGCTCACAGGTACAAAGTCGGTTACCTGCCTTAACATGGAGATCTGTGGTTAAAGAGATACATTTTTTGTGGTTTTGTATTCGATTTTGTTAATTAGTTTCGTAATTTAAGGTAGAATACAGGGTAAAATAATAACAATTTGCGAGTAATTTTATCAAAAGGTGTTTTAACATGTTTGATAAAATGTTTCTACCTAGGGGTTCATACTTGTCGTTGTCTTTTGTATCCAAGGCCTCTGAATTTGAGCGTCATTTCATCTACTGTAATCTAAAATTAATGATTTAATAGTATTTTTTATGAATGAAAGATATTTATTAGTAATTAGAGGTTTTATGTAAATCTTAAATCAATTAAAATAATACCTTATGACAAAAAAAATATTGCCTAGTGAAGCTCTCTAGTCTGAGGAAGGTAAATGCTGAAATATTGCCTAGTGAAGCTCTCTAGTCTGAGGAAGGTAAATGCCGAAATATTGCCTAGTGAAGCTCTCTAGTCTGAGGAAGGTAAATGCCGAAATATTGCCTAGTGAAGCTCTCTAGTCTGAGGAGGTAAATGCCGAAATATTGCCTAGTGAAGCTCTCTAGTCTGAGGAAGGTAAATGCCGAAATATTGCCTAGTGAAGCTCTCTAGTCTGAGGAAGGTAAATGCCGAAGTCGATCATTATATTTATATATTTTGTACTTAGACTGTAATAAATTTGTGTGAGCGACGTTCATTTGTATGGTATTGAAAACAATTGAAAACTATTTTCAATAATTTATTTATTGTCTGTTTTGTTTCAGTTTTACTGTTGTAACCAGTCTCACTGTGAAAGATTGTATATTCTCCTTTTGCCTGTAACTGTTTGTATGTACGTCTACCCAACTCCGTTGGCTTTGCATTATTGTATTGTACTGTAAATGTCGTAGCTTGTAGGACTTTGCATCGTGTAAATCTTTCATTGGGGTGGGCTGATACAATAGGATGGACAATACAAAGTATTTCTAGGTTAGATTAGCTTGTTATGTACATACTCCCTAATGTTTTACATAGGCTTATATATAGTAATGTTAAGTTAAAAGCTGGTGGCTAGGACTCACAAATTTAGTTGTTTACGCTAGACGCTAGGTGTTAGAAGTATAATTTGTAGTGTGAAACAGTTGTGTACTCTATCCTGATTGTTGTGTTTTAATCTATTTTTGTAATTAATTAACGCTTGAAGCTGGAGCTATGTTTCAATATCGATGTCATTTTTAATTAGGGAATCAATAATTTGATCACAATATAAATGATTGGTTAATAGCTAGACTGTTTATGTTGAAAATTAGCAACAGTTCAATATTCAAAATTTAGGTGTATACGATTTTAATAAATATATGGACCACGTGAATTTAGCTAAACTGAAACGTTTAATTAAATATCAAACCAGTTTAAAAAAAATTAAATTGCTATTTAATATTTATATTTTAGTAAACAATAGAGTTGTGTTTATATAAGGTTTTTTAATAGGAAAGTATTAAATCAGTTGAAAACCAGTAATAATTAATTTACTTTAAAATACTTACAAATAATAGGTTTTTTAAATCCAAACTACTAAAACATCGATTGCAGTTAATAATTATATTTATAAGTGTGATGGAGATCAGGGATGTTATGAAACCCCTTTCCAAACATGTGAGGCGTACGTTCTCCAAGAGGGGTTTCCAAACATGTGAGGCGTACGTTCTCCAAGAGGGGTTTCCAAACATGTGAGGCGTACGTTCTCCAAGAGGTGTTTCCAAACATGTGAGGCGTACGTTCTCCAAGAGGGCTATTGTGAAGTGAACGTCCGTGGGGTGCACGATGAGCCCACGAGGCTTTGTACTTGAGGGAAACTGTACGTGTCAAAGGGGTACTTTGAGTCCAAATTACGTATTACGTTGGTACCACATAGTAAAAAATAGGCATTTAAAAGTCCAATAATAAATGAAAAATGAACTGTTTCCCAGCCGGTGACTTTTCATCTCGAAACTTAAATATAGTGTTTAATGATATACCAGCTTTTAGTGAAGAATCGATTACTAATAATAAATAATATATAGTTGGTAAACTCTTACAATATTTACAGGAATATTTATTATATTAGGGTCAATCGCCTGTCAACGTAGTAGATTGGAGCTAATTAATACAGTATTAAAATATAAGTAAGAATGTTTAATGACTGTACATTAAGTAAAATATATGCAGTTCCACTAATATTGATATAATAGGACAATAGAAAAATAGAAAATTCTCTAGAATGATAAACAATTATCGAGAGCATTAACACGCCAGCTCAGTTTTTTTATTTAAACTTTTTTTTATTTCCAAATATGTATTATTTAATTTATAATGTACCATACAAATAATGAACAATTAAGTACGTCAAACATTCACTGGTAATCGGGTCAATGAACTTTCATGCAGGCGGCGTATTGGAATTAGTTAAAAAAGGTCTGTATCAAAATATACATAAACATTGGTACCTGTCACACAACAAAACTAAAATTGGTTCCTTAATTATCAATTAAATAGATAAATAACTTCACTATGGGACCAGTAATATCTACTTTGAATGTACTTTCTTACTTGTGTAGGTCAATTTCTTTTGATAACACCTAAAACATGCAAAAAAGGGTAATAACATGTAAAACACGCATTTTAGGGAAAATAAACAGCGTTTTTTTTGTGTATAAATGATGCGCAGGGAATTTTTAACGTACTAAAATTCAACTACGATACTACTATGGAAGTTTTTTACTCGTTTAAATATAATCCAACATGAAGTCTTCCTAAAAACTTATTTTATTTATTATGTTTATTGTATTATAAACACAACAACTAACTGTACTATCGTACACATATATTATTATATAACAAGTAATCTTGAAAAATTTAACAATACAAGTTGAAGATAACGTTTTACGTTAATGTTAACATGATAGCTAACCTGAAACTGAACATACATCTGATTATATATATTTATTATGTAAACAGCTATGAATATTAATTTACATAGCATTTAATTTTTAGATGTACTTATTTAGTATTAGCCTATTTGACACTGTCTGCAATAATTTATCACCATTAATATTGTGCTAAGTGCTACTTTTTTTAAATAATAGGATCAATATAACAATTGTACTGAATAGTTAAAACTTGTAGTCAATATAGCATATCACTTTAATAATGGAAAACTTATGTAAAAAGCTGTAAAGTCGTATAAGATATTTTAATTAAATTAAATATTGTAAGGAATGGTATTTAGTTTAAGTTGTTGTTTTAAGAATTATTTAATAATCTCTCAAATCGATTAGTTATGATAAAACTATTGACATAAAATGTTTTATTAAAATATTGTTCTCTGAACTAAAAATACGTTAAACTAAAATATTTAATGTAAACTTGTTTGCTTTAAAGATATTTTAAACACTGTTCAAACTTACTTTATTATACTATCTAAACAATAATGTATTTTCATTGTTGTATATAATTTTTAAACAATTATTCAAAGTAATATACAGAGGGAAGCATATTTCCTCATGTATTTTACTAGGTAAGGTACTTCATAGCGGGACAAAAATACAAACTTAGAAATAATGGTTTCAGTAAGTCCAACAAAACACACAAACTGTTGAAAATATACACATTGAAAAGAAACTATCTTATTCAAAAAATATAAATCAGCAGTTATGAAAAAATGCCATAACATAAAAGAAAAAGTAATAGTTAAAATATTTATTTGAAAAATATCCTTATCAGCTGATGTCAGAAAAACCGGCCGAATCTAGTGTTTCATCCTTGTGAATCGTAGAGTCGTGCATATGAAAAGAGATCCAAATAGTTCAACACCTGTGCAGAACTACGACACAAAGTTTAATTACAAAACAGAGAACAAAGGAACCGTTAGCGACCGACATACTGCAAACGTTAATGAATCCCTCGTGGTGTGTGTTATTTACCTAACATATAAAATGAACTATGAAAAATAAATTTGCTAACGATTTTTATAGTTTGTGATTAGTAAAGAAATAAAATATAAATCTATTAATTTATTCTGCCTGATTCAATCTCAAAACATTTCAAACAATTAAAATAAACTAAAATGTAAATTGAACATTTTAAGAACAGTTAATAAGAGAACATAAAACAGTTTAAAAAATAAGCTCTTCATAAATCTTCTCTTTAATAATGCCTACTTACCGTCTTACCGACTTGGTATACATGCAGTTGCAAACAACTTGAAGCAACATCTGTCATTCACATACTATTAATAATTAAAATTACAGTTTAATTTTAGCATATAATGGTTAAATGTATTGTAGTTATGTTTATTCTTCAATACTTTTATTATTTGTTGTTCTTTTAAAGACTAAGTATATTATGATATTGTAATCAAGTTAAAAAATTAAGTTAAATTCATAATTTAATCTACTTAAAATTGTTTTCTCAAAATTTGGTGAACAGGAGTTTTTTTGTGACATATATACTGAACATTTACTTAGATCATCTTTTGTTGATTAATATACCAATAACTTGTTTGAAATTTAAGCACTTTGCTATTAAATTTGTATATCTGTTGTTCGAATTATGTTTTACTCCGGTTTAATAGCAATTAAGATATTAACTAATATATTTTTAAATTTATTTGAATCTATCCCCATTGTCGTTGACACACTTTTTATAGAATTCAAGTCATCCTGTTGGCTCGCGGACGACGCTCTCTAACCTGTGTAAATAGTAAAGCACACAAGTGCATTTGACATTTCAAACATATTCTATTGGCGTGTATAGTTTGCTCGTTAAAGACCTTCCGGCATTCATCGATTCTCGTGTTTTTGTGTGAGCCTTTAATCGTGCATGTTGGACCGTGTGTGTGAAACTTAACCATTTAAAACTAGAGCCTTTCCGATTATTGCACTTTTTGATCATAGAGGTCGCAAGATGCTCAATTTGATTCGTTTTTTTAATTGTTTGTATGCATTAGACAAATGTATACAACGATGTGGATTAAAGTTACCTACCGTATGCAAACAATGTGGATTTTATCCCCTCTACTTTACTCCATAATACAATTCGAGAAACAGAATGAGACCTCGTGGTTGTTGGAGATGAGCAAGTGAGTCACAACTCACTGACAGGGAAGTCACGCATCCCTCACTCGCGTTACCATTTTCGCTAGTTATAAACAGTACTATATGCGCAGTGGTGGGGATGTCCATCCCACTCGAGCTGTCTACTGCGCCTGCGTATCGCTCGGCCAGGTCTCATGCTATTTCTCGTGAGTTATACTCTAGCGATCACACCCACTGGAGCGGTCCACTTTGTGCCGTGTAGCCTATTGTACTTAGAATAAATTAGATATCACTAGATCATGTAAGACCCCCTGTTGCAACCTCATTTTTTAAAGTTAAACTATCAATTAATTACCAATTGGAAGTTGTAAAGAAGATTGTTATTGCTTTTAGAGCTGTGGTTTAGGACTGGAGATTTAATTATAACACTTTAAATTATGTAAATGTAATATATATTCTTTTATAATATGTGAAATATGGTGTACAAACAAAAATAGCGTAAAAATAAGTATAAAATAGAATCTGGTTAGTGAAATGTATAAGGAGTTAAAAGGTGTTTTGTTCATATTAATAATAATTTAGATATTATATTTAGCGAAACACTTATGCAAATACCTAAATAAATAAATTCACAACTATTAAATACTAGACTATTATATTCTAACTCTACTAGTGGG
Source organism: Stictocephala bisonia (assembly GCA_035578905.1). Classification (NCBI taxonomy): domain Eukaryota; kingdom Metazoa; phylum Arthropoda; class Insecta; order Hemiptera; family Membracidae; genus Stictocephala; species Stictocephala bisonia. The sequence goes on from JAQJVL010000230.1 coordinate 726,131, forward strand.
ATTTATTTATCACAAGAAATGTAGTTCTCATGATACTTGTATTATTTTATGCTCTCGATGATTTATTATATAGAATATAATAGTAGATCAATTTGCAGGCATTTTAATTGTTATTGATGTCATTTAACTACCTGAATCAGGGTACTATTAGATAGGTTTGAGATTGTGTAACTTTTCATCTATCTAATTCAATATTTTATCAGTATATACTAAATTTATATTGTATACATGCCTGATTTACAAATCTGAGTTCAATAATCTCTAAATTTCAAGGTAAAGATATCTCTCCCGGTGATGTTATAACTCAATGGCTAAGGTTTACCTTATCCTACTTGACCTTGGGGGGGGGGGACCTATATAAAGTATAAGTAGTATACATTTGGATTATTTTTTGTTTCATTTGTTTGATTTGTAAAGTATAAAGGATGTAATGAAAAAAATATTAAAGCATTATACAGTAAACTATAAAATGTCGATTGCCAAGTTTCAATTTAGTATTGGCCTAAGCAATTGAATTCCATATCCCTTGACAAGCAGGTTGTAACAGGTCCCGCCGCTTGAATGTAGTCTATGTACTTTACCCTTAAGGTATGACCAGGCTTAGCGTTTGTATAATGTATATTCCAGTGTTACATACTATAAGTATTTATTTTCATCTGGTCTGTGTATATATGGTCATGTCTACATAGGTTATATACATACTATAATGATGTTAATGTTATTATAGGTATAGTGTGTATATCTTGTTATGTACAATAAGTAAATCTCGTAGCAATGAATGGTTTCTTTTGTTTTGCTCAGTTCCGCGTTCGACGGCCCCAGTGGCGCAGAGTCATTCTAGTCAGTAGTTGTAAGTTGTTGTCAAATTCTGTTTGCAGATGATTAAAATTCTATAAGAAAAAGTAGTTTTGTTTATAACCTTTGTATAGAAACGTGTCCATTACTGATGCATTAATATGAACTTGTGAATATGACCTTCCACCATCTGGAGAGTCAGAGCTATCTGAGGAGGAAGGTTACGAAATAGCCAGTGGCTCAGATAGTAAGACAATTTACGTAATGTGTTTTTACCTTGTTCATAAAAGTATCTTAACCTATTTTATCTAAGATGAACTTTGTTTTATGATTAGTACTAATTTGAACAATACTCGTATGTTTCGAAATGTTATCTTATGGTTAACTGTAGAGTCTAACCATGCTGCTCCATAGACATCCTGTATAAATTATATTGTACGGTGGATGAGTAGGTGGGTAAATATATTAAGTGATCATTAAGACGCCAGTCGTAATTATACGGGCGAATTTGAGGTATGAGTGAGAGTAGTCATTGTTACTAACCAAAGTCGACTGTGGAATCTCAACCACGTAGGCTAATGTTGGTCTAGGTTTTAGCTAACTGACATTCCTGAAACTCCGTTCTCTTCCTCTGACTAACAACCCAACACGTACTTCTCTAGTGGTATTTTACTTGGTGTCTTCAACTCTTCATATTGTTGGATATAGAACAGATGGTAACCCTGTATTCGTCTGTATAACATTGTCTAAGGTGCAGCTGAGACATTCAACAATCAATAAATGAAATTATATCAAGTTACGTATTTATTAGTATGTTATTATTCACTATTATAAAGTAAACGTAAGAAGTTGTCTAAAACTACAGTAATATAAGTACTTAATTTAATATAAGTACTTAATGTAAGGACTTCCAAATTCATGTTCCAATAACTGATTTGCTCGTTTGGAAGTAAATTTTATTTAAATTTACAATATGTTTAAAGTTGTAAAGTAGGGAGGTGCCAGAAATACTTAAGGAGGACCAAGACAACTTCACTTAACTCCGATATAAAAAACATTATACAAATAAAACATCTTGAATGTATTTCCTAAAAGGTCTTATACTAAGCAATGTCACAATAGGGAATAACTTTCATAATGAAGGAAGTGCTGGCATACATTAAAGCCCTTAAATACTAAGACAGTAAATAAAACGCAATCAGTTAGAGGGGTGAGAGAGGGTCACCAGGTGGTTTGGTACTGATGTTAACATATTCAGGGCTATATATTTTGTATTGGTTAGGTATAACATCAATTTTATGAGTAGAAAATATATATTATGTCATAGTCATATCAATTGATCGGTAGCGTAGTTGGTTCAATCCCAGCTTCATGTGCTAAAGGTTCTCAGTTCTATCCCAATCAGAGTCAATACATTTTGAGAAGGATCAGCTGATAATCACTGGCTGTTCATTTGTCATTGGGCTATTAATTAATTACACTTTCTAAGGAATAGTCGGCCTTAGTTTGTAACAATGACTACATTCGCTCATCTACACTCATTCGAAATCCATATTCGCCCATATCTTGACGATTGGCGTCTTATGAATAAAAAAAAAATAAATAAATAAATAAAAAATGTATTTCTCACTGAGTTTTTAACATTTCCAAATTGCGATTAATAATTTAACAAACTAGTGTTAGTTAATTCTTTTCCAAATGTAATGCCCGAAATTAAAGTTCTATGTTGTCAGGAAATAAGTTTAAGATCGATTACAAAACTTGGGAAACGAGTTAATAATAACATGTTAAAATTGAAATAAATTTAAACAGGTGAGTTTTATGTAAATTTCAAAATATCGAAATAACTACTTTCCATTTGATAATAGTTAAGGCTACCATACGCTCAAAACTGCTGAACCAGTTGGCCATTTTGGGTTAGAGTACATCAGAACAATATTAAATGGTATATAATGTTATAATTTATCATACAATTTTGATTGGTATTTCATTATTGTTATTAATACCCTCATAACAAAATATACAGAGTGGAAAAATATGGAAACGCTTTCACAACAACGTTATTTATTTTCATAGATAATTTGATAATTTAATTATTTTTAATAATTGTGTTCTATAAAGTATAATTTTTATCAGAACAATTTACTTAAAACCGTAAAATAGCGGAGTGTAGTTTAAAATTCATGTTTATACCTTGTCAGAAAGGGTATATCTTTATTCACCAGTCAATAAGCATACATTTGTAATCCCTTCCTAAATAAATGAAAAAAATTAAAACCAAAAATTGCAAGAGTGGTGTGGTGACAGTTCAATATAAACATTGTGCAGCCGGGCCATTTTAGGATGATCACTGGTTTTCATTGTCGATATATGCACCAACAATACAACTGATGTTCATCCCAAATTGGAATGGCTTTACTTATGGCATATAAAATCCAATAACAACAAATAAAAAATTAGGATAAAAATTGGGATAACATTTGTTTTAATAACAGGCTTGTAACTATAAGAAAAATGAATTTGTCTCCATATAGACGGGACTGGACGTATGTTACCTCAAAAAATAGTCAAAGTATACAAGGATTTAATTACTTCAATAATTTGTCTTGGTAATAAGTATAAGATAATAATAATAAAGTGTCAATTACTTGAAAATATAAATAGTTTTTTAATTAGCATAATACGTGTTGGTACATATACAGTACAAGTAAACGTCACACAACACAAATTTATTACAATATAAGCACAAAATGTACAAATATATTACAATACAATACAATTCTTTTGTGAATCCCTCTGGTCTGAGGAAGGTGAGCGTGGTTCACCGAAATCGATCACCATAATATTCGTGCATTTTGTGCTTGTATTGTAATATATTTGTACATTTTGTTATTATATTGTAATAAATTTGTGTTGTGTGACGTTTACTTGTATTGTTGAAAATATAGTAATACACATAGAAATAAAAAAATTATTTACAAAGTATCATTATGAATGGCATAAAAAGTCATTATTCCTGCACACTTTTAGCAGAATTAACATTTCTCATATCAAAGTTTCTTGATTAAATTTTCTCAAACCTTGAAAGAATACTTTTAAATTTGTTGAGTTAAGATCATTCTAGTTTCATTAACTGTGGTTATCGGGATCGTCATATTTTATTTCATTAAATGTCAAATTCAGTTGATTAATTCACTGATCTTTTACTGGATTATGGGCCAGTGCACAAACCAGGAGGGTTTGGTCCACCTGTTTGTATCATATTAAAATGATAAAAATTATAAAAATTTTAATTTAATATCATAGTTTGATATCGTATGTTTGACTTATGGCTTATGAAAAAAAATTAACACCAGTTATTCTGTTTCAAAACAAGCTTTTTTTAATTAGTAAAGCAAAAAACATAAAACTGAAAATTATAAAATAGTTAACACTATCGGTGGTGTCTGTATGCCTTTTGAATGAATGAAAAAAAGGTGAACATGTTAAATAAGAAAATACTTACAACTATACAATGATTTAGGCCTACATGCATAAAAACATTCTACACAGCTAGTAATTAATTGTTAGTTTAAAATAATACATCAATGATATCATAGTAGAATTTAGCTAAAACAACATTTGAAAAAGTTACTGCCCCTAAAACTACCAAAGATACATTACACTACAACGTCGATGGTGTCTGTATGCCTTTTGAATAAATTTACAAAATGGTGAAAATGTTAAATGAGAAAGTATTTACAACCATAAAACTCCTTGTAAAGCACAAAAAGGCCGATTTCCTGCACTTTCCTCCAAATGCATTGAGAGAAGTGGAAAAACATCCCTGAATCTCAATATTTGGAAAAATGTGTCTAAGAGCTTCAATAGATCCCATTTCGAAATTCATGTTTACTGATCGAGGAGTACATTCCGGTAAAGATTGCAAATTACATCGAAACAACCGAATGTATTTATATTTCTTCTTATTGAGAAGCAGCGCAAAGACTACAGGTGCTGCGTTAGTTTCCTCTTCGCTACTTCCCAGACCAACATGGAGTGTGTACAGTTGGGCAAACTGCTTCCTAGCGCTTTTAAATTTGCCATCAATAATCACATTTTTTGCTCCTCTAAGGAATTCCTTTCCTCTTGAGCTTGCGAAGATTAACATCCGTTCGCCTTCTCCTTCGTCACCAACAGCACTTCGTCGGTCAAGTTCACGTCCTCACGACACTTGGACTCAGTCTGTGTAGTGTACTCTTGAGCTTGCGAAGATTAACATCCGTTCGCCTTCTCCTTCGTCACCAACAGCACTTCGTCGGTCAAGTTCACGTCTTCACGACACTTGGACTCAGTCTGTGTAGTGTACTCTTGAGCTTGCGAACATTAACATCCGTTCGCCTTCTCCTTCGTCACCAACAGCACTTCGTCGGTCAAGTTCACGTCCTCACGACACTTGGACTCAGTCTGTGTAGTGTACTCTTGAGCTTGCGAAGATTAACATCCGTTCGCCTTCTCCTTCCTCACCAACAGCACTTCGTCGGTCAAGTTCACGTCCTCACGACACTTGGGCTCAGTCTGTGTAGTGTACTCTTGAGCTTGCGAAGATTAACATCCGTTCGCCTTCTCCTTCCTCACCAACAGCACTTCGTCGGTCAAGTTCACGTCCTCACGACACTTGGACTCAGTCTGTGTAGTGTACTCTTGAGCTTGCGAAGATTAACATCCGTTCGCCTTCTCCTTCCTCACCAACAGCACTTCGTCGGTCAAGTTCACGTCCTCACGACACTTGGACTCAGTCTGTGTAGTGTACTCTTGAGCTTGCGAAGATTAACATCCGTTCGCCTTCTCCTTCCTCACCAACAGCACTTCGTCGGTCAAGTTCACGTCCTCACGACACTTGGACTCAGTCTGTGTAGTGTACTCTTGAGCTTGCGAAGATTAACATCCGTTCGCCTTCTCCTTCCTCACCAACAGCACTTCGTCGGTCAAGTTCACGTCCTCACGACACTTGGGCTCAGTCTGTGTAGTGTACTCTTGAGCTTGCGAAGATTAACATCCGTTCGCCTTCTCCTTCGTCACCAACAGCACTTCGTCGGTCAAGTTCACGTCCTCACGACACTTGGACTCAGTCTGTGTAGTGTACTCTTGAGCTTGCGAAGATTAACATCCGTTCGCCTTCTCCTTCGTCACCAACAGCACTTCGTCGGTCAAGTTCACGTCCTCACGACACTTGGACTCAGTCTGTGTAGTGTACTCTTGAGCTTGCGAAGATTAACATCCGTTCGCCTTCTCCTTCGTCACCAACAGCACTTCGTCGGTCAAGTTCACGTCCTCACGACACTTGGGCTCAGTCTGTGTAGTGTACTCTTGAGCTTGCGAAGATTAACATCCGTTCGCCTTCTCCTTCCTCACCAACAGCACTTCGTCGGTCAAGTTCACGTCCTCACGACACTTGGGCTCAGTCTGTGTAGTGTACTCTTGAGCTTGCGAAGATTAACATCCGTTCGCCTTCTCCTTCCTCACCAACAGCACTTCGTCGGTCAAGTTCACGTCCTCACGACACTTGGACTCAGTCTATGTAGTTTACTCTTGAGCTTGCGAAGATTAACATCCGTTCGCCTTCTCCTTCGTCACCAACAGCACTTCGTCGGTCAAGTTCACATCCTCACGACACTTGGGCTCAGGCCGTGTAGTGCACTCTTGACATTGTTGTACTGCGACATCTCCGTTACAAACTCATACCCAGTCTGCTGCATTTTTCTAAACTCGTTATGAATCTGAAAAAATAAAACAACAAGTAGTTAGTCTCAATTAATGTGTCAATGAGTCAAATGAGAGTTTCGACGCAATTATTTATTTATACCCTCCGATTTAGTTGAAATTCATGTAATACCAGTTGATTTTTAGTTGTGAGTAAATATACAAGACAATTGTCTACAAACGTGAAAGTAAACAGGAAGCAAACTAGGAAGTAAATTATTATCTTCTTCAATTCTGTGGGTGATAGTCAGCTTTTAGTTTAAACAAACAAACCACTATACACATACTGTAGATTAGAATGTGAAAAGTTTGAAACCGCCTATCCGTTTGCTAAAAAATGTTAAAGCTAACGTTGTTAAAACTAAGGCTTTTGCAAGCCTCCCCTCACGATTTCTTCCACAAGACCGGTGGTAACTAGACCATCAGGTGACAAAATCCTTTGAGTGAGAGCGGGTCTTATAATATAATATTTGTAATCCTATGAACCAGGAATAAAGCCTTAGAAAACTTCAAGAGAAATCAACAACGTAGGAGCAAAATATATAGGAGCAAAATACGCTATGCGGGATTTTACCACACACCAAGGGAGCAAACGTTATATATTACACCATTTCAATCAGTACAAAATTACAATATTTAAACGCCTACAAAACATTGATCGAACATTTTACAAAATTTGATCAACGAACCTGTGATACACAGAAATTTGCCTCTACTACTTTAATCAACTTTTGATACAAATATTGGGGGGAAAAATTATAATACTCGTACAACAAAGTGAAGAAAATCCGTAACACTCATATGCATATAGTATATTTGTTATAATATATACGGGTAGAACTGTCATCTGAAAACGGTACTTACTTGGAATACACGCCTCGACAATCTGAATTAAAATTCTTTACTCAACTCTACAACTATCATTATTAATTCTTTTTTTACAGCTGAGTTAGACATTACTTCTGTATACACATTTTTAAAAATTAGTTTTTAACTGTTTTTGGTGAAAAACTTGACCTTCACCTTGACAGTGAAATTTCTCAGACAAAAAGCTGTTTAGAGTGTGTATTTAATGTATATTATTAATTTCACTAAGACTAACAAATTCAGCACAATATGATCACTTTGGCTACATAGTTTAGCCACAAAAATATTTTTATTCTTATTTAAACATAAAGATACATTGTATGTTTAGAATAGTTAATTGTTGATTTTTTATATTTGATTTCTATAGAAAACAATTTAATAATATTGCTCTCTCTCTCTCTCTCTCTCTCTCTCTCTCTCTCTCTCTCTCTCTCTCTCTCTCTCTCTCTCTCTCTCTCTCTCTCTCTCTCTCTCTCTCTCTCTCTCTCTCTCTCTCTCTCTCTCTCTCTCTCTCTCTCTCTCTCTCTCTCTCTCTCTCTCTCTCTCTCTCTCTCTCTCCCTCTCCGATTCAACAGGAACCACTATCCACTACACTCACCGACTAACCAGGAACCACGAACCACTACACGCACCGACTTACCACGAACCACTACACTCACCGACTCATCAGGAACCACGAATCCCTACGCTCACCGACAACAGAAACCACGAACCACTACACTCATCGACTCACCAGGAATTACTAACAACTACACTCATCGATTCACCAGGAACCACGAACCACTACACGCACCGACTTACCATTAACCATACACTCACCGACTCATCAGAAACCACAAACCACTACACTCACTCACTTACCACTAACCACTACACCCACCGACTCATCAGGAACCCCGAACCTCTACGCTTACCGACTCAACAGGAATCACGAATCACTACGCTCATCGAATCACCAGGAACCACTAACCACTACATTCATTGACTAACCAGGAACCACAAACCACTACACGCACCAACTTGCCACTAACATACACTCGCCGACTCACCAGGAACCACGAAACCCTACGCTCACCGACTCATATGAACGTCAAAGACGAAATGATTGCATTTCATTTTGTGTTAACATATTTAGTCATAACTGTGTGTATGTTTGTTAGTTTACAAGAAGACACGCCTTTCTTAAGGGTTAATCGTAATAAATATTTAAGGTTAAGGGTTAATCTTTAAAGATTTTCGTACAATAATATGGGTTAGTTGGAAAAATGTATAGTTTTAAATGTCGGCTAAGGTTGTAAGTAATGCATGAAGATGGCAGGAGTTTTATACCTGTCAAAATGTCGTGTTTTTTCTTAAAACACTTGAAGCATTGGAAATCTGCAACAAATCTAACAAATTGTTAACAAACAAATGCCAACACGCTTTAAAACTATATTTTCCTGCCCAAAACGTAACAAGGGAAGTAT